>VZRH01007182.1:92352-238786 GCA_013397555.1 Urocynchramus pylzowi | reverse complement strand
CCACCTCTGACAGATGGGAATGGAATACACAGCCACAGCTTGCAACCTAAGACAAATACAGATATAGAATGCCATTATGCATCATGCAGCCATGAGAGTTCTGTACAATTTCACTGAAAGCAGCTGGTAGTGTTGTAGGCCCTGCTTCTGTAATCACATTTATGAGAGCACTCCTTCCTTTTGAAGCCATTAGGATGCAGTGTTTGTCTTCACACAGCAGTTTGCCAGTGGCCGAGTCTCAGGACTGTATTGTTGTGAGCAGAACTTTCCATTAATCAATAATAAAGCCTGCTTTGAAAAAATCTCTAGCTGCTTCCCAAATAAGTTAGTAATTTATTGTTAAATGGAGCAACGGTGTTTGAACAAAACAATTTCCAAATCTTTGAAATTTAAACCAGAAAGTTTTTTTTGTCGAGGTGTGTGACAACTTTCAACAAGGTTAATTGTTTTATGTCATTTTGTTTATGTCATTTGGTTTATTTAATTTTGCAGCTTCCCTCTGATTTCACTGTATTTCCTTACAGAGCTGAAGTTTGTATTTGGGCAGGGTAGGGAAAGGATCAGTTGTCTATACAATTTTTTGTAAGAGATGGAAGTAATTTGATCTGAATGTGCTTGATCACTTAATACCCAAAGCGTTATGGAAAGATTCCTTTTTCATAGTAATACATTTCCATTTTTCACCTCCAAGAGTTTAAATGTGATGGGAATTTCTTTGCCACCTATAAAAGGGATCTGAGTCTGTAAGAAAACAATATCCAGGTAAGTCTTATGCCTTTTGGTCTTGCAAAAATAAGAAAAAAGCCTTGGCATAGTTAGGTGTAACAATCATGTCTGTCCTTGCTCTGCAATGAGAAGGTCTTTGCAGGGCTGTTGATACTGAGCAGAAAACAGTGGTAAAATCATGGAAGGGGACTTAGAGAGACCTGGCCTGCGCAGGAACACCTTGCACTACCCCAGGGTGCTCCAAACCCCATCTAACCTGGCCTTGGACACTTCCAGGGATCCAGAGGCAGCCACAGCTTCTCTGGGCAACCTGTGCCAGGGCCTCACCACCTTCACAGGGAAGAATTTCTTCCCAGTATCCCAGCCAACCCTGCCCTCTGTCAGTGGGAAGCCATTCCCTGTGTCCAAAGTACCTCTCCAGCTCTCTTGCAGTCACTTTAGGCACTGGAAGGGCTCTAAGGTCTTCCCAGAGCCTTTTCCTTTCCAGGCTGGACCCCCAGGCTGGCTCCAGAGCAGAGCAAACCTGAGTGAGTAGTGCTGATTGCTCCAGGACTGGAGAGAGGCAGTGCTCAGTGCCCTGTTCCCATATGTTCTTGGAGCCAGCCACTTTACTGGGTTTAATAGTAGTCTCAGAGGAAAAACCCTGCTGGTGAACAGAAGACAGGCAGCACTTAACTGGTTTTAAATACAGGAACAAAAAAAGGAAGAAAACCAGAACGTCTGGTAGATTGACAGTAGTTTTTATTCTAAGTGAGCAGACCACAAGCAGTGTAGAAAACCAGGATGCTGGAGGGAAAGCAGCTTGACTTGAAGAAAGTGAAACCTTTGGAAGTTGGAAGAAACCCCCAGGAGCTGCTGATCTTTGAGTGCCCATCCCTCACTAATCCTTGCTGCTGTAATGACACAAAATTGCATGGAGGAAAGGAAACGTGCCCTCCCCTCCCACTGCTCCCCAGCAGGGTGCTCTGACAAGGGCTCAGATTCCTGATGACTTCATTGACTCAATGGAGCTTTCTATATCACATTCACTATAGAATTGTTAAAGCACAAATGTTGTGAAACAAATTACACTGGTCAAAATACAGGAGGAGTGAATGAGGCAGATTAGCTGGCATGCACCAGTTGTTTTGTACTACTCTAGTCATGCAGAACAGCTGTAAATACAGTTTAAACAGCCACCAAAACCTCAATTATTCTCCTACTTGTTCATGTAGATTAGTATGGTCTTGCTCTATAGCTAAGTGATTTAAACAACAATTCTGGGGGCGACTGATGAGGTTCATTTACACCAGTGTAAATCTACAGCTTCTGTTTTTTGATTAAATTTTTATGTATCAAGCTATTCATCACTCCTTTTAAATGCTGCTGTTTATGGAAATCAAGGATGATCTTTATCCATTTAGTGGAATGGGAGAAAAAACCAAGAAATTTTATTAGATTTTATTCTAATAAAAACAAATAAAAATAGTTTATCAGCTTACAGCAAACCTTCCAAGAGGCTAAATAAAAACAAAATATTGAAAGGTAATGGTAAGAGAGATTGTCTGTTACCAAGTAAGTAAAGTGTGATAGAGAAGTTGTCTTTCCAATACCAATGTGAATTTGGATTCATTTTAGAACCAGTAATAGGAATTTTTCCCTGAATTGCTCCACAAGAACAGTCGCTACCCTGATGGGTTTCAGGTTGGAATTACAAGCAGTCAGGTATTTAAAACCATGTTTGTTCTTAAACTTTATTTGGTATTCCATTGGTGTGAGGGGATTGCAGTAGGACACTAATTCAGGTATTGCAATATTATTTGGCTCCAGGCTGAGGAGGATCTTACTTCTTAGGGATTATTGATTTTTATGGGGCTCTTCCTCAAGAAAATTTGTAGGTAACTCAGTAAGAATGTGGTGTGGCCTGATGTGGTTTGGGAATTTGGAGTAGTAAGTCACAAAAGACATTGAAGGGAATGGCTGAAGGATCTTGAGCTTAGGGCTTTCTGATTTGCAAGGCTGCATTTCTTTTCTAAGACTTGAAGTGCTGTTGTAATAACTCTTGCTTTGGTAATGAGGAAATACATTCCCTGCAGGGACTGTAGTGTCAGAACAAGGGGTAATAACAACTTCCAATTGGCAGAGGGCAGGGTTAGGTGGGGTATTGGGAAGGAATTTCTGACTGTGAGGGCCCTGAGACCCTGTGCCCAGAGAAGCTGTGGCTGCCCCTGGATCCCTGGCAATGTCCAAGGCCTGGTTGGACAGGGCTTGGAACAACCTGGGATAGTGGAAGGTGTCCCTGCCCATGGCAGAGGGTGGAGTGGGATGGGCTGTAAGATCCCTTCCAACCCAAGCCATTCTGGGATTGGGAAATACCTGTTAAGTTCCAGGTTCATTATTCCTAGCAGAACGAGTTTGAGACAAACAGTACATTTCACTCTGGAGAAGGAAGAAAGCTCCTTTTGTGGTCCAGGACAGGACAGATGATTTGAGCAGGAAGGTAAATGACTGGACAATGGGGTGGTGAGTTTGGGGACAAAGAACTGGACATTGCTTTGTGTAAACTGCACAGCTTCCCTGATTTCAGCAGCCATGCCATAACTAACACACGAGTTCTTGCATATTCCTAAAGACAAATAAGACTCTTTAGTGAGTGACATTGATGATCTTGCCTCTTGTAGGCTGGTGAAGTGAGAGCCATTCTGACTTGGGGCTGTCTCCCCATCATCTGATGTACAGGTCTTGATGTACATCTCCAGAGAGCACCTGGGACATCATCTGAGGACCCACCCAGTGTTTGGATTCAGTATGAGTCCTTAGTCCCTCATCTTGGTTCCTTGACTACTTAGCCCTTTGCTCCAACCTTCCTTGTTTCACATTATAATTTGGATTTTTTACATGCAGCAGATTCTTTTGTGGTTTCACCTGCTTGCACTGAGAGACTTTTATTTCTCTTCACGATTCACATTTTTTCAGAATTATTCCTCTCCCTAATTTATAATGCATAGAGTATTTTTTAGTGACTCACTAATCTTTTTTAATTTCAGGGTGTCTCATAGTTCCTTCTCTGTCACCTTGCCCAGTACTATTTGTGATTCTGTATTTAATCCTGTTAACTCTGGTTTCTCCTCCTTTCCTCCTGCTGTGTAACCCTTTCCCCCAGACTCCTGACTGGCACTGTCATTCCAGCACCACTGTTTTCCTTATACAGGTGAGTTTGTATTCCTGACATACAGACTCCCTAATGCCTTCATTTCCGTTTTTGCTATTCTTCCTTCACAGTCAAGTACTTCATTTATGCTTTATGTGTTTCCATCAGCCTGCCAAACCCAGCTGAGTGCCAGGGTCTCCCTCTGCATCTATTTTCTTTTGCAGCTCACTGGAGGAGATTTCTTTCTCCTGACTCTTCTCAGGAACAGCCACTGCTGCTAGTTTTCTTAAAGGTTTAGCCACTCACTGCACAGATCCATCTCCTCATCCTGTCCAGCTACTTTCTTTTCTCACTGTGACTTACTCTTAGTCCACAATTCTCCTTTTCTTTGACTTCCCCTACATATTAATATGGCCTAAAAATACATTGTGTTCCTCAAATTTACTCCAAAGTGCACCATAGTCTGGTTTCCTTCTGTTTTAACAAGAGAAAACTGCTTCAGCAAGTCTAAAATATTATTTTTTTGATCAAAGATTGCAGCCTGTGCCACATGCTTTCTCATAGGTAACACTGATCAGTCCTTCACCTTTCTATCATATTTTGTATTCCCTTGTTATTGCACAGTCCCCTGCCTCTGCAGTTACCATCCCAGATCCTTGCATCATCATTTTTGTGGATATTTTCCTTGCTCCTTCCTGTAGTTTGTATGAATGCTCTGTTGCTTTTGACTGTCTTCTCTCTGTGAATCAGATCACTGGGTGACCTGCTCTCCTCAGACATGCTCAGGTGCTATTTTTATGCAGATGAGTTGCAAATCTGTTTGTCAGCCCGGGGTTTGTTTGCCTCCGTTCAGGCGTGTATTTCATCTCGCATCTCCAGCACTTCTGGCCTGACAGCTTGTGATAACAAAGGCAAAGCAGAGCTCTGTATCTCCCCTGGAAAACTCTCTGGTGTCCCTCACTTCTTATCCCACCTCCAGCATATTACCATCCACAGTCAGTGATGTTTGTTATCTGGACATGCTCAGTTATGAATTCTTCTGCTCCGACTGTAGTGTCACCATTATCTCTCCCTTCATCTACAGTGGTTGTCCCCAGTGTCATTTTTTCCCTGCCTTCCATTTAGAAGTGAAATCTGTGAATACTTTCTAGCTCTCACTGCCTTCAGCAGTGCACAGAAAGGCATCCTGCATTTTCCAAGTTACACTTTGATTATTTCATTGCCTTCCTTGTGTCACCAGTGAGGGGCTGCTCCACTCCTGGTCAGATCATCTTTATCTGACTCTGTTGGGCTCACTGGAGTAGAACTTTTGTTTGCTTCAAGTTATCAGTGAGTGGTTTCATGCTCTTTTCATCTATAAAGCTTTTGAGACCCCTCTTACATAGCTGGGAGTCTACCTTAATTTCCTTTAGCTCTCTAGAAAGTTTTCCTAACTGTTCTGTTCCCAATATTTCTTTCTTTATGCTTTCATGCTTTCTCAAACTCCCCTACTTTCTCCCTTCAAATTTAATTTCTTAATCTTGCGGCTGTGAGACTTTTTCACATATCCTTGCATAAATATCTCTTCAGTTTTCCATCTGTGCAGCATTTGTCTAATCTTTTTAATAAGATAAGGCCAAGAACTTACTTTTTACTGTCCTCTTTTATTGGGATTTTTAATGCTATTAAGGCACTGTAGATATTTAAACCATTATCAGTAATACCTCATAGGTTTTCTTTTCTCTTTTCAAATACACTTTAATGGGTTTTAGGTGTAATTGTTAAAATGAAGATGATAATATACTAGAAATAAAATACACCTGCTGCAATTAAATTGCACAGAGATCTGTGAATGGGAAGCAATTGCAAACCTTGCTTTTGTAGGCAGACTGTGCCCATGGCTTTGGGAAGCTGGCAAGGTCACTTAAGAACCAGAAAGCCAATACTGGATATGATATACAGGTAATCAGACAAGGAAAATGGCCTTAAAGCCCATCCAGTCCCACCCTCTAGGCAGGGACACCTTCCACTATCCCAAGTTGCTGGACACTTCCAGGGATGAGGCAGCCACAGCTTCTCTGAGCTTCAACCTGAGCCAGGGCCTCACCACCCTTCCTAATACAAGCATAATTTTGTTGTAATAAAGTAATTATTTTTACCTGTGTCCATATAGTTCTCACATAGGTATCCTTCCTTGTGAGGGATTTAGCAGAAGATCTGTCTCAAATCTAAACGTCTCCTCAGAGATTTTGTGGTTTGTGAGTATGGAATAAATGGATGAAAGGAATAGTACTGAGTCACCAAAATCAGCTCAGATTCACTCAAAAACTGGAGCCAAAGCAGCTTAGTTACTAATTGTGATGCATAATATCTTCATTAATATTTCCTCAGTACTTCAGGACTTCAAGTAGCAACTCTGAGCTGGCCATTACTGCTCACCATAATGTTTTTGAGATTGTGATAAGGGGCTGTGTGACAATATCAGCTTAACTCTTTATGATGGTAAAGAAATGTAAATCAAACATGAAGAATTCTTCATAAAGGAATAGAGGATAAAGAAGTGACATCACTGGATACTCTTTGCCAACAGCTGGAATTAATTTGTTCAGTTCTGGTCCTCACACCAGAGAGGAGCAACAGGGCTGGTCAGATGCTTTATATGGAACAACCAAGTAAGCCAGGGGTTTCAGCCTGAAATACAGATGGCTGTGGGATTCATTAGGAGGAGTGAAGAAGGGCTGGGGGATTTGCAGTGGTGTTTTTGTTTTGATTAGACTATTGTTGTTATTTTTGTTTGGTTGGTTTGGTTTTGTTGGTGGTTTCTTTTGGGGGGAGGGATTAGTTTGATTCTTTTTTGCTGTCTCTTCTAACAGCAGTAGAAGGGATGAAATTAAATCAACAAGAAGCATGTTGAAAGCAAACATAAAACACTGGTCATTCTTGTATTGTGGCTGTTTGCAGAGGCTCAACAGGAGATGAGACAAAGCTCATGGAACAGGGGTTTCTGGAGATCCCAGAACATGAATCCAGCTCAGGAAGTCTCTGAGCTGCCCGTGCCTGACAGCTGGGGGGTAACAGTTCCATTTCCCCCCGACACCCACTCCTGGGAGCAGTCACACACAGGACAGAGGCTGTGTGGCTCTCTGAGCAGAGCTGTGGCACTGGTTTGCCAGTACATTCAGGTGTTATGGGCAGTAGTATTTTATTAAGAATGAATTGAAAGAATACACTTGGTTAGGATCAGTAAGTATGAGTTTTAATTTTTTTAAAATCTGTTTTATTCTTTGGACACTTCGTGGGTGGCACGTTTTCATTTGCCCTGTGGTGAAGAGGGGGAAGATGTATTTTATTTTCCTCTTTGAGAGTAGAGTGATGGGATCATTTTTCAATCTAGCAGGTTTTCTTTAACGCAGTAACACTCAGCTTGTTATATTTTTCATCAATCTGTTACAGGCTGTGTGGCTGCTTCACATTTCTTCTAAATAACAAGGTCTTAATCAAATTAATGTTGATCATCTTACTTTCTTTATCTCACATAATCTGCCTTAGTAAGTAATCTGAGGCTTTCTTAGTGATGAATTTGAAGGTTCACCATTTTTGCTTAATTATCTCCATAACCCACCAACTGAAAGCTGTATATTCCCTATGTTGTAACAGACATCAGGGTTTTCCAGTGCAGTATTTAATTCAGGTGGTGCCTCTTCAATTTGTGAGAAGAAAGAAGAGCTCAGGAATTTGCAGTGTTGCATTATAGTTACATTTCTTAAAAAGCAAACAAGCCCCAAACAGATTGGCATTGTAGTATAGAAGCTTACACTCATTTTTCACAGATCAAATGAGAGTAAGTAAATTTACATTAACTTTAATGCCTGAACTAGCAGCACAGCTACTTTAAATTCAGTAGAAGTGAGACAAAGCAGATATTCATATCTAAGCATCAGGATAAGAACAATCCCAGGTGGAAAGTAAAAATTAATGGAGCTATGACAATTCACAACAGCTCTTATATTTGTGTTTATAGTTTGTTTTCCTGTACCTCTCAGTTAAAGGAATTAAGGTTGTATTTTGTCTCTCATNCAAGGCGTGTCCAGGTCCCTAGTGGCCACCCCAGGTGCCAATATTCACCTCTGGCCACTGATTGGTTTGACCAGCACCTTCCCAAGAAACTTCCTTCCTCGTCAAACCACCACAGTAAGTAATCTGAGGCTTTCTTAGTGATGAATTTGAAGGTTCACCATTTTTGCTTAATTATCTCCATAACCCACCAACTGAAAGCTGTATATTCCCTATGTTGTAACAGACATCAGGCTTTTCCAGTGCAGTATTTAATTCAGGTGGTGCCTCTTCAATTTGTGAGAAGAAAGAAGAGCTCAGGAATTTGCAGTGTTGCATTATAGTTACATTTCTTAAAAAGCAAACAAGCCCCAAACAGATTGGCATTGTAGTATAGAAGCTTACACTCATTTTTCACAGATCAAATGAGAGTAAGTAAATTTACATTAACTTTAATGCCTGAACTAGCAGCACAGCTACTTTAAATTCAGTAGAAGTGAGACAAAGCAGATATTCATATCTAAGCATCAGGATAAGAACAATCCCAGGTGGAAAGTAAAAATTAATGGAGCTATGACAATTCACAACAGCTCTTATATTTGTGTTTATAGTTTGTTTTCCTGTACCTCTCAGTTAAAGGAATTAAGGTTGTATTTTGTCTCTCATCTTTAGCTTTTGTGATCGTGGTTTCAGAGCATCTATTACTATTAGCCTGAAAATAGCTTTTTGTTTTAATTTCTGGGATTGTCATATTTTANAGGTTGTATTTTGTCTCTCATCTTTAGCTTTTGTGATCGTGGTTTCAGAGCATCTATTACTATTAGCCTGAAAATAGCTTTTTGTTTTCATTTCTGGGATTGTCATATTTTAGACATAGTTTTCCTCCTCTTGTATGTGTAAGTAATGTGATCTGTTTCTTTGGAAGTAAAATAAAAATAAATGTTATAACTCCTGAATGAACTGGGGCCATGAAAACGTATCTGGTGATGAACAACTGTGGAGATCCTCATCATTCCAGAGGTGGGCTGGGAATTTAATCTGGCCTTGGCTGGTCTGTGATATCCCAGTGTCTGACATAGTATCCCTGGAAGCTGTAATACATCCCAGAGACTTGTCAGCTTGATTGAACTGAGAGACAAAACTAGAGAAACAATCTGCTGAGAATATTGAAAATTGTTGGTTTTGTAGTTTTTCATATTAAAAACTCCTTGCTTTAGCAATTTTGGGGGAACTGTTGCTATTTAAAGACTGTTGGCTGGAGGTAGTAAATCAACAAGCCTTTTTTCCTGGTAGCTAATCCCAAGACTGTGAATTCATACAGGTTTTCACTTTTAGGCTTGCACTTTACAGTGACCCCGTGGGGAGGTTCTTTTTTATGGCAATTGAAATGCCTTTTCTTAGTTATTTAGCTACTAGCAGAAAACAACCTGTGGCATTAAATCTGAGTTTGCCTGTAAAAGTCAATGAAGCAGCTGTTGTCTGTTTTATACAAATGAACAAAGAAAGTTCATTTAAAGAATGATCAGAAAGTTCCCTTGTCCGTTTTCTTTTATCAGGTTTGCACTTGTTTTGTTGCTATCAGAAGAGAGCAAAATGAGACTACATGAGGAGAAGAACCTGTTAGCCTGGTTATTCTACTAGTTTTTTTAAAACCACAGCATTTGATTAAGAACTTGACTAATTTAAAAATGGCTTTTGAATGGACACAATTAATGAGTGATAAGCTATAAAGAGTTAACTAGTTTTCTTTACAAGTCCCAAGGCCATTTCAACATGAAGTTTGAAAAGACAGGGGAGAGATGCAGAAAGCTTGAATACATCATATTAGCTACCTCCTCTTTGTTTCCCTTTTCCACAGAGGCCAATAAGGCTGTCAGATTGATGTAAAACTTGTTGCTAGTTAAATTACAGCTTACATTAGTAAATAATGTTGAATGTGTAGACTTACATTAGTAAATAGTGTTGAAAAGGAAAAATAGCCCATTGCAGAGCAGGTGAAATTTGTTTTATTTTTGCAGCTGGTTTTCTTACCAACTTTGTTACAAGTTTTCCTCCCTTTTTGGAGTAAAAGAAATACGTGCTGAGTGAAAAATGGGAGGTTTTAAAAGAAGACACAGAGAACATTCTTACCTTTCCCATTATACTATCTAAGAATATAGAAATTGCTTCCAGGAAAAATGTGTTGCTGTAAAGATCCGGTTTAGTCTCTTGGGTTTTGTTTTTAAGGAAGCCTGGAGTGTAAAAGAATCGTGAGAAGATGATAACAAATCCCCTTTGCTTCAGAAGAAAAAAATTATCTCCTGTTCTTGCATTTACTTACTTGCATGAGTAGAGGCCAAAGCAGTAATTAATAATACAGCCTTTTTCAATCAAAATTTAGTAATTTTATTTTAAGATTTGCTTAAACCTTTTTTATTCTGTTAACTTTGTAAATAATTATTAGATGAGCTGTAAGCTGATTTATATTTGCTATTAGGGGATTGAATTTTCATGGAAAGGTTTGTAAAGTATTGGAAGGGGCTGCCAGGGCTGTGATGGAGTCACCATACCTGGAAGTGGTCAAAACCAAATGGATATGGCACCTGGGGACATGGTTTAGTGATGAATGTGGTAGTGCTGGCTTGGTGGTTAGGCTTGATGATATTAAATATAATATATGATGTAATATATTTAATATATGATGTCGTATATATGATATATATTATATATATTATATTTCCAACCTTAGTGATTCTATGATTCTAACTAAAATACTATTACTGTTTCCTAAAAAAAAAAAAAAAAAATCCATCTGAAAACCTACATTTCAGTCTGAATTAATGATTTCAGAACTTCCACTTGGGGGAAGAAATAGTTTCTTTAGGTGAATAGCCAGAATGTTTATTTGTGAGATATGTGAATTATGGGTAGTGTGTAACAGAATTCACCACGCCAAACCTGACATTTGGGCTGTTTTTGTTTTTTTGGTTTTTGTTGTTGTTGTTTTTTTTTTTTAAGACCTTTCAGAGTCTGCTTTTAACATTTTGTGTTTTTTACAAATTAAAAAATGAGATTTATGTCACTTCTTAGTGTTTATGCCATAGGGTGCAGTTCTATAACTTTCCTTTCCCTTTCTCAAAACTGTCATTTTCAGACTTTTCTTGTGACTCCTTAGAACTGGACCATGGGTTCCCTTGGCTTCCCTGACCACAGGAGAAAAAAAAATGGTGTAAAACATGCAGCACATGGTTTCTATGCTCTACTCAGTCTGTAGGGGTAAAATTGATTGTAGCATAGAAGTTTTAAATAGAATCATCGAATCTTTTAAGTTCCAAAAGGCCTTAAGGATCATCACCCCTTGTCACAGCCCTGCCAAGGCCCCCACCAAACCTTGTCCCCACATGCCACATCCACCACTTTTAAATAATCATGAAATAAGCTGCAGTAGCAGTAGGAAAAGGAGTGCCCTATTCTCTACAGAAGCCTACAGATCCAGAAGAGTGCATTAAATAGAGGAGGAAGAACATGTATTACAGGATAAATTCCATGGGCAACGTGTTTTCCATAGTTGGGGTTTTGGGTTTTTTTTCCTCTATGGTTTTTCTGAGCACAGATGGCTTTCAAGTTGTGCCACCCAATAACTTGAGAATGCTGGGATGAGGAATCCTTGTCCAGTGGAGAGGATAATTGAAGGTCCTTCAGTGAAATGAGGTATCTTTGAAGTGACTGCCTTGTTAACTTCTCACTTAGCACATCAAAGTAAGGTAAAGACACCTTTTTTTCTTGTAAATGCAAATTGTGGCTCTCCACTGTGTGGTGTCCTGCTTCAAAACCTTGCAGTAGTTCCCATGTGATTCCCATGGTGAAAGTTTTGTCTTGGTTATGCAGGAATAGCTTTCAGTTTTCAATGGAAGTGTTGGACTTTGGTGATCTCGCTGCAGCAAATTGCATATGGAAATTGAATTCTCACTGGATCTTCCTTTTGTGGTGTTTGTGTTCTCCCCCTCAAAAGTGCTAAACAAAAACTGGAGTATTTTCCATTTTAATTGTAATGTCAGGATCATAGAGTGAATGTTGCAGACAGTTTAATGTTCAAAATGTCTGGGTTTCTGTTGGTTTACTGTAAGATGTTATTAAATTTTCCCAGTGATGCTTAAAAGAGTTGTACAGTTAATTGAGGTATCTTATTTAAATGAGATTTCTAGACTCTCTGGGCATTTTGGTTAGTTGTTCTTTCTCCAGACTTCTACTCTGTGCTGTAAAGTAGCATAATTTATCCCAGTGAATTTTCACATGCAGGAGGCATTGTAGGAACCTTTGATGCTTTGCCTTCAGAACCCTTTCCTCTTGGGAGGAAACAGCTTTCTCAGCTCGGCTGTTGCCAGTGCCACTTGAGAACTGATGCCCAGGAGTTCCAGCTGAACATGAGACACAACTTCTTTCTGTGCAGTGACTGAGCAGTGAACAGTGTCCAGAGAGGCTGGGGAGTCCCTCACTGGACACAGTCCTGTGCCCTGTGCTCTGGGATGGCCCTGCCTGAGCAGGGACCAGGGGCCAGAGTAGCCTGTGTGGTCCCTTCCAACCCATTCCATGATTCTCTGAGAAGTGTTGTCTCTGTAGTCTGGGAGAGGTAGGGAGAGAAGGGAGGATACATTTCCTGAAACTGCAGGAAGCAGAAGCACTAAAGTGATGCCTCAGGTTTTAACTTTTATATTTTTCAGATTCTGTGCTGCTTTAGTGTGTGGGTCTGAGCTTCATATTAGGGGATGGTGAGCTCTCTGCACAGAGCAGGGAGACAAAACAATTCCTTCTCTAGCTGGGGACCAAGGACAAATTATCCAAATCTCAGGCCCAGAGCATAAACAACATGGGCTGAAGAGGGAAAAACGAGAAGGATGGGACTACATAACCTAAAGCTGTAGTTGGACAATTAACTCCAATATGCAAATGGACCAAAAGTTATTGAAGTGTGAGACCCTGTCCATTTTGTGTCCATTTTGGGTCCATCTTGGGTGCAGCCCTGGCTGGGCTCTTGTGCTGCCCAAGGTGGATCCATTGAGGCCTTTTAATAAATCCCTGTTTTATTATTTAGCTCCATCTAGTCTCTGTTCTAGGTCAGCCTTCACAAGGCATCAAAAGAAACTGGGGAAATGAAATCAACAAAACTTCCAACATGGAATACCAGTGAGGAATAATTAGTCTTGCAAAAGCTCATCAATGGACACCCCTCCAGGTGCAGCATCAGTATCTCTTGTACCTCTTACCCTCCAGTGTTCTCCATATAAATCATGCTGCTCTTGCAGGTGCTTCTGTGGGCATCAATAGCTCTTTGAAATCCTGAAACTCTGCAAGGTCAGCAGGGGTCTCACAGGTCCCTTGGGATCATGGGATGCACCACGGTGGGTCACAGCCTGTTTGTGGGTCACAGCCTGTTTGCTGCTGCTGAACTCCACTGTTCCAGACAGCTCCAGTGATGGACAGCCATAAAGGCCATCAGTGAGGACACTTGGATACTGGAACCTGCTCAGCATCAAAAAGCTGCAGTGCCTTATCTGAGAGTGATGAGTCCTGTGCTGAAGGTGAATTGCAGCTTGAATACAGGATCTGCTTCTTCCCCCCCATATTTCAGGACCTGTCTGCTTTGCTTAGTGAAGGTGATCACTGGCCTAGTGTCTCACAAATAATCATTACCTTTCTCTTGAGCTCACATTTAACAGTACTTCATCCAGATACTGAGATGGAAATTCAGCTAGCTGGATGAATTTATTTCTTCCATGATAAGAACATGAACCTCTTAGCAAGTTGCAAAGCATCTATGAAATTACAAAACAAAATCTATGCTCAGGTCATAGAATGATGACTTTGGTCTCATAGCTTTTGTGGTGTTTATTGGACTATTGATTTTGGATCCTGAAATGGAAAGTTCAAAAACCAGTGGAATAAGAAATATGGAACTCTTTTTTTTTTTTCCTTTTTGTAATATCCTATCTTTAGATTTCTGCCTTTTTATCCTAAATATCCTTCTAGCAATCTGTTTTAGATTTTTGGGTTTTGGTGGGTTTTTTTGTTGTTGTTGGTTTGTTTGTTTGTTTGTTTGTTTTAGTTTTCATGAAGACATGCTTTTAATCAATTGAAATAGTGACAAAACAGTCTGTTTTATATTCCATGGTGTTACTGCAGAGCTCGGGGTCACGAGAAGAATGTACAATAGCAGTAGTCAATAAAAAGCATTCACTGACCCATCAGTCAGTGTTTCAGTGCTGGCTTGGGCAGGTAGAACAAGCTCCTGAAGTGATCAGTGACAGTTTCCAGGTAACTTGTATGATGAATATACACCAACTCTCACTCTTATGGAGTCAGGAATTCCAGTGTTCAGAGACACTTGGAGCTACAAACTAATTCCTCGCCTGGCTCGATGCATTTCCATCATCTTTCTGGGTCTACAGAGTTGCTCAGCTGTGAATTTGCAGTTGAGGCTGTTGAAAATAACTTGTGATGGAATGGCATGGGACAGGGGAGCTGCACATCTGCTCATCTTTTAAGGACTTCCAGGAATAGCAATTCCACCCCTTGCCTGGCACCTTTCAGTGAAGAAATTTTCCCTGTTGTAGCAAAGAGGTCATTTCCTCTCATCCTGTTGCTTGTGATTTGGGAGCAGACCCCACCTGGCTGCACCCTCCTGTCAGGGAGTTGTGGAGAGTGAGAAGGTCCCCTCTGAGCCTCCTTTTCTGAGCCCCCCCAGCTGCTCCTGGTGCTCCAGCCCCTTCCACAGATCCTTCCCTGGACACACTCCAGCCCCTCAATGTCCTTCCTGAATGCAGGAGCCCAGATCTGGACACACCATGAGAGCATGGCCACAGTGGTGCAGTTACAAGGTATATTTCTAAAACCTTTCTGTGATGCCAAGAAGAAAAAAAGAAGGTGCAATTTTTTTTTTTTATTACTTAGCAATTGATCAAATTTAACAATGTGTATATAAGGACAAATCTCATTAAGAGCATCAGCAGAAAAACAAGGCAAAGATCATCTTTCCTCCACGTTTACAGCTCACAGCTGAAGCTTTGCAAATTGCTGGTAACTCTATCAGCATATGATTCCTTCATTTGCATTTGTACTTCAATTAATTTTGTAATTTAATTTGTTCAGTTCTGAATATTTCAGTGTATCTCAGTGAGGGAGAATCTTTTTCAAGGAGCACAGCTGTTTGGCTTCAGTAAGTTTCTCCATGTACAAGTGCTATCAGTATTTCTGCTTTCAGAATTATTTCTCTGTAGGTGGGTTTGAAGTAGCACCATCATCATTCAGATCTTTCAGTGTCTGCACCATCAGATTTGGGATGTTGTAGTGCAAGCCAAGTGTCCCACTAGCAAGCCCATAGTACTTTCTGGTGTCATTTCTTCACCTGTGTACATTACTACTTTTATTTTGCATCTCTGTGTCTGCTTTTTACTTCACATCTTGCTTTATTTTATTGTTTAATCAAATTAAATTCTGTAGAGTTCATACAATGTACACAGCAGCTTTTTGAGTAATCCTGGGGAAGGAAAAGGAGCATTGAAGATATTTTAGTTTTACTATCACTTTCACTCCAAGGCTGGAAGAGAAGTTATTGCTAGATAAGCATCATGTTAAATAGTTTTTCACACATGTTCATATAGCTGTGTGTTTTTGTAAGCCATCCCAGAGTTTGTGCTGGCTTGTCCTTAGCCAAAATACAACTGGCTGCCTGACTGACTTGGAAGTTGCACATCTTGAGGAGGTTTGGTCTTTGTTTGACAGCTTGATTCTTGTGAGGCAGTGGAGAGAGAAGTGGAGGCAAACTTCACTCATTACTGGGGATTCATCAGCTTAAGTTTCAGTGAATACAGCTTCTGAAGCTCAGGGAAGTTGCTGCTGTGTTGGAACAGTGCAATCAGTCCAGTGCTTCACCTAGTTATGAGTTTATTAAGAAAACATCAAGACACAACATCACAAGCTCATTGTTTTAGTATAAAAACCCTTAAGGTGCAGATTCTTAGATCCAAACCTGCTGCAAATATAAACTCAAGCACACGGTGCATGGACTTGTGCTGTATGTGCTGTACCTGCCTGCATGATATTCCTGTTTGTTCACATGTGTATTCCTCTTTTCTCACATGTGTATCCCTGTTTGTTCACATGTGTATTCCTCTTTTCTCACATGTGTATCCCTGTTTGTTCACATGTGTATTCCTCTTTTCTCACATGTGTATCCCTGTTTGTTCACATGTGTATTCCTCTTTTCTCACATGTGTATCCCTGTTTGTTCACATGTGTATTCCTCTTTTCTCACATGTGTATTCCTCTTTTCTCACATGTGTATCCCTGTTTTCTCACATGTGTATTCCTGTTTTCTCACATTGGCTGCCTGTGTTTGCCCTCCCAGAGGACAGCAGGATCCAGAACCTCCTCGTGCTGTGCTGGGTCCTTAGCCAGCCCTGGCCACCCAGGGTGGCTCTTGGTGCTCTGGGCCAGGCTGGCTCTCTGGGGGTCTGACTGCATCAGCTGCTCCCTAATTAGTGAATTCCAATCTATGCCATTGTGTCCCATTGCCTGGATTATGCACTGAATCCTTCACTCAGTTCAGCCTCCTGAATCACAGATTTCTGGGGGGAAACGTCTCTTTCCTTGGTGTTTAACTTCTCTGGTGCCTGATAAATAGCTGCCCCTCGGTGGCTGAGCTCTGTCAGGAGCACCGAGTGTCACAAATGCAAAGGGCTCTGTGCTGCTCTGTTGTTTCTGCTTGCTTTTTACCACCATGGAGCTTGCTCACTCCTCATGACTGATGTGGCCTGATGAGACAAACCATCTTCTGTTTTAAAAAGATAAGCTCTAGTGCAGATGAGGATACTCTGAACTGCAAGCAAGTAAGGCCAGTGGATTCAGCTCAGTTTTGGTGCCTGTGTCTATATTAGCAAGTTTTGTGGGTCAGTAGGAATGAATCTGAAAGTGTTGATGTTGCTAAATTAAGTAGTGGGCATTTTTCTTTTTTCCTTCTTTGCAGTGAGTACCAGGAAAACTCCTGCTGTTTTGAGTTTGCCTGTGTAACGTGAGGCTCCTGCTTCATGTTGTCCACCCACTACTGTGTTCCCTTCAGAAACTCACACCTAATTGGGGATTCTCTTTGGGCTAGCACCCCTGTTAATGCACACCTGAAAATTAATTTCAAAACTCACTTCTATTGGGGATTCTCTTTGGGCTAGCACCCCTGTTAATGCACACCTGAAAATTAATTTCAAAACTCACTTCTATTGGGGATTCTCTTTGGGCTAGCACCCCTGTTAATACATACCTGAAATTAATTTCAAGTTTTTAGATGCTTTTTAGTATAATCACAGTTTCCAGTGTTGTCAGACTTAAAGTAAGTTTCAAAAGCCAGTGGTGGAAAGCTGTGATTTCTCTCAAGCTGAGGATGCTAAAATGTGACTTTGAAACTAATGATTACACATTGGTTTCCAACTGCCAACTGTGTACCTTGCTGCCCTGTGAGATTCTTGCAAGGACAGATGGGTATGGCTAAGAAGGAGATTAAAGGAGTTAAAGGGATCTTCTGTTCTAACTTCAGAAAATGGATGTAGCAAATAACAGCCTTTAAAAGACAGAAACTCGAATGCTCATTTAAATTAACAACTCTTGGAGAAATCCTGTCTTCCAACAGTAATGAGAAGGGTTCTTTTAACACTTAATCAGACAAGGTTGTTGACTCATAAAAGAAACCATGGCAGCTGCAACCATTTGGAGATTTCAAAAGGATATCAGTGAAGGTCATCACATAACAGGTTTCCTGTAGTCCTGGCTACAAAGATTTTTTCACTGAGGGTTTTAGATTCCTTTTGGTGTCATTAAGAATATGTGTTGTTTATGTTCATACTGTTCCCCTAAAAACATCAGAATAGAAATGATGTATTTTCTGAAACTTAATGAAAAAGGCACAATGCTACACAGAGTTAGAAAAGAAGAAAAAACTATGTGTAAAAGGTGTCTATGCCCAGGAGTGTTCCTTGTGTGATGGGATCCAGCACAGGTAGGAACTGAGAGCCATTACAGTAAGCAAGGAGCTGGACTTCTAAGCAATAATGTTTTCCTTTTCAAATAAAACAGGACAAACCAGAAGATTGCTGGCTCCTCTCAGTGTGAGAAGTGAAATATTTCTATTTGCACTCTTAGCTCTGTTGTTGTAGGCTGGACACTGGGGAGAGATCCACACTAGGTAATGTCTGTGATCCTCTCTGGAGAGAATAATAATAATAATACCCCTAAAATTAATAAAATAACCATACCCCTCCAATAAAAGGAAAAACATAATTGAGAAGCAGTTTTTGTGCTCTTTAAAAAAGAGGGAGGGTTAGGAAATTAAGACTGAAATGGCCAGGGGAGGAAGGGAAGTGTCAAATACCCAAGGGTTACAGGTGTGTGCAGGGTGTGCACAAATACATCGAAGGATGAAAACTTACCAGGGAAAACTCTGCTCACCTGAGTGACCACATTAAAGATGATGTCTGTTAAAGGCTTTGATCAAAGCTAAATTCTTCCATTCTGCTCTGGAGTGATTCTTTCAGTGGCAGGTTTGGAGCAAGGTCCATTTGCTGCAGCGTGTAGCAATTTGTATGCCTCAGAGCATCTGATGGAGCATTCCCTCAGCAGCAGGAGAACAGAAAAAACACCAGAGCTGCACAGTGCTGCTGGTGTTTGTATAATTCAATCAAGGAGGGCCAACTTTGGTCTGTACACAAGCCAAGGACTTACTCCAAGAATGGAGTTGCTCTTCCTGGAATAATTTTGTTATTACTTGCGACTAGCAATTCAGAAGCAATCTTAGCATACCATATACTATTAATAATTGTAAATATCACTTATGGAATATAAGCAAATTATTAGTTGATTTGATTGAGGACTGACTTTGGCCTGTACCATAAATGGTGTTTGTATCTGAGAAGGACTGTGGGGTGTGGAGGGTGAGAGCTGGATATGAGCTGGACATGTGCACTCACAGCCCAGAAACCAAACACGTCCTGGGCTCATCCCACAGAGTGGGCAGCAGAGGAGGGGAGATTCTGTCCCTCTGCCCCCCTCAGGTGAGACCCCACCTGCAGAGCTGCCTCCAGCCCTGGGGCTCCCAACATTAGGATGCAGAATTTATCAGTGGGTTGGAGCCTCTCTGCCCTGGAGCCAGGCTGGGAGAGCTGGGGGTGCTCACCTGGAGGAGAGAAGGCTCCAGGGACACCTCAAAGCCCCTGCCAGGGACTAAAGGGGCTCCAGGAGAGCTGGAGAGGGACTGGGGACAAGGGATGGAGGGACAGGACAAAGGGAATGGCTCCCACTGCCAGAGGGCAGGGATAGATGGGATATAAAGATGGGATTCTTCCCTGTGAAGGTGCTGAGGCCCTGACACAGGGTGCCCAGAGCAGCTGTGGCTGCCCCATCCCTGGAAGTGTTCTCCAGGCCAGGCTGGACAGGGCTTGGAGCAGCCTGGGACAGTGGAAGGTGTCCCTGCTGATGGCAGGGGGTGGCACTGGATGGGCTTTAAGTTCCCTTCATTTGTATCAGAAAGGATGAAGGCAACTGTCTCTCAACCCAAAACCTTACTCTGATTTTTATGTGCTGTTTTTTGCTCATTTGCAAACCAGACTATTGAGCTGGTGAATTGTTGGCTGCTAAGTGACAGTCAGTTCTTTCCATCTTCACTTTCTATATTCCTTTGTGGCAAAAGTTACACAGGGGAATTTGGTCTTGATTTTAAATTATGTACACACAGGAACAGGCTGGTAGGTGAGAAATTGCAATCTGGGAGTGTTAATTTGTGATCTGTACAAAATCAGTGATACTGGGGCCAAAATAGGATTCTTGATATGATAATTAACATGTCATTATTAGGATGGATTCCCAACACTATCTTTGCTTTTTAAATGAGAAGGGCAGAAGAAGGGAAAGGTGAAGGTAGGTTTCATATTAATTTAAGTATATGTTGCAGCACAAGAGATACAAAGGTTTAATATTCAGCAACGAGTCATTATAATTATTATTGTTTAAATCCTAAAGGAACAAAATTTAGGTTGTTGTTTCAGGGTTTTGTTTTTTTTCTTTTTTTGCTGTGCAAATTGCAGTTCTTCCTGAAAGTTTACTGGATTTTGTCTAACTATAATTTGCCAGCCGTTATCACTGAGAAATCCAGAATGTTCTCTAAACAACAAAAAGCCTGAATTTCTCCTGGTATATTGAAATACGAGTGGAGTGATTTTTACCTGTGACTTTTTTTATTTGATATCCTTTAAAAACCTGGCAAGTAAGAGTGAGAGCCGAGTGGAACATTAATTCAGAATATTTCCACATTGTCTCACTGTTTATGTATCTCTTTCCTGCAGAAGTGCATGCTTTGAGTCTGGTAAAATAGTGAGGGTTTTATGCTAAAGAACAGTAATATTAATTTTTACTACTTTTTCTTTAGCCCTTTACTGGATCCCACTCATTTAAATTTTCATTTCCATGACTGCTTGCTTCCTGCAGTATGATACTGTTGTAAGTGTTGGCTGGAATGAGGTGTATAGATGAATAGCCCATGTTCAGCTTCCACCAAAAAAAATGTATTTTTCTTTACACCTATGTAAAAGCCCAAGGAACTTTCCTCCACCATGTTCACAGGCTTTTCCTTAAAACCACAAGATTTTTCTTTCTGTTCTGTCATCATTCCTGCTTGCCACAAGACTTCCTCATGCTGTTCCTCTCTGTGGAAGCAGACAAAAAGCAGCTTATCCAGACAAAAAGGGCTTTGCTGTGGCTCAGCCCAAAGGCAGCAGCAGTGGGAACACCTTTACAGCAGCATTTTTGTATAAAAAAGGCAGAATGGCATCCAGGTATATGATTGAGACTTCTGCCTTTGGTTCTCTTATGTCAGCAAAACACAAAACCCAAGAAAACCGCATTTTTAATATTCAAAAATTAATGGTTTTTCAGGAGAAGACCTTGTCTACAAAACAGGGATGTGATTGACCTGCTTTGACCATAAACTTAGAGAAGCTCGAGTGTCTGGTGTGAATATTTAATTGTGGTGTCATGAGTGGCAAAGGAACCTGAAGCCCTTTTTATATAAAATTGACCTTACAGACTCGGAGTGAGGAGTACATTGAAATTCTAATGTGTAGCCAGCAATATTTGGGTGTTACAGCAGGTGTGCTCCCTTTTCTTCTAATTACATGGCTTCCACCCTTGTTAATATTCTGTTATTGACAGATGAATGGTGTCAGCTGTGGTAAAGTTAATCAGGCCCTGTTCAAAATTATCAGTAAATGATGCTGGGTTTAAAGGGTTCCTTTGCATTAACCATGTACACAAAAAATACTTGGAGAAAGGGGAGATGGGACCTGGATTTTTTGGAGTAGGCACAGTAATCAAAAGAAATATGTTGTAGAGTTACTATGTTAAAGTGTTATATGTAATATAACACTATATACTACATACATACTGTTACATTTTATAGTACTGTATGTATTATATATATATAGTATAAATATATATTAATATATTATGTGTAGTATATATATTACATAGGATAGCTCTGATAGCGTATGAAAGATGTTATGAGAGTTATTATATGTTGTAGTGTTATATCCTTACTCGGATAAGGAGTCAGGTTTATCAAGAGGAGATTATTAACTTGTTGCAGATTTAGGCAAAGCCCTGTTTACAGTGGCAGATTCAGAGGCTTAGTACAAATATTAACCTAAGTATTCTTAAGCTAATAGCATGGCATTGTTACTGAGGTGTTGCTTGAAAGGTTGATGGGTTTGAAGGAAAATAAGTCAGGAAGTTCTCTGCTACTGTTGGCACTCTGCTATTAATTTCCTTATTAATTATTTACAAAATGCTGCTTTATTTAGATAAATGACATGTTTTCTTTTTAAAGCTGGTGATTAATATCAGGTTTGATGTTAGTGACAGCTGGGAAAGGATTTCAAAGCCATGATTTTGCAAATTAAACTGTTGAAGGTATTTGAAGATGGGCCCCTCAGAAATGTCACCCCTCAACACCAGTCACCTTTAGAATGTGTATTTCAGAAAGTAAGTATTGCTGAAAGCACCAAGGAGATAACTGAGATGGTAATTATCCTATAAGCAGTTGTTTGTAATTATTTTATAAAGAAATGATGATCATTGCTTTGAAAAGCACAAATTCCTTCCAGCTCTTGAAAGGAGAATAAAAAGTTGGGAACAAACTGAGGCTTGTGACATTCTGTGTCTGAGTGAGCAGTGACTGATTGCTGCTTCTCAGTGAAAATTGTCTCTTCCACGCCGATTAAATCACATGTGTATGTCCTGCATCTGGATGAGTTAGAGTAAATAGTGGGATTTTTCCAGGCCCTGTAATATCAATATCTATTTGCTAGTGATATTGCTATTAGGAGCAATGTTGAGATACTGCAAGGCTCTAATTAAACCCAGACAGCTCAGGTGTAAAATGTAAGATTGATTCAGCAGCGTCCCGGTGAGAAGTTGATGCTCTTTTGTTATGCTGTGGTCTGGAACAAGCCATAATTCTGTTGCCAAATGGTTGTGAGTTAGGATGAGCTATTTTATGACACTTTGGCTCTAAGCAAAGCTATAACTCTGCCTGTGTTGTGGGAAAGAGATTGCATTCAGGAGCCCTTCCTCAATCAACATGCAGCCCTATAAACACTGGAGCCTCCAAGCCATGTTCATCTCGTGTGTGGCTGCTGTTGCATGGTGATGAATGTGATGTTGTTCCTTTGGGCATTTTTATCACTAATTTCTGCTATAGAAAAATATTTTTAATTTTTTTTTCTCATTAGCTCATTAGCAATTGGAATAAGTACAGTCTTGATAAACCCCCTTCAAAGGTTTTGCTTTGAGATTATCTCTTGTGCCCTGTGGATATACAAGGAAGAATTGTCAAATTTTGTACTTGCAGAGTCAATTTGGAATAACAAGATTTCAACAATAACTTTGCACTCTGAAGGAGGAGATACAACCACTGTAAAATTTAATATACATATATATATTTTTCAGAATATCTTGGCTGAGACCCAGATCTCACTGAACTTTCTTAGCCCCCAGCATGGAGCTCATGGGACTTGAAAAAACTAGAGAAAGTTCTGATGACTGTTTTCCAGGTGGAGAAACTGAGGTTGGCTTCTGGTGCTAATAACACTAGGGTTTGGCTGCAGTCCCTGGATGGGACTTATGATCCTTGTAGGTCCCTTCCAACTCAGACTAAGCTGTGAAATCAGTCTGTGCAATCAAGCTGGAACTCACAGTTCAGCAGTCACACTGTAGAAGCTGCATGTCCCAGAACTAACTCTGTGTCCCTGTTTTAATTAACCTTGGGTGTCACAGGGAACAGGGGCAGCTCATACTTTGTGCTTTTTAGTTCCCATTTCTGCTCCCCAGTTCCCACTGCTCCTCATTATCTCCCTTTTCCACTTAGGAGGTCTGTGCCCACCTCAGCAAGGTGCCCTCCACAATGGCTCTAATTTGGCTGCATCTCTCTTTCCCTTGGCACTTCTAGAAGACAAATTTGAACAGAAATGTTTACCTCACTGGCCTACTCCTCAAAATAAAACCATTTTGATGGTTTATATGTGTTCATATGGCGCTCACTGGGAGATGCCAGACTGGGAATAGCAGGAATGGTGTGGAACAGGGCAGGACTCAGTTGGGTGTGCTGCACACACAGCACAGTGACCATTACAGAGTCATGGGCTCAGTGGCTGCTAACCTTGTGTACCCCCAGGCACTGATTTGTCCCCAGTGTGTTGTGCTGCTGGCAGGGCATGGATGTAAAACTGATCCAGCCACCCAGAGGTGGGTCAGGATCTGAGCATCCTGATCATCCAGAGAGCTCATACTGGGCTGTGGCACTGCTTGTGCATTTTATCATGAAATAGCTGCCATTTTTCATTCTATCAAGAATTAATTCTGTTGTCCACTTAGGCTGCTGCTATTAACCAACTGGTAATGCATCTAACAAGATGCTTAGGAGTCACAGGGGAGAAAAACAAGACTCCAATTTTAACCTGATTGACTGAAACACTTAAACATTGACTAGAAAGTCTTAATTTTCTTGTTGTCTTCAATCTATATTAGAGAAGGATTTAAATATAAATAGCCTATAGTGTAGCATTTGGTTGCCCTTTGGTAATTTTCATGTTTTCCTTGAAGTGTGTTGAACTGTAACACATAGCCTTGCATTTCTCTTGGTAACCTAATACTCCAAGTCTTACCGAGCCCATCCCTTTTTATTTATTTATTGTGTATTGTTGTTACTGAGATTTCTTCTGAAATACCAACCACAGGACATAATTAACTTAAAACATCTATGTTCTTCCATGTATATCTGTTTGACACCTGCCTGGTGAAAATGCAGGACCTCAGAAGAGGATTCATGTCTATTTTGTGCTTTGTCATACACATGGCCAGAACCTAAGTAGTGTTTCAGGGGTATAATAACTGTGTTGGGAAACAGAAATTAGAGGTGGAAATGACAGTATATGGCTTTGCTCATCCCAGTTTAAGATTGCTCCTTGTGGTACTGGCATTCTGATGTGAATTATTTCAGCTTTCACAGACTCAGATAAATAGCCTGTAGAAAATACCAGAAAATTATCAGGTTTTTTTCATTATATTAAATATAAGCTTGGTTTTGTCTGTATTTTAGTTAATCTTATATTACTCTCCCACTTTTACTTCTAGCCTTGATACCTTGTGTTCCATATTCTGTTCATTTTACTCTGTCCTCTTTTCTCTTTATTAACAAAGGGTTGCTGATGGTTTTCAATGTTTAGGGATCTTGAGTGCTCAGACTTGCCCAGATTGAAACCACTGCCTTTCCTGGTTTCCCTTCATCTCCTTCACACCCTCACAGTTCATTGTCTCAGGAAATCACTGCTGTCAGAGGTGCCCTTCTGTCCCACTCCTGGGCCTATGTCACCTGTTCTTCAGGGATTCCAGGTCTTCATCTCTTCCCTCCACCACTTCAGTGTTCTGCTCTTTTGTTTCCTCCAAGCTCTGCTCTGTTCCCATTGCCTCTGTCAGTATTTGTGACCATCTTCTGTTCCTCCTTTTTGCAGACTTTTCCCCTCTCTTTCCCTTAGTACAGCATATTTGTTTCTGGTTTTGAACCTGAGGGGATTATCTGTGTGAGCAGGAAGATTTGTGCTAATAAATATTTGTAAGAACAAAATCATCACCTGTATGGATCAGGTTCTTAAAGGATTAGGCTTTAATTCAAAGTTTTAAAAAATCAGAACTACCCAGTCCCTAACCAGATGCATTGGAGGGAAATTCTGATTTCAGTGTAGTCAGTGGGAGCTGGGGCACAATTTCACACCCTGTGTTTCTTTGTAGTCATTTGAGAAGACTCAAATTATATCCAAAGATTTTTTATTTAGATTTAGCCACCTTTTAAGGGTGGTGGTTGAAAGCAGCACAAAGTCTTCCTAATCCTAATCACTGAGTGGCATCCCTGCCTATGGCATGGTATGTTTCCATACTCCATCCCTTCTTTTCCTGCAGTTTGTCCTGTATAAATATATCTTGCAAGTTATTTCCATTATGGTGGAGTATAATTTTTATTTCCCATTTTGAGATATCTCAGAAAGTCTGATGAATTTAGCTGAGCTTTAATATTAATGGAACAGAACATAGCATTTGTAATCCATCATTTCATTTGAAGAAGTTGGCATAAGAAGTGTTAACATTTAACATTTGCAGGTGGGAAATTTCTGCATATACATCCTTTTCTTTTCTGCCACACAAAAGTGCAGTGTTCTACTTGAGTTACATTATTTTAGATCAAAAAAAAAAAAGCCTCACGTCATTTATGTGTCACTATTAAGAAAGACAGAAAATATCCCAGTATAAAGGGAAGGGAATTTAACCATAACTAAGCCAGTAGTTTTCTCTTAATTAATCAATACACTTTCTTTAAAATGTGGCTTGCTAAGTGTTTATTCAATAGTTTAATTGGCTTTTGTAAACTATGCTAACTCATTCTCCCTTAAAATACCTTTCTCTTCCATGGATTCTCTTTACAGACCATACAAAAAGGAAATACAAATTAAAGTACTTTTGTTTTCTACAGCAGTAAAAATGATTTTGGGTGACAATCAATTGACTTGTGCCTTTTTTCTTTGAAATGGAAACAGGTTCCAGGCCTACCTCTTTGAAGTGTAAAATGTGTTCTGCCTGCATTTAATTCTCTATTGAAATGTGGGTGCTTGTAGGGGGAACCAGAATATCAGAACTGAAAATAAAGCTCCAGGGAGAATTCTGCTTTCTGAGTCTGGTTTGGTTTTGTTGTTGTACAGGACCAGTCCTGGTTTTGAAAGCAATGAATGTGGCTGTGTGTGCAAACATCAGGCAACAGATCCACCAACAGCTCTGAGCAGTTTTACACCTTGTGAATCACTTGGCAGGGAGAGACCCTCCCTCAGTAAGGTCTGGGAGACCAAGAATGTTCTACTCTGGGTAAAACTGGAAGCAAGAGGGACATAGGGTTTTTTTTAGACAAACCACCTGGCAAACAACCATTAGCCAAGATGAAACCTATGTTTTAGAGCAATGGGGTGGTTTCTAAGTGAGCTAGAAATGCTGTTTGTACACAGGGAATGGCTGCAGTTCCTTTGCCTGAGTCATTAACAGTACACCAGCAGGAGGGGATACGGGGTGGCAGGGATGGTGAAGAGCTGTGATAACCATGCCCTGCCCTGTATGGTGCTCTAAGGGAGTTTGAGGAAATGGTCTCAAGTGTTTCCTAAGGGAGACTGCAGTTTGGCCATCAAGAAAGCACCAGAGGCATCATCATACTGTACACCCTGAGAAAGTTATTAGAAGCTTTGTGTTTCTGGAAGGTAACAGTTCTTGAGTTGATGGAGCTTTCCTTTTATGAGTACTGGCATCAGAATACTTCTAAAACCAGTGAAGTGGCTTCTGCTATGCAATGAAGTGAGAATTGGATTTTCAGAACTCTCATTTTAGTTAGCAGAAAACTTACAGAAATGTTTTAGTTTAGTCTTAGTACTGTTTATCCAGAGAAGATATCAATCATATGATTATCTTTGCTAAAGGATGGTAAACAGCCCCAGCACTAAGCCTGGGAGTGACCTTCTAACTCAATGCTAGCTGGATTGATCCTGCTGATGCCACCCCTGGAACTCAGGAGAACCCTTGGACCATGTAATTTTTCATCCTGCTTTATTGACCACATCTCTCACTTCTGGCTGTACAAATACAGGTTTGCCCTGACCTGCAGAGGCTCAGATGGAAAAAGTGATTGTCACTTACTGTAAAAGCCTAGGCTGACACTAAATTTACAAACTCATCCCTCTCTGAGTGTGGAAACATGTGGAGCTTCTCAAACCTTACTTTATCTATGGGAACCATGGCAGCAGCTTTCTAGGAATTGCCTGGCACTTGAAGGTTCAGAATGAAAGGTGTGTGTTCCCTGTAAAACATGGGTGGCACTTTTGTGGAGCTGTGCTGCCCCTTAGGGATCCTTACAGGGAATTCTGCCTCTTGGAATACCAGGGAAAGCAGGTGCCATTTACAACAGAATTCCAGATGTTCCCTTGGGAATTTCAGATGCAGGAGACTCCACATCCTGGCCATGTGCAGTGCTGCTGGATCCTCTGCCATTGATGGCAGGCAGGGCAGCAGAATGCTCCTGGAAGCCTGACAGCAGTGTGAATTTGATCTGCAGCTTTGCACCTGGGAGGTGGATGGGGGAATGGCTGAGGCAGCTGTGCTGCTGACAGCCCTGTGGGAATCACCATGGAAATGGGGAGCTTTTACCTGTCGGGAGCAGTGTCAGGAAGGAACACGATGTGCATTTGGAAATACTTGTGTTACTATTTCATTTAAACTGTCTGTTGGAAATGGGCCTTGTGGGTGGGTATGTCAAAACAGAAACATGTAAAAATGCATCACAGTGTGCTCACAACACACAGAGCTGATTTGGAAGGGTGGTGCCATGACTCAGTAGTGTTTATCCTGAGGTTTGGGAGAACAGCAGCAGATCCTGTGTGAGATGAAATCCTTTACTGTTGCCCCTCTATGGCAGTGAATGTCAGCTGGGCTTCTTCATTTGCTGTCACTGACGTTCTCTGCCTACCCTGCCACAGATGAATCACCCCAAAACTTCATTTCTCTTGTCTTCCTGACCTGATCTCTCTGCCTGATACCACTTGTTCCTCTCCACTGAACCTTGCATCCCCACCCATTTGTTCCCTAGTGCTGCAGGACACTATCTAATGCTTTCATTACTCTCAGGATTCTTTTAAGGACAGAACAAACTGTTGCAGCAGACCTTACAGATAGAGATTTTTTTTTTCCCCTCTCATGTTTTCAATCCATCCAATGCAGTACTATGCTTATAATAGAATAAATTGTCCATTGTCTCGCCCTACTTCTGTATTTTTATTATATTTAAACATTTGCAGGTATAAGTACATAAGAGAGAAACTGCAGGGAAATTCCATTAACATTTTCGGATATGTAATTTGTTTCCTATTAACCTAGGGGAAGAAATTAATGAAAATTTATTGTGTTAAGCTGAGAAATAAGTTTTCTGGAAATTAAGCATTTGAGATTTTTTTATATATTTATTGAATATTTAGGACACCAGCCCATAGCTGTAGGCACTGGGGAATAGTTTGAAAACACAAATTCCTCTATGTTAAACTTAATTTTTTTTAAAATTAAGGAATTTAATTTTTTTAAAAGTTTACAGATGAACAAGTTTACAGATGAAATTGGAAGTGCTGTTGGGAGTGTCTGTTCTCTTCTGCCATAGCCAGTTGCAGGAAGCCTGGCACTGGGAATCTCCAAGCACTGGGAAGAAGGAACTGGGTCTAACTGGTGTGAGATACCAGCATGTTCTCTAGTCAGCCCTCTCCAGGGGAGCAGATTTAGGGACACAGCAGGTTTCTTGCCCTGCAGAGTTCTGTGCCACTGCTCTGCGTGGTTACAAAACCTTCTGCCTCCTCTTCCTCATCCCCATCCTGCAGGGAATACTCTTCCAGCATGTCATGTGCAGTCAGACTGTTTCCTCTAAGTTGTATTGAGGGAGTTTGTGTGTCAGGATCTCTGTGACATCTTTGTCAAGCTTAAGTATGTCAGTGATCAGGTGTCAGGAATCAATAAATGATGAGCAAAAAATGCCCAAGGGGCCTTCTAGGGCCTGGAAATGACCCATATGTGTGTATGCACCTAGCTAAAAAATAATTCCTTGCAGAATCCAAAACTTCACATTTCTGTCTCATTTTCTCTGGCAGAAACATGTCAATTTTAAGAGTATTCATGTGTTTAGAATGATGAGATGCTAACAACCTGCACTATGTGCACAACTAACATTTTTTACTTCTTTCCCCTGAAGGACATGTCAGGACAAGTGTAGAGCTGAGACAAGAGGAGGGCAGCTCTTTGGGATTGCTGAGGCTGGTGTTGATGGGCTGAGCTGAGCACTGGTGCTGTGTTTTGCCTGAACTCAGGCAAGGCTTGCTAGAAAATAGATTGTTCCTTGTGTGTGTATGGTGTGTATATATGCATATACATACCAGATCACTTAATCAGAGTCATGAGCTGTTAAAGCATTATCAGAGCACAGCAGACAGAGCCCTGTTGCATCTCTCATTCTGAGGTCTTTCCCTCCTGGGCTCATTTATCACCCGTGTCAATTGCTGTGAAACATGATTCCATCTTTCCAATGTTTTTCTGTTAGGCCTACCTTTTCCTCAATTCTTTCTTGTTAAAAAAAAAAAGCTGTCACGGTTTTGTTTATTTGAAAAAATGTCGTTTTCACATTCCTTATCTTACAGAGACTCTCTACTTGGGCATCTGTCAGTGTGTTCTTTCTGCATTGATTGCACACAGATTTCATTCTGGATTTGAGATGTACTTTGTCTTCTCTACCCCGGTGTGTGTGTTGTAGCTGCCACTTCTGCATCATGGAGTCATTGCAAAAAGAATGTTTTACCACTCTTATTCTCTCACCCTTTGGGCTATGGTGCAGAAAACTCTTGCTCTCCAATGTTTCTTGGAAGAAAATGGCCTTAGCCATTAGGACATGGCAAAATGTGAAAAACGTGTGATCCACACACTAAAATGGCAGAGGGAAACAGCAGCATTTGTTATTCATAGGATTCTTTATGCTGGGCTTTTTCACTTCAAAGGGAATTGTAAACTAACCAACCCCTTCATCATTTGATCATTTATCATTTGATAATTTGAAAGCAAACAGCAGAAAAGACCTGGTTTGCAAAACTGAATTAGGAGGCTTTTTAGAATCCTAGACAACCCATCTGAGGTAAAAATATAAAATATTTCACTACTGATTTCTTTGTGCATCTGAAAAGGATAAAAAATTATAAATACTTTGGAAATTGATTTATGTTATGTATGTTATGTATTTCTGCTTCACTCTTTCAGTGGAAGCCTGATCTAGAAGCCCTCAGGGAGGAGAAAAATGAAGATCAATAGACAGAAGTTACTGAGCTAGAGGTGTGTTAACAGCAATGGTAGTACAGGCTCATCTCTAGCTCATTCCTTTCTGGCCTCTCTTCCTATTAACTATGGGGGGTAGGTGAGCAAGCTGGGTGTCATCCATCCCCTGCTGCTTTTGGGAGGTGTGGGACTAGTTAGTTCTGAGTTTAGTAGGTGAATCCTGCCATGTGGTGATTGCTCATGCACCTGTGGGGTTGTTGTTTGGGTGGAATTTGACCCTTTGAAAGGGAATTTCCTACTGCTGCTTTACCTGTGCTCCTTTTCCCTGTGCTGGGACCTTCTTTGTACATTATCCTGCACTTACTGATTTGCTTTTGGGCACTTCCTTGAGGAGGCTGGTGAAGGCACCTCATGCCTCCTGGCAGCCTCAACACCTGCAAAGACAGGGAGGAGCCTCTGGACGAGCCCTGCCAGGTCCTTACAGCTCATCCTTTGCTCCCAGTGAAAATTTGTGGTGCCTGTGAGCTGCAGCCCCCGGGCTCACAGCCTTGTGAGCAGTCTCATTACAGTGAAAACTTGCTGCCCCACCTCATCCTTTCCCTCCCTGGTTCCTTTTTCTCTCTCCACATGAACAGAGTTTCTCTCTCTTGTGCCCATGTCACAAATGCCACTGCTAGTGCCTGGTTTTCCTGGTGTCCCTCCTGCTGTGGCCGCTTTTCCTTGCCCTCAGACAGCTTCCTTGGACTGCACTGGCATGGGAGCTGCACTGCAGCTGCTCCTGACTGGCAGGGATGTTTGATCCAGGCTAGCATTCCTGATGAATGCAAATCAATACTGGTTTTTCCTGTACAATGGTAGATAAGGATCCCTTAAGCCAATCCTTTTCCCACTGCTTCTGCACGAGTATTCCTGCTCCTCCTTGTGTCTCCCTGCCCTTCTGTGTGCCATGTAGGGCTGTGGAAGGCTGAGTGAAGCCCAGAGAGCCAGCAGGGATGGCTCATGTCTCCAGAGCCCCTGGAAGTGCTCAGTGTGCTCAGCTGCACTCATTTGTTTGGTTTGGTTTGGTTTTGGGAAATGACACGAGCAGGAAGCTCAGGCAAGCTGGAATCACTTTCCTTGAACCCCAGTATGACTTCAGTATCTCTCAGGCAGAGAAGTAACTGCTTAATTAAACATCAAGGGTAGTGGAACAAAATGGCAAAAATGATCCTGACTTTCCCTGTAGAGTTAACCAAACGTTGGAGAAGTCCTGGAGTCCCAAATTCACCTGCACGTGCCAGGGCCACAGCCAGCTCCAGGGCTCTGCCATGGCACGTGGAAGGGGAAGGAAGGATTCTGTGCCTGTGGACTCAGAGCCACTGAGCTTTAATGGCTATTGCAGATAAATACTCCAAAGGGAAGAGTTTTACCTCTTGTCATCTTCCTGGTATAAATAAGTTTTAGAAGAATATTTGGCTAAATCATGCTGGCTAAATCAATAGAAATTATTTCACCTTCCTTCCCTCAAAGAAGTGTTTATGCCTTTGCTTTTCTTAGAATTTTTCCATTTATTTTTCTGTATAGCTGACTGCATGGCTCTGGATTTTTGATCTGGCTTACAGTATATTTTGTGAAGAAAAAAAATATGTTTCCATTGCTTAGTGACCAGGGGATGGTAGCAGGTATAAAAAGAAAAGAAAGACACGTCCAGTGTGTCCTTTGAGTGAGACGTAGGCATAAAATTTTCCAAGACCTAAAAACCTGGGGAAAATTTTAGAAAGTGTTTTATTTAAAGTTAAAAGTTGAATGGAATAGAAAGCTCTTTCAAAATACAGAGGGGAATGGGTCAATAAACTCACTTGAATCCCGTAGGATGAGCTATGTCACCACCATGTGACAGGGACGTTTGGTGAGTTGATAACGCCCTGATCCAGGGGGAAAAGTTGCATGGTTTCTCATGAGCTGGCTCCTAAATTTCCTTGCAATTCAAATTTTGATTTGCTGTAATGGATACAGAAAGAGGAAGATGGTTCTTTTCGGAAACAAAAGTAAGAAAATGACATTTAAAATTGTAATGTCCCTTAGGGAAGAGATATCTGTGCTGTATTGTTCAGAGAGATATGTCTCAGCATGGTGTCTAGTTTTCAGTTCTGTAATAATCTCTTGAGGTTCTTGTGGCCTCTAAACAAGGTCACTACATAGTGTGGGGAAAAACTGGAAGGATGGTCTTCTCTTGTTCTCTCTGGCTATAAGTATTATGAAGAATACATTTATACAGTTTGTGTGCAGTGTGGATAGGAACAAAGAGATTTAAATTTTTAAGTCTGAGAAATGCTAGGCAAATTCCCTGCCCCACCTGGGCTGGTGAGGCACTCCTGTGGGTGCTCCCTGAGCTGTAACTGATGGAATTTCTGTACTTCCAGTGGTTTCCTGCCTTGTTTTTTTGGGGTTTTTTTTGGCTTGTGGTTAGCTAATTAATAATTTGTGTTTGTTCTGGTGAGGGGATCTATGGAGATGTGAATTAATACTTGGTTTATATTAAAGAGCGACATGATTGATGTGCTAATTACGCAGATACTTGTTAGCAATATTCTACTTTATTATATAGAAATATGAAGGCCAGCTGCAATAGCAAGCTCTGCTAATATATAAACACACACAATAACAAGGGCAAGATGAATGATTTTCCAGGTTCATAAAATGTCTCTTTTTTTTCTTCACTGTGTACAACTCGGGCAATGCTTGGAATATCTTCTCCCTGCATAGGAGGGAGCTGGGAATGAGGGCTCTTGAGTGCTGGGGTTAATATCAGCTGCTCTCTGCACAAGTGGCAGAAGCACACAAGGCAGTAGTTAAGCTGAAGGATGTAATTAATCCTGCTGACACCAAAATAAATTGGTGTAGTTCGATGTCCAGCTCTGCTTTGTGGGGCTAATTGTGTGTATGAAGTTATGCATGTAACTTAAGCTTTTGTTTACAGCCAGAACTTAAAGCACAATTCAGCATCGTACTTTAAAGCAGCATAGTGATGCTCCATTTCTGTATCCCCCTCAATTATCCATGTTCTTCTGTATTTGCTCTTATTTGGAACACTAGCATTTGTAGAAAGAGCCCAAATACCTCTATTCTGCTTGTTATATGTGCAGGATTAAGTATTAAATAGAGCTTTATAAAGCTCTGCTGTTTTATACACATGTACAAATGTAATATCTGCTTTATTTATGGTTTTTAAGAGAGATTTTAGGTGTGGTTTAACAGACTGATGTATTTTGGTACAGCTGCCTTCTGCATTTTCTTACTTGTAAAGCCTTAACAGCCAGAGTGCATTTATTTGTACAGGTTTGCAGGGGTAAAATAAACCAGACCAGATATATTTCAGAAGCTTTAAAAACAGTTTAAAGTAGATGTTTCTATAAATCCCTATTTTATTAGTGGAAGTGCAGCTATTTCATGGAATAGGACATGGGGTATTGTTTCCTTTTTCCCTGCTGGAAGACACACATAGCTGATCAGTGGCATTTACAGAGGGAGAATCAAGCACATTAAGCAACTGTTTGCACAGAGCTATATGCTGAAAGACTAAGTCAGTCCAAATTCCCATGAACTTTAATGGTATTTTTTTTTCTTCTAAGCAATTCTCTGTACAAGCCTCATTAAATGAAGAAAGGATTTCCATTGATTATGTTAACTTTAACACCTGGCTGGGAGGATTAAAGTGTGAACACTGCAAAACTCTATCCATGTTACATGCAAAGGAAAATAATATGTTGGGATGTGGAGAAATCCCAAACAGCCCTTTGAAAGCATGCCTCTTGCTGCATCAGAGAGTGGAATAAGAGAGTCAGAGAAAGGTTGGGGTTGGAGGGGACCTTAAAGATCATTAGTAAATGATTGTGGTGGATAAAAATGAGTGTGTTGGAGCAGACCTGGAAGGGAGCCAGTTCCAGGGCAGGTGCTGCACATTAAAGGTGTGGCTGTGTGACAGCACAGCACCACAGGAATTGGTTCTTTTTCCAAGCCATGTAATTTTGCAGAACTGAACCCTGGAGTTGCTCTGGATGTTCCTTTGTATGGTTTTGGTGTGACCTGTGGAAGACAGGAGTTCAGTGTGTCTTCTATGGTGTTATGAATTCCAGGGAGAGCTCAGGTGCCTCTCCCTGAGCTTTGGGAGCCAAGCAGGAGAACCCTGGTAGCCCAAAGACTGTCCCAGACTCTGCTTCAGCTCTCTGGGGACTTTGTGTCTGTGCTGCTGCCACTTCAGGATACAGAGCTTAAGCTGTTCATGCTGAGATTGCTGCCTTTTAACTCCACATGGCAGGGGAACAGACAAGGCTCCTTTTAGATGACTACAGCTTTATAGAGTGGCTCCCTAAAACTCTGTGTTTCTGTCAAGTGGACATTATTATTTAGGATTTAAAAAAAAAAAAAAAACAAACAAACCCAAAGCAATAGATTTTTTTTAAAATTAGAAAATGGATCATATTAAAAATGGAGTTAATGTGATGTGAAGTATTTTGCCAGATTTGAGTAATTGATGGTAATAAAAAGAGTCCGTTTAATGGTGATTTAAATTCCTCTGTTTCTGCATCTGTAACATTAGAGTGAATCTTGTCCGTTTTTCACTTTAAGCAATCTACTTTGAAGTACTTACATAGTAAGCATTATTTACTGCTTTTAGGATTACCCTAAACTAATTTAAGATGTGCCTCATTAGTTTTCCTACTCCATGGAATAAAAAATTACCAGCATTGGTCTTTAAAGTGCATTTTGCACTTCTGCAATTACCATATTGATGATTGTTTTCCCTATGACCAATAGACTATGGAGTTCTGTTGCACTCTTGACTTCCTTGTGGTTCTTAAATTTGCAGCAATAGTGAGCTCTGTTAGGCATGATGGGGAGTTTGGTCTGCGGTGTATATTGGTCAAATGTGAATGGAATTATACAGATGTTAAATTAGAATGTGTGAGAGAGCCATGTGCAACTACACTTGATCAGCTGTTTTGGTAAAGCTGATTAAGGATTGGCTTTCAGGTTGCTGGGTTTTAGTTAGTACAAAGGGGTTGTTTTTAGTGGTACAAAATATTCTGATATTTTGAGTTTAGAGGAACTTGAGCTTGTACTTAAACAGGGAAAAAAAAAACAAAAAAAAAACTTGTATGGTCTTTCTGGTGGTATTAAGCTGGTGTCACACACAGAGGTACTGCTGGAAAGTTCACAGCTTAGTTATCACCTGTGCAGGTAATCAATGAGTATCCCAACATTTCATCCAGAGATTTCATCTCTGCAGCAGCTGTTGGCAACCTTCCATCACCAGGATGCCAGATCCTGGTCACTAAATAGCCACTGCCTTGGCAGAGACATGCAGCAATGCAGATGTGCTTACTCTCAAAAGGAAACTCTAATCTGAGTTGTGTTTCATGCCTGTGCTTCATCAGAACCAAATCTTGCAGGTCTGTCTGTGAGACTTTTCTGGGTGATTGGTGCAAGCTGCAGTGCCCCAGCTTCCTCTAAGACATCATTAGCTTTTTACAGAGTAGATGGCATGATAACAACATTTCCTGTGATTCTGCTCTCTCCCATGTCAAAAGCAGGCATCCATCTCCTCATTCATAGTTCTCTGGCATCTTAAATCAAGCACTAATGTTTAAATGTGTAAAAAAAATTACTTCAGACATGTTAATCTCTGAGGTTTTGGTAGTATTTGGTCAGATTCTCAGAGTTCCTTCTCTTTCTGTGGACTAGTATTTGTCTGCAGGGCACAGTGTAGGAATATGGGGTTTTTCTCTTTCATAAACAGGCATGTGATGCACACACAGTGGACACAAAGTGGTCATGGTAAAATGAAGGTGAGGTGTTCTCAGCTTTTTTGAGTTTCACATAGAATATGAGAAAAACACACATCTGTTTATAAATGGGCTCTACATTTCTTTCCATGTGTGTGATTACTTGAAATCTCTCAGCAATTTTGTCCCTGTTTTTCCTGCTCTGGAAGCAGGACTGTTGCTCTAAAAGTCTGTATTTGTTGGGACTGATCTTTATCCCTCTCTATAGCCCAGTGTGAAGGGAATGAAGGCTAATTTTTGGAAGCAGGATAAATGGCAGCCCTTGAGGTTAATGCTGCTGCAGCTTCTCAGTTGTGGGCATGGTTCTATGGTTTTCATAAACATTGTCTTTGCAGGAGTTCAGATGTTCAGCAGAGACAACACCACCCAACAAAATGGTCATGGAGGGCTGGAAAGTCTTGGTACTGTGAGGTAGTGTGTTCCAGGAGGTTTAGGAAGCTCTGCTAGGGGAGGTTTAGGCTGGATGTTGGGAAGGGAAGGGTGGTCAGGTTCCCCAGGGAATGATCACAGCCCCATGGCTGCCAGAGATCCAGGAGCATCTGGACAACGCTGTCAGGCACAGGGTGGGATTGTTGGGATGTCCTGGGCAGGGCCAGGGGTTCACTCCATGATCCTGGTGGGTTCCAGCTCTGGATACTCTCTGATTCTTGGCTGATTCTTGCAGCCAGCTGCTTAATAGGCTAAATCCATGGCACAGCAGAATGTTTAGGTTGTTGGGACCGTCCTAAGATTTAGAACCACATTGGAACATAAATCTAGGGTCTGTAAATGGCAGGAGGTTGTGCCAATGGCAGCAGAGGGTGAAAGTGCTAACAAAGGTTAAAAACTGAAATCTGGAATCCCATCGTTTTAATTTGGATATGACTTGGGAAAAGGCATTTTATTCCAAATACACTTTGAATTAAAAATTTGTAGCTTGCATGACTTTGAGTCCTCAGGGGTTTGTTGTGTAGATATTAGTAAGTCATGAAAAACATTTTATTTAAAGAGAATGAAGACAGCTTTCAGATAACTCCTTTCAGAGAACTCCTGCAACTTGGCTGAAAGACTCCCATAGGTATCAGAGAAACTCATGAGTACCAGCAGTCATTTTTATAGGTAAGTGTTTTTATTATTCCAGACTCTTCTGTCAGGGTTCTTTAATGCATCTTTATAAAGGCTAGAACTACCTTACTTAAGCATTTCCATCTTATAATTTTTGGGTCTAGGAAGAGGTAAAGGAATATGTAGCAACTGGCTGAGTCAACCATGAGCATTGTTCTGTGTGTGGCCAATGTTCATTGCAAGGAATATTTTCAGAGCTTTGTCAAAACGTAAATCTCTAAGTAACAACACTTGGAATATGCCTTCAGCTTTTTTTCCTCCCTCTGGGAGTGTCCCCCAAAATGAGTCTCTGTTTCTTCTAGTCCAACTTCTTTTTGTCTGTGCATGCTGGAAGTTGAAGGAAATTCTGAGACCTATTTCTAGTTTTCATAAATTTATGTGGATCTGGGCCTCTCTAAGGTTGTTTTCCAGTTTTGAAGAGCTTTGCTTTCTACTTTCTTCCCTTCAATGCCTGTGGACAGCAAATGGGGAGGAAACATGGGAAGAGAATTTGCCAAATATGCTAAATAGTGTGTAGCAAACATTCTAGAAATTCCATGGTCTCCAAGGGCTTGGCTTTGCCCAAGAGGGTAATAATTTTCTGTGAGTGATTGTATATAATTCCATAGCAGAGCCAGGAACTGCAAACAGGAATATGACTTGATTCTCCTAAAACAGTGTTCAAATCTCACCAAATATTCAGAAATCCTTAACTCGTACTGCCTGTGAAGATTAATCCATAGGAATTCTGAGGAATGATATGGCAGAATATGAAAGATTCAGGCTATAATTCTCTTTAAGTCAGTGTTTTCTAGGGATATTTTCTCTGGTGTAGTAACTAGAGTTTAATATGCAGCTGGCCTGATTTTAAAGTAAGATTTTACAAAAATAAACGAGGATAATTAACTATCACAACAATTTAGCAGAGGAAATGGCTTTTCCTATATTTAGGGTTTTAAAATGTATTGTGTTCCTTTCTAAAGGGTGGGTTTTAATACAAACCAATGTAGTGGCTTGGGCCAGGAACCTCTTGGTTGAACTCCACAGGCTGTGTTTCAGTTTGGGAATTTGCTTAGGAAATCAGTTCTGTTCAGTGTTTTCATTAGCAGCGAGGAGGATGGAATACAGAGTAGCTTATAAAGTATGCAGATGACACCAAGCTGTGAGGATCTGAAAATGCTTTTCTGTATCGGATCAGAATTCAAAATAAACTTGGCAAATTGCAGAGATGGTCTGAAATCAGCAAGATGAACTCAAATTAAGTGAAGTACCAGATCATATATTTAGGAAAAAGAATTTAGATACACAAATTCAAGGTAGGCAATACCTGTTAAGAGGAAAAACAGGTAGCAAGGTCTACAATACACTGCTGTTGCAAACTAAGGAAATTAATTCTGGAATGTGTGAAGAGGGATGCTGTGTCTGTAATGTAGGGTAATTACTCCAAATTAGGGCTGGTGAGGTCTGAGTCGACATGCTGTATCCATGTTTGGTTATGACTTCTAAAAAGCCTCTGGAAAACTGCCTAGTTAAGACAAAGTTAGTAACTGTCTGATCTATAAAGATCTTAAGACAAAAGGGAGAGGGAAACTTTCTCCTTATTCCTGAGTGAAAAATTAAGGGAAATTTTTGCTATTTGCACTCACAGTGATGAGTGTTGTGTTTTACAAATCACTTTTTGAAGCCTGAACACCAGAGAAAGCCACCTAGAGCTGTTGTAGAAGCTACTTTTCAAGGAGAAGTTATACAAATCTGTGCTGGGGGTACCTTCCTCAGCCCAAGGTGGACGAGGTGATGCCTTTCAGCACATGTGTCTGTAACTCTGTGCAGGAGATGAGAGTAGAATTAACAGCTTGAAAAACTCTTCTCTTGAAATGTCCTGGAAAAGTGGAATGGCTGCTTTTAGTCGGGAAAGGTTCCCACCCCGTGGGGCAGACTCAGCCCAGCCTTGTGGGTCTTGTAGCTACTTGGGATCATGGGACTAGAGAACTTCTGAACCCAAAATCCATTCCTCTCTCATGCATATACACCTGGTTATGGAGATCACCAGAGGAAGAACACAATTCATAGTTGCTGACTTTGCCTCTTGGTCCTAACTGTGAAGAAACTATTTATTTATGTAACTTTCTTCCCACAAGAGTTTCCATTAATTCTGTTGATGGAAGCATTTTTCAGCATTAAAGTAGTGAAATAAAGCACAGAGCATTAAACCTTCTCTGCCTCCAAAAGTGAGAAAGAAACGCTGGCAGGAAACTGACCTTGAAAAGGTAATGCTTTGGTTTCTTATTAATTTAGAAAACTGAGTTAGTTTGATGCTCTAATTGCAAATTATATTTTTATATATTTTCCTTTATCAACCTTGATAATTTAACAGAATTTGCCAACTGGCAAGTTTCAAGTACTTTTTCTTCCAAACTCTTTTATGCCACAACACTGCTCCTAATCATCTGTGAGAAAGCTGCCATGCAACAGAACACTGGGAATTGCTAACAGTAATGATGAAAACTAATTCAAACCAGGCCACAGGTAGCAGCTTTTGTGAAAGCAATCTGCATCTTTTCAAGCTGGTCAAGCTAGAATAGTCTTTTAGAAAAGCAGTCTCCTTCATTCCATTATCTCTCTACCCAACAAGTACCTCATGCACAGGACAAAAAAAAAAAAAAAAGAGGGAAACAGGGATGTATTGAGTAGGGAAAAGTTTTTGCCAAATTTGCCAACATTGCCTTTCCCTTTGCTTCTCTGTCCATGAAGTGGCTCACAAGCAGAGGTGCAGTGTGAAAACCCACAGGGGCACTTCCTTTGCCAAGCTTTGCCCACGGGCTGGCCCTGTTTTCTGTGTCTGTCCCCTGCTGCTCTGGAGTTGTCCTGAGAGCTGCAATCCCTTCCGGAGCTGGCTTCCAGAGGCTGCAGATCCAGCTAATCTCGTTACAGTGCTATTTTGGATGCTGTGATTTAATACTCCTAGGGGGCTGCCTTTCCCTAAAAGAAGTGATGTAGCATTTTTCATGAAGGGATAATAAAAGGTGAGTGACGGGCAGTGTGAATCATGGCATAAATCATTTCAGGCATGGAAGTGCAGCTTTCACTCCAGAGGAAAGCTATTAGGAAAGGATGTCAATGTTTTAACTTTTTAATTGCATCTACTTGTTTGTTGCTACTCTCATTCTTTCTGCTTTTGGCTTAATTATTTCTCCCTAAAGTATGTTGCTTACCTAATAAGTTGACTAAGCTTGAAAAATTGATTCAAATACATATTAAATAAGAGCTTGTGAGCTACAGTTACAGTGAGCAGCTCCTGAGTTAGTTGGTTTCTTTAATAGCACCCTCAATCTTATAAAAAATACCCTAACTACTTGATCTCTTTTTCTGTTCACAGCTTTGTCAGCATCTAAACTTTATGACAATTTAAATAAATTTAAAAGTCAAGCCAAACCCCACCCCTAGATTTTGCACTGAAAATAAAAAGTGGTCCTCTGTGTGGAGGAAAGAGGTTTGTTCCTTGCCTGCTGCTCTGGTTTAAGGCAGGTTAGAAGGGAGCTGTTTCTGTAATGTGTAACAGCTGATGCTATAGACTAAGTGATTTTTTTTTTTTTCTCTGTGGCCAGCAGTAATTATCAGCAACCTTGTTAGCACAATCAAAGGAATGAATAAGTAACGATTCTCTAAGAAGTAATTTAGACTCATGCCTGTTGTTATTTACAGACATTCTAGATGAAAAGCTTAATGTTAAGGTGCAGAGGTTTACAGTACACAAGGCTATAATGACATAAACATTTTGTATGTTATTACATAGGTTCTAGAAAAATTCTTTTGCTCTGATGTGATTGAGGACTCAATCTTAAACAGGATTATGGATGTTTTTAAGTTAATATGCTGTGAAATCAGCAGTACTCCTGTTACTGCATAATTCAGGAATATGCATGTGTCTTTAAAGGATGAGACCTCTGAAAACACGAGCAGATCAACAGCATAGTTTTGACTTTTTCTCAGATTTGATCCAGGGCCAAACTCTGTTGTTAAGAAGAAGATGATTTTATATTGGCACAGCATGTACACAGTCAGATCTAATGCAGTAAAACCTGGGTAGGTTACAACACTCATTTAAATGGATGCATTTTGATAATTACACATGGAGTGGATAAACAGAAAGTGATCAGAGAACACTACAAAATGGATATTCTGAATTTATCATGACTGTGTCTGTATCAGGGACTTACAGTGATGTGTTTAGTACCATTATTTTTGGAGGCACTTTATATTGTAGGGAGAGTCCACTTCCTGAAGTTGTTTCTTTTTGAGATGAGAACTGGGTTTGCCAAGTTAGAGCGTGTGTGAATTTATTCCACTTCACAGGAATAAATATGTTTGCTGCTGCTCTGCAGCTGAGAGTGAAGATTCTGTGTGCATGGGGACTAGAATAAGTACATAAACTCGACTGTGAATCAGGAAGTTGCTTGGCCTCTAGAGATCCAAGTTCAAGTCTCTGGAAGACTGTTTCCTCATTATTTTCTAGGGTGTATCAAGGTCTGCTGGCCAGTCTAGAAGGTTAACTTCAGGTATGTCAAGATTCTAGCAAGTTTTCTCCCTCCCAAACCCTGAGTCATAGGAGCTTGGGAAGCAGCCAAGAATTTCACCAGACAGGATAGGGCTTTTTAAGCATTGCTGTGACTGAGATCTATCACTGACTTCCAGATGGGCATTTACATAAACGAAACAAAAGATAGGAGCTTTCTGCTCTGAGTATTTTCCCCTTCTTATGTTCTTTTAAGATTTTGTTTTGGTTTTTTTTATTCTTTTTTTTTTTTTTTTTTTTTTTTGTCTGTTTTAGCTCTTATTTTCTCTATTGAAAGTATTTTTCCCCTCTTATATTTTGTCAAGAAAAGATAAATTTTAAGACCTCAAACAGGAGTGCAAGCTATTCAGTTGTGCTAGGGTTGCATAATAAAACACTGAATTAAATGTCAGGGTTATAATTATTACTGAAGAACACTGTCAGGTGAGATCAGGTAACTCAAGCCAAGATAAAAAAGGTGGCAGAAATTACTATATTAGAAAGATGATGTTCAAAGAAGGCACGTTAGGATGAGTTGCAACAGGGAAAATGATTGATTAGGCTGTCGTGCTGTGTTTAGTTTGAATTTCTTGGCAGGTTAATCTTAGCTGAGAGCATTTGTCTGGCAGTTTGTCCCTTTTCCTTGGCCTGTTTGCCCCGAGGCCTCTCCGTGTGGCCGAAGGGGGTCCATGGGTCTGTGGGGCAGCAGCCGGAGCGGCCCCTGCTGCCCTCAGAATGCTGCTGCTCACCTTGGGTTTCCCCTTGGTTTTCCTCCTCCCCATCCACCATCACGTAGGTAAGGAGGGAAATAAGGGATGTGCTGCAGCAAAAGGGTGATCTCTGTGTTTTCTGTCACTCCCTTTCCCCTCTGGAAGCGGGGGAATTTCCATGACCGCTGCTGGCGCCCCTCCGCCCGCCGTGAGGGGAAAACGGGCCTAGCCTCGATGTGATCTGCGTCGTGTGGGCCCCGCTCGTTCGTTCACCTGGGCTAAACTGGAGGCTGACCTGTTTGCTGTGAGATCCCTGGAGCGTGGGCGTGAGGGAGCAGTGGCCATCCTGACGCCTAAAGAGGCTGCCTGGAACAGAGGCTAGACAGAGTTAAAGGAAAAAAGAGGTATTTATTTAAAGGCCTTCAAAGGATGCACCTTGGGCAGTACAAGAGCGAGGCCGTGGTTCCGCCCAAGATGGACCCCTATCGAAGCAAACGAACCCCTGAGCGGGGAATAACGTGCAGTGACTCCATGATTTCAGAAGGCTGAACAATTGCTTTATTAAGCTATGCTATATTACACTACACTAATACTATACTGTACTCTATACTACATCATACTAAAGAAAAACCTGTGACCCTTTGAGACAGTCACAGCACAGCTTTGACCTAATTAATCAATCACTCCAAACACCCATCACCAGAGTCCAATTAACAAATCTCTTTCGGTAAACAATCTCCATAACACATTCCACATGTGCCAAACAAGAGCAGTGAATAGAGATAAGAATTGTTTTCTCTTCTCTCTCTGAGCTTTCTCACTGCCTTCCCCTGGAAAAAAATCCTGGGAGAGAGAATTATGTCGCTCTCTGTTCAAAGAGTATGTGAATACCACAGACCCTGAGTCACAAGTTTTCATTCTTTTATAAGTTTTGGTCCATTCCCATATTGGGGTTAATTGTCTAATTACAGCTCCAGGTTATGCAGTCCCACCCTCCCAGATTGCTCGCCTCAATTCGCTGTTGTTTTTACTTTTTGGGCTCGAAGCTGCAATGGTGTCCTTGGTTCTTGGGCTGCCAAAGGATTATTTTGTCTGACTAAACTGAGGAGAGCTTGCTAACATTTTATATGAAGTTCAGAGTTACATACTAATGCAGTACAAAATCTGGAAAATACGAAAGCTAAAACTTAAGGCATCAATCCCACAGCAGCTGTTCCCAGGCCCCATCTGGGTGGCAGCGGCTGAGTGGCAACTCAGAGGTGAGTGGGAGCACCTTGGTGGCAGCTCAGAGGTGGGAAAACGTGGTTATGTTGTGCAGTTCACACATGCATTGCCACAGGAATTGTTCCTAATGCTCTGGTTAATTTGTCCTTTGTCTCAGCACAACTGGCTCATGTCCAGCAAAATCAGGCCTGGAATAAAATTTTGACTTTTACAAACTCTGTACACTTTTAGGGCACAGTCCAGCAATATAACAAAGTATGTGCATGTGAACAATATCACTGATTTTAGTAGGGCTGTTGATGCCCTCTTATTTATATATATTTGTTGTTGTCTGAGGCTGTAAGCAATATCCATCCTCTGGAATTCAGTGCATGTCATGTCCTTGCCTCCAAAACCCACCTTGGTGGCAGAGAAAGAAATATCAGCAATTTCCCAACGGTTTCCACTATAAAACCAAGGTTTTCAGCCAGTTGTAACTTCACCCAAATATAACTGCTCAGCCCAAAATTTCCTGTGCTAGGTATGGTGAGCAAGGCTGATTTTTTTATGTAAGAAAATGTTGGCTGAAATCTTTCTGTCACTAGGAAAAATGCATTTGAGGGTTTTTTTTTAATCTTGCAGGAACTCTGCTGCTGTCATATTTTGGAGCAAGAAATGCAGCAGAAGAGCTTTCTGTTCTGAAAGCAGCTACTGGCATTAACAAGAAACCTCTTTGCCAGTACCCAGGAATGCAAATAAATTTGATCAAATCATGAAGTTCTAAAAATTACATATCACAAGCAATATTCAGTACAATGCTGTAGCAGAATTTGGCAGCTGAATGCTGTCTATATTAAGAACATATTTTTCTGTATAAATCCTGTATATGAAACCATAGAAAACTGGATTTTGTCCTTGTTTCTGCCACAGAGAAACTGGGTGAGGCTGGATAAGTCACTTAAGAGTACTAAGCTGGTCATTAATTTTGCATTTTTCATTCTCTCAGTGCCTAATTTTGAGACAATTTAGGTTAGGTTTTTATTTCACATCCAAGCAGTGTCAGTTTTGTGTGTGGAATGACCAGTCCCTCTCCTAACCATGATGGAACCCATCTACCTGGGTAATACCTGAGGGTGTGCTGAGAGCTGGGAGGACAGGCTGGTCATGGCACATTGGTTCCAGTGTTTCAGAAACCCTGGTGCCAGGAAGTTTTCCTCCACATGGATCTGCAATCTGCCCTCCCTCAACTTAGTGTCTGTATTAAACACCCAGCTGATGTTCCTCAGGCAGCTCTGAGTGCAGTACTTTTTGACCTGAAGGTTGATTTTGTGTGATGTGGTCAAGTGTGGAACATCCTGAGACTGAAAGTATTTTGCATCTGAAGAAACTGTATTTTTATTTATGGCTCAGTCAAAATAAATTAAAATAATCGATGATTGTTTTGAAAGCAAATTACTGGGAGTACTATATATCTACCATGGCAAGTGCTGAAGAGATGAGAATGTCTTATAATGCCAGAGTGAGTTGTGTAAACAAGGGTATTTATATACTCAACAGCAGCAAATCTCCCAGAGGGTTTTTTGTTGGGTTTGTTTTTTTCCTTGGCTGAGTCTCCACTGATCTCACTTTATCCCAAAGGAGGAGGAGGAGAAAACTAATGTTCCTATCACACATGTTCCATTATTGATTTCCATTCCAATCCACCCAAAGTCTTCTGTGCTGGAAATAATTAGACCCTGTGAACAGAGATGAAGCAAAAATCTATACAATGCTGGATTGCCAGAAATGAAGACAAGGGTGCCTAATTAATGCTGCATATAGAATGCTTTTTGGATGAATGGGCTTCCCTTTCTCAGAAGCAGCTCAACAGCAGTTGTGTCACAGATTTGCTGTTAATTAAATGGTGTTCACTGTGTGCCTGTAAAAATGGCATGGAGGAAGAAAAACACTGGACAGCAGCAGCATTTTACAAAAGCTCTGCAATTTAAAGGAAAGACTGTGAAAAACAAGTTTGCAGCCTTCGTACAGACAGCAAGATATTTTCTTCCGTATGAAATTCACTTTCTGGATTTTCCCAAAGCTCCATAGGAATGTCTGGTCACTGCAGAAGTTTGGGCAGTTCAGAAGCATGACTGGAAGTGTGTTGAGGGTTGAGGGTAGGCAGAACATTCCTGGGAACTGAGGCAGGATGGATGAGAGCAGAGCTGCAGCCTGGCCAAGGCATAAGGATTGTTCAGGAGGAGTCAGGGTCAGAGGAAGACGCCAGGTAAAATTTTCTCTGCATGAAAGGTAAACTGAAGGTCATCTAAAGCTGTATAATAGGGCTTGGGAACTGAGAAGGAAGATCTTTAGGAGGAATGTAAGAGAGCTGATGGAAAGGCTTCACAACAGCCCTCACTAAGAGCAGAAATATCTGGAGGGAAAAACTGGAAGGGGTCTGAAGCAAGTTAAGAGAAAAATGTCAGCAGTGTGCACATGCAGATAGCAGCAGTGGGGTTGTTGGTGCTTCAGAGGTCTCTTTAGGAGAGGGACTCTGGGACACCTCTTCTCGTCCTGTAATTTGCAGGCCACTGGTGCCTTCTCTCAGCCTTTAATTCTCTCTTTTTATCTCTATTCCCCCCTTGCTCCTCTAGGTATCTGTTGTGGCCAGTCTGAGTGATACAACTGCTGTCTGTGCATCTCTGGAGAATTTAAATAGCATCATTCCCTCCTTCTCTTTTTTCCTATAAATGCAGAGGAGGTTTATCCTCTTTAGGAGAAGATAGAAAGTATTTTTTTCTGAGAAACTGGAGAATGAGTAAATCCCAGGCTCCTCGCTCAAGCAGATGGATTCAACTGATGAGTCTGTAGGAATCTTCCTAGGCTGGGCATTAAACTGCAAGAATAGATGTTTTCTGATGAAATTCTAGTTGACATAAATGTATTTTTAGCATGGATTTGATAGAGGGAATTATTTTTCCCAGTATAGTAGATGCTGTGGTTCTGGTTTAGCAATTTTATGAAATAATTTGAATGCAGGAGAAAGGTACTAATAAAAAAGATATTTTTATGACATTGTGCCTTCTAAGTCCTCTCTTTTCTTCCCATCTGGGTGCTTAGCATTGTCTCTCTCTCCTCTCATTCTGCTTTAATAAGCTTTTTTCTCTCTGGCATGTCGGCCCTGATGCACAGCTGAAATAGGTGCACACACAGGTTGTGATTCTTCTCCCCATTATTGCAGTTTGATTCTGAACTCCAGATTTAATCTGTCTAAATAAGCCACTCCTGGGACTAAAGTCAACTACTAGAACTTTTTGATGTTCAACAAATAGTAAGGCATTACAATGATTTAAATCAAATAACCAAATCCATATGAAATACACTACTTGTTATCTTTCCAACAGATTGATTTTCTTCCCTGGATCCATTTTAAGCTGCTCTGCAGTTGCTAAATCAAAAATAAACTGAGTTTTCAGTCTACGGGCGTGTTAAGTGTATGATTTCCATTACATCACAGCGTGCTGCATATTAAAAATGAAAACATGGAACACATTTTGAGTACAGAATTGAAATGAATTTTCTGACCTAGTCCCAGTGAATGGGCTCTAAAGTGCTGGCAACGACTGTAGCTCCTGGACTGTAATTATCATTGGAGTTATTTCACAGTGGTAGGAGACTTTACACCTGTGGGCACAAGTGGGGACAGGCTGACATCGGTGCTTTTTGAAATTATTTTGGATAAGTGGGAATGTTAATCATGTTGGTGCAGCTTATTACTCTCTTGCATGTTTGTTAGAACATAACCTCACAAAGTATTTCAAAGCATTGTTTGAGTGTTAAGTGGAACTTCAAGAGAGTGTGAAAACAATTCTGGTTTCACAGAAATCAGTCTTTTTTTTTTTTTTTTTCTTCAGTAGCAGCAGCAGCAGCCCATCTCCACAGCATGTATTTTGAATTCTCATGTGCTTAGAAAGCATCACTGTTTGCTCAGTCCATCCAGAATCAGCCTCCTGGGCCTGTTGCCCTGAGTTGAATGGATCTTATGTGTTTCCCATAAAATGGAGCTGGTACAGAACTTAACCTGCCTTTCTCTCCTCCTGCAGCTTGGCTTTACACCCCCGGAAAAACATCGTGCTCACCGGTGGCGATGACCGCCTCTGGAAGACGTGGGGCTTCCCTGATGGGAACATCCTCCTGACCGGGGCAGGACACACAGACTGGCTCTCAGGCTGCTGCTTCAGGCCCAGGTCAGTGCCACAGCTCCTGAACTGGCCCTGCTCCCCCCTGGAGCCCCTCCATGCACTGGCATGCTTTGCTGCCTCTCTGTTCTCAGGGGAACCCTGCACTCTCTGCTGAATTCCCAGACATGTAGATAAAATGTTCCTCTGCCTTTCACAGTGTTGACTTAAGACTGATTGCTTTTGGTATTTTGTACATCTTAAACTCTGTCCCCATACCACTGCATGTAACAAGGAGTAATAAGCTTTTCGAGTCTTGCTGTATTCATTTTCTCCCTGTTCATGCACTATTCCAAACACAGTCCCATTATTAATAACACTGAAAAGCTGACTTCTTATATTATGCATTATTTGTCATATGACTAAGAATATTTGGGTTTACCTAGAGAATATGAGCTTTCCTGCCCTTCCATCTTATGGATTTGAAGCTGAATTAATAAATGAAGGTGAACATGGAAAATACAAATTAAATATTTAAGTTACAAGGGTCATGGAAATAGGGCAAACATGAAGTAGATTTTTTTGGTCTTTCTGTTGAAAAATAAGACACCATTTTAGTCTCAAAACTAAAATGCATTTGATATGACTGAGCTTCTATATGTTGAAATTACTTCGCATCAGATTTGTGAGGCAGCATTTTAAATAGAGTTCTTTACTGTTAATACAATAAAGGTCTGCCAGGCAATTCACCTGAGGCTTGGTTATAAAAGGAGCATTATTAAGCCTTCAACCTTGTATTTTCATTGTGTTTATTTTATGAAGCAATATTAGCTCTCTTCTTCATGAGGAGGAAATGTATCCTATTTAATTTCATGGTTCCTCCTGATTTCTGAGTTTGTAATGAGCTACCAAAGGCAGACACAGTCCTCTAAACACAAGAAAAAAGTCCCCTCCTTCTTTTCAAAACCTCAAGAACCAGGAGTCACGATTTCTGGGATGAATTAAACATGCACTTACTCTTCTCTTGCATCACTTTCTCCTAAGAAAAAGAGACTTTTTCTAATGATGCTTGTGTTTTCACTGTTCTCTTTTTCATGTGTATATCCTTAGAAATATTAAACATTTAAAAGAAGAGGATAATGTTTAACTTAAATAATTGCATATAATACAGGAGGAGAGAAATGGAAGGCTCAGCTTCTTGTTTTAAGGTGGTAGGAAAATTTATCTATTGCTGCATGACAGATTTCAGAGTTTGTGAGTGCTGGACATGGTTTAAACTTGCAGATAAACAGAATGCTGCCTTTTCCTCTTACCTGTTGGGAATATAAAACTTAGCACAGGGGAAGAAAGGGAAATACAATTAGAAGAGCATGTTATCATTTATAAAGCTGCTGGCCATACTAATCAGATTTCGATAATGCATTGTTACCATGACACCCGCTGACTCGGAGGCTCAAAACTATTTTCTCATTAGTCTTTGACCAGAATACAGTCCTTTCAATAGGCTTTCCTATTTCTCATTCAATTATTGAAATTAAAATGAGTTGAGGTACATCATTATTCTCTTGCAGTATAAATTGACTCCTGCTGAATGCTCTGGAGTGATTCAAAAGTAGTGCTGTTAAAATATTGTCTTCTGTTACTGCATAAAATACATAATGTGGCAGAATACATTTAATCATATTTTAAATTTTTTAAAAATTTTTTTTAGATAGGAGACTTTTATATATCTGGTTTTTTGCTAGGAATAAAACCAATTAAGTAAAAATGAACAGTTCTAATAGATTTTTTTTTTTCTGGAATCAAATGTAGATAACTTCTAGTTTTGTTCCTGGTTTAAAGATTTGCAATGATGTTCACCCCAGAAGTGAAAAAGAAAAATATTTTTGTGCCACTGGGCTATTAAATGGTGACCTGTGTAGAACTTCTGTAGTTCTGGAGTCTTTCCTGTTTGTCCTCTGTGTTTCTTCTCTCTCTGTAAAATCAGGTTTAGAGCAACCTGTACCTCTGGTGTGAGAAGTGTTCTGTGTCAGCCACACGAGTCTGCTGTCAGATCATTTGGTACAGCATCCTGCAATAACCCACACCCTGACAACAGGCTCTAATGATTTGAGGAGAGCTGTGATGGGCATATAACTGATGCTTCTGCACATACAAATGACTTAAAATCCCAGAAATCTAGGGGGTTTGTGTGCTCACAGAGTATTACTTGAGCAAAGGTCTTTCTCATGGTTGCCTCTGTGCCACCACTGTGTAAATAGGGGTAAAGCTGCCAGTATTGCAGTGGGCTGGGAAGATCTAGAGACTGGAAGCTGAAGTGCTGTTGGGTTTATGTATCCCCAGTGTCTCCAAGAGCCATGAGAGAACTGGCTCTAGGAAGTAGCAATACCAAGGTAAAAGTGTGTTTTAGGCTCTGGACAAGGTGTTAGAGAAATGAAGATTGTCCTTAGGAGCTTTCCCAGGACTGATACACCACAGTGTCCTTAAGCACCATCACAGATCTGTAGGGGCAAACAGTTATTGGAGAGAGGAATCTTCCCCCCACCCCCCCATGCCCCCACTGACAATGTGCTTCATTCCACAGTGGTTCTGTGCTGAAAAGCACCTCTCTTTCACCTGTGATCAAAGCAGGGTGAGGTGAGACTGTGCTGAGGCTCCAAGGCTGCTGCTGTGTCACTCCTGGGTCAGCACAAAGGGTCTGGGTGCCCCATGTGTTCTCCCTGCAGTGGCTCCCAGGACAGGGGATGAAGGCCAGCAGCCTGGCTTTGTGCATGGGAGGAGAGCAGCACAGCTCTCTGCAGATCTGAGAGTAAAGCATTGCCTTAAGCTTTTAAAATAAAACTTCAAACAGGTCCTGTCATCTGCAGTGTGCAGCAGCTGAGAGGAGGGAGGAGAACAGTGCTTCCTTCTTTGAAACTCAGGTAACACCTGGTCAAACTTCAAAAAAACCAGTGTTTTTACTCTGGTCTGGCTGAACACTGCTTTGCAGATGAACTAGCTGTTTCAAGCTCCTGTCACCATTGAAAAATTCAATGTTTTTCAGCTTGCCTTTTCTAGATGTGAAGGAATGAGGGAGTTAAAATGTCTCCTATCACAGTCATACACAGAGGTTTTGTGAGAAGAATCTGGAGAGCTGAGGAAGAGCTGTGTAGTGCACCTGTGGGTGCCAGGTGGCTCAAATATTTGAAATAGCAAACAAAAATCTCCATCTTCTGCCAGTTTCCAGAATAAGTTGAGGATGTTAATGCTGTACCTCTAAGGACCATACTCTAATTACACAAAGATTTTTCATGTCATGTACTAGACTTATTTATCTTTGTTACTAACCTTCCATGGTGGCTAAAGAATCAAGCTCTGCAGCATAGCAGAAGTGTGTGTTAATGTCTGATAAAATCCCAGTGAACAGTAAAATATTATATTCTTGCCCTGCATGTGGGCTGGTATAATATGTAATGTCCTTAATATATTCATAAATATTAATCAAGTCAACTCTTCTAAAATGTTTGTAGCCCTTTTCATGCAAATATTGTCTTGTTCTGTGGAATACAATGAATTTCTGAATTGAAGTACAAACTGTAGGTTCTTGAAGCTATTTAAAACTTTGAAAGTTGTCAGATTGTCAACTCCTTTGTAATATCCTGTTCCCCTAAGAAAGAAGCAGAGTTTCTGGTGTTCCTCAGTTACTGAGGAAAGAAATCAGAACTGTTATCAATTTATTATTATTACTATTATATAAAAAATTGCCACAGCACTTACTTTTACCTGTGTGGATTTTCTGTATTGGAAAACCTGGAGGCAGTTATTGCCTCCTTGGTAATTAATAAAAACACTAAAGAAAAGGTAGAATAATTATGTTCATGCATCAAGCACGCAAATAAAGGCATGTAATGTTTGATACCCTAAAAGAAGGTGCCAATGAGGGGAAGCAAGAGAAAGATGAAAGAACAACCCATGTTCTTCCAGAGCAGAGGCAGCTCTGGGTGGTATTTCTCAAAGCTGGAGGAGCTGATGTTCCTCAGATGGAAACCTGTGCATGGCTAGAGCAGAAAGACAAGAGAGAGAATCAGCAGAATCTGTGGAGGATGGATGTGAGGAATTGGAGAGAGATCGAATGGGCTGTGGAGGGAATGCAACTCCAGGTGGGCTTGAATTCACACAAGAACCTTTTAGGGGAATTCTGTAGCACATAGGAGCAGGCTCTGGGTAACTGAACACTGTGGTGGCCTCTCAAGACCAAGTCCAAAATGTTGCTGACAGTCCAGAGTGGGGAAAAAGGACAGGAATAATGATATTTGCCCAAAGTTTTCAAGAGCAGTGTCTGATAAATATGAAATTGTGTATCTAAGACTCTATCAGAGTGGAAGTTATTTTCTCATCATACAAAAATTCTCAGAAAAGTTTTTATAAAATCCTCTTAAAAAGTAAATTCCTGAGCAGAATTGAAGTCAGAATAAACTTTGAAATTAATTCGTACTCAGGTAAGCCTCTAATTTTATTTTTTACATTATTTTAATTTCTTTTTTTTATCTTATCATTTGTGAAGAAGCTATCCAGAGATGACTTTGTGTGGAAAAAAGATAGAGTGAAAAGCCAAGCAGAACAGTAATGGAGGAAGGGAGGGTGTGGAGAAACCTCTGAGGAGTGATGGGAGCAAGGGCCAAAATTCAGGAGGGAGGGCAGTCCCAGGAAGGAGAGACAGCTGGGTTTGATCCAGCCAGGCTCAGATGTTCTGAGGCAGCAGGCACAGGCTGACACTGCTCCTTGCTCATTGCATCTCACAGGACTGTGTGCTCGGAGGGAAACACTGAAGAGCAAAAATCAGACTTGACAGCTTGGCAGGTCCAGGCACTACTTGTGAATTTCTCAGTGGACATGCCTTTGTAGTTTGAGAGCCCAAAGTGCTTTGATTATCAAGGTGAATTACAAGGTGTCCTGCTTTATTCATCCCCAGCCTCTGCTGCTCTTGGCTCCCCACAGACTGTGCTGCTGAAAAGTGTCCCAGTCCTGGGAGCTGCTGATGCATCAATCCACACCAATCTTCTTGACAATCATAATATCCTCAGGTATCAGTGTGTGGTGAGAAACATCTGCAGGCTATGAAGAGAGTCACACAAAATCTGGTACTAAAGATAGATGACTGCTTTCTTAGTTACAAATTACAAATAATATCTTTTAAATAGCTGAGATGGTACAGGGCCCACAAAGCCTCAGCAAATGAAAAGCACTTGATGACATACAGAGAAAAGTAGGTTCTTTAGTCACAGTAGCAAGATAAGGTAAAACATTCCACTATCATCAAATATATTTCTCCTTGTACTTTAATAATTCCTAATGCCATTCTTCGATTCATTTTTATTACTATGAAAAGAAGCAGGAATTATCTATTATGCCATTTTGTTTAAGGTACTGGTTTCCAAGATTTGATGTTGTAGTTATTTGGTGAAACTAGGGGGACTTACAGAACAAACAGTCACTGCTGAAGTTATGATTCCAGGATCTACAAGATGTTGCTACAATCTAATGTTTGTTTGTTTTACTGAAATGCAGCAGCATTTGTCTGCATGGAAACTGTAATTTAATATTAAACAGTGGGATTTGACTCTGCTACTGCAGCCTCTTTCTTAGAAGAGACCTTCACATATTCTTTTGGGCTCTGCAAAACATCTGTCCCCAGGAAGAAATTAAGGAAGGTTTGGAGTCAGTGATTTTAAAGTGTTGGTTTTTATCAGCCATCCTTCAGAGCCACTGCCCAGGCTGGGTCAGCAGTCACACCAAGGTGACACTGTCCATGTAAGCCAGCAGAACCAAAGGAAGCTCCTGGAGATGTTGAAACAGGAACAGGCTGGAAATTCAGCTGTATCAGGGACCATTTCAAACCCCATTATGGAATAATTTCAGCAGTGATATGCTCAGGGACCCTCCTGTTTGTTGTGTTCCAGATTGCTTTTCCAGTGGTGCTAAGAGTTGTGTGTGCTTTTGTGGGGGTTACTGCCCAATCCCACAGCACTTACACAGGCCCTGGACATCCAGGTAACTCCCTGTGCAGGCCCTGTGTGGCTCTGCAATGCACTTCCAGCTGGTCAGGTACTTCTAGAGGGGTTGAGTTCTGAGCATGAGCTGCCCAAGTGGGCAGGAGATGGGCAGCACATCCCAGGGATATGTTCTATCTGCACTTTCAGGGAACTGCTGGATTCATTATGGACTACACAGAAATCTTAGAAGTGGTTTCACAATCAGAGTTTAGATTACAGGGTTCCATTAATTGCACCTTTTAGCTGGAGAGTGAGGAACTGAAGCAAGGCAGAACTGGCCCTGGTGGGAGAGGCTGCTCAGGAGCTGCTGTGCACACCTGGGAGCCAGGGAGGAGGAGGAGGAGGAGGAAGGGAATGTCAGCTTCACCCTCCTGCCTGGCCACTGAGCCAGCCAGAGCAACAGTGCTCCCAAGGAAGGGATTTGGAGATTACTGGTAATAAAGGTCCATGGACAGTTAGCTGCAGAACACTTTCTCTGCTGGCTTTGGAGTTGTAAATGCTGAGTTTCACACTATACATTAAACAAGGCTGAGACTTGAAAGCCACCAACTCCCCTCCAAGCATTAACATAAAAAAGAGTTGTAAGACTCAGGTTAATCATAAAGGTCTCTGTTGGCTATCAGTGGAATAGAATTATTTTGATTTGTGCTTTGAAATAGTCTTTAAAACCTAATTCAAGTCTCACTGCACAAACAGATGGATTTTATTTATCCTTTTACTACTATTGATAGCTGTGAAAGAAGCATGAGATAGTCTGTACGTTCCACTTAGGACTTTGGAACACTTGGTTAAGGAAAAGGCGTAATGATTTAATTTTTTAGAGGATGTTGAATTCCTGCATAGTTCAATAAAGCCTTTAGTTAGCAGATTACATATTAAATTTGCCAGTGATAAGAAACTTCTTTTGAGGGGCACGATTAATTTTCAGTCATCTAACTGGCTTTATGTAACACATCATATTTAGCAGTCGAAACATCTGTTAAAGTGTTTTATCAAACTGAGCTAATACAGGAGTCAAAAGAAAAAAAAGTTGTATTCATTTATTCTGCAAGGAAAAAAACTATTTCAGAAGTCTTTCATTCAGTTCCCCAGTGTACAGTATTCACTGTGTGCTTGGTGTTTTCAAGTATAGCAAAATTTTAATTTCAAAAGTAGCTTTATTTATTTCAAAATCTTTGATAAGCTTCATACTTTTTATACAAGGAAACAGTTTTAACATAACATCATTCTCTCTCAAGCTTACAAAGCCTACTATTTTTACCTCACAGACATGTTTGGGTGGGCATTAGATTTCCTTTGGGATTCTCAATCTCATTATTTTTATCAATAAAAAGCCTCTGCTGCACAAAGGAATAAATCACATATAAATGAAATATGAGAGATTACATGAGAAGCTCAGCTTTTGCTTAGTCTAATCCAATATTTTTGGCCAAATGTCTCAATGTCAAAGGCTTTATAAGTATTCTACAGGATCAGTCTGGCAAAGAGAAATCAATAACTAGGTAATGGATTTGATTAAAATTTTTCCCCTTCCACCCACTCCCACAAGCCAAATGTTTCTCCCCATACTAATATCTTCTGGCACGTGGAACTGTTGGTTATTCTCTGTGGGATTTTGAGATGTAAATATATACATAAAGTATGTTTTCATTTCAAAGAGCTCTGTTAACTATTGGTGAGTATCTATTTCAAGAAAAAACTGAATCTCATTTGTATCTCATTTTTATTTTCTTTAGAGAGCTCAATTCTGCAGTGCACTTTTGGAAAACATGGACTGATAACAATTGCAACTTTGCTACAGATTTAGATACTGATTTGCTGTTCAGTAGTTGACTTTTTTCTGCTATTCCTGCCATGCTGAGGAGAATTTCCTCACACAGGCCAGGGTTCCCAGATGTCCAAACTTCTGGAGATTTTCTTTGTTGCCAAATCCTCAGTTGTCTGCCTTACCCCAGTGCTTCTCCTGTCTCTGAGGTAGTTGTAGTGGCAGCCCACATGCCATCTGGAAGGTTTGCCTTCAGAAACATTCATAATTAGGCCATTAATGTTCTCCAAGGATGTTACCTCTGCTTTACAGAAGTAGTTTTCCTGTCAATAAAAAGACCAATGAATGTTCCTGTTGCATGGAACCTGAAGAGTCTTTCATTGTATTGATTTTAGAAAGCAAACAGTGTGCAATTCCATAGTGTGGTTACTGAATAGGCTTCACTTTTCATCCAGAATGACCAGGCTTGAATGAAAAACTACATTTGGCTTGTATTTCTTATACAAGGAATAGAAATACTGACCACTCCAAGGTAGTGATTCACTAATAATATCTCCATTACAATAATTCAGGGAGCAGCAGGAGAGAGAAGTGCTGAGGACAGCTGGAGACAGGAGAAGGAGGAAACGTTTGGCAGAAGCAGCAGTCCTCCCACTGAGCAATTCAGATGTATATTTGAAATAAACAGAGGAAGAAAACCCATTGTTATAAATACTGCCCTTTGCTGAAAGCGCTCTATAGTTGCTTTCACAGGTGGCTTTACACAGACTGAACTTCAACACCAGTGCTTGAAAACCTCTTGATAAACTGATGCCATTTCTACTGATTAATTTGCAGGCCTTCCATCACAGAAGCAGAACATCTCTTTAAAGGCTCTTTAAAAAAGACCTCAGTCTTCCTACCCACAATGTGTGACCTTGGATACATTAGAAATCCTAATGGGGATAGAAAGTTAGCTAGTCTTTGTGTAGTATTATTTAATTACCTTATCTTCGTAATCTGTCATTTAAATGTTATGCTTGCCCATAAGGTAATAGTTTTCAAATGTTCTGAATGCTTAGCTTACACAAAAATGATGTTATTTTTCTTAAATGATGATCTTGTGTGCTACATTCTCCCATTATCTGAATTTTAGACCTGAAAACAGACATATTTAATTTGGGGGGCTTCAAAACAATCTGATGTTAGGTTGAAAAGATCCTGTAATTATCAATTTTATGAGACAGGTGTCAAGTTTATTCTTTCTCTTTCTGACAAAAGTTCATTTAGTTATTAAGAATCACCATTTACATGTTATTGTTTTGACTTAGAAATTGCTAGGAAACTTTCTGATCAGTTGTGAGGTAATTAGATTTGGTGTTTACTTGAAAGAAAGAAAGTAATTTCTGTATGATAACCACTTTGATAGAGAAAGGGTGGAGGAATAGGCAGCTGAGATCTCTTTATAGAGTATCAATAAAATGGGATATTTCTAAACCTCTTAGTTCAGCTTCAGTGAAGCCATGAGTGTGTTCTCTGAAACTTTTGCAGAAATTTGCCTGCTTTTCAAGGAGCTCTTGGTTTCTTTTTCTGTGCATCTGTCTGATTTTCAGTTTCTACAGCTCTTGCTGCCTGTGAGTCACCAGAAGCAGTCCAGTTTTGCTGATCATTTATTTAGGCTGTGAGAAAAAACTGTTGTTGACTTTGATGGGTTCAGATTTCGAGTAGTTCAGGTTTTCTTCTGGCTTCATCAGCATTTTGTGCTGGGGAGCTAGAGTTGCAGAGGGAGCTGCCATCTCTCTGGGGCTGGGGAGTCTCAGTTCACTGCTCTGATCCTGGACGTGTTGCTCTCACTCTGTTCAGAGTCGTTATACACGTCAAAACTTCTCTCTTAATAGAATCTCTTGTGTTATGTTTCTCTGAGTGCAATTATAATCTTGATGCCTTTAACATCCTCAGTTCATTATTGCTTTCTTCTGTGCAATAAAGGCAGTTGTATTTTCCCTCAGGTCTGCTGCAAGGGTTCTAGTGGAGTGGCTAAGGAGCTATCTGTGTTTGTTATATTGTTAAAATGAGCCTTTCCTAAAGTGCAGCTGTTAAAATAACAAACATTAGTGTTAGAGTTGACTAGAGAATGGCAATTCAATTGAGGCAATATCTAAGATATTTGAATTGGAAATAACCTCCAAATATTTAGAGTGTTTACAAGATTTTGTCTGGAGCACAAACTCCAGGTATGAATTGTACAGTCATTTATTGAGTTTCTATGTTTCCCCTCAAGCTGTGTGGCTGCACTAATTTAGGGAATTCCAGCTACAAAACAGTTGCAGTAGCACAAGAAGCAGGAGAAATTGCTCAGCTGGGAATGAGCATCAGGACTTGTTTGACTGCTGAGGGACGTGGATGTGGAACCAAGTTCTTATTTTGTGGTAATTACTGCCTTTGTGTCTGAGTAGTGTGTATATAAAACAAATGGGGATCAGAGGGAGAAGGCCACAGTGTTTTTGTCCATGGTTTAGATAACCTGGGAGAGCTGTTGTGTTTGAAGGGTTTTCTGGTGTCCCCTCTCTTGAGCAGTCAGTGTTTAGTCTGCATAGCCTCGTGGATGAAAGTTCAGTTTTTGTGCAAAGCCTTTCAGAGAAAAGGTGGAAATTTATGTTCACTTTGCTATTCTGCTTTCTCTTGCATCAGCCCAGGATTCTGCTCATGTTCAGCATTTCCATTCCTCCTCCACTCTTGGAGTTAGATTGTTATTGATCACTGTCTCCATTAACTCACTCCCCGTCCTCAAGCTGTGTCCCTGTATCCCCAGGGCATGGCTCAGTGAGATCATCACCTGCCCCAAGTACAAACACTGGGCTCATGCACTGTCCTGTGTGTTTTCTTGGCCTTCACTATCAGGATCATTACACAGAGTGAGTTAAATATCCTTCCAGAGGCCTGGGAATGTTCAAATCCCAGTGCAGAACTTTCCACTGCCTGCGAAATCTCTGTGCACTCACTGAACTCTCTCTGCATCTGAATATGCAGCTTAAAAATGATGCTTTATACAAATATGCAAATGGGATTAATGACTGTGATTCATTACTGGCTATTGATTGTGATTAGACATCACTGGACCACCAGTGGGGGATGATAATGGATTTAAAACGACTGAGCCACAACTTTGCATTTCAGAGGAACCGAGACACAGGATTATCGCTGTTAATATAGGTCATAAATCTGTTCTGTACATGGAATTCATGTATCTGAACTCCTTCCAAACTACATTTTTCCCTACTTCAACAGCCCTTCATTACAATTTGAGGATTTGGAGTCATTCCAATGGAGGAAAAATGACCAGACTGGATGGGATGGGTGTTGAGATGAAGTATCACACTGTAATGGCACACTTTTTAATGTATGTCATGGATATTGATTGGTACTATGCATGATTTTATGTGGGCTAAATACATTATTTTAAAAATTTAACAGTGTACAGAAAGACTTCAACTTACACTGGATTGTTTGAGGGAAAGTGTTGGAATGGTGCAGGATAGATCTCATTTCTGGAAAATGTGGTAGTTTTGCAATGTTTACTCATTATATTTGATTTCAGGTAAAATAGTTATTTCTCGTGAAGTTCATGGAGGAAAATTTACTTGGCAGTAGGCTACAGGAAAGCAGCACAACTGGACCCGGGAACACTGTTTGCCTTCAGCATAAAAGGGCCTCATAATTGTTGGAGATATCACTGGCAGGCTCCCACAAGCTCCCTGCTTCCAGCTAGAGGCCAGGATTCTCCTACCCCTCGTTAAATAGGTGTCTGATTTTGCTTGGGGTGCTAGATGTGCATTGGCAGGAAGCTTTTAGAAAAGGCATCTTTTTTTTTTTTTTAGTGCAAAATAGCTGTAAAAAGGGAATTCATTGCTGTCTAATTTTTGCCCAGAGCCCTGCATTGTGTAATGCCTGCTGTCTTGCTGACACATATTTTTGCTGCATGTAATCTCCAAGTATTGTAACTAGTTTGTCTTTCGTCTTTTTTATTTTTATTCCTTACCTGGTGTGCTTCCCAAGCCTCCTAAAAGCCAATTTTACACATACTAAAAGCTGCCTTCTACCAGGCACCTAATTTATTTTATAACCACCTCTAATTACATGATACTGCATGGCACCTAAGCCATTTTTCTACACCAAAGAGTCTAGCCTGCAGTAAATGGTAAATAATTTTTGGGGAGTACCAAGCTCAGCTACTGGATTTGAATGGGGCAGGCCTGAGTGGGGTCTGTGTGGTTTGTGCCTGCATTGGAACAATCTGGAAAATACCAAAATATTGTAACAAAAAGTCATGCTGACAAAATGACTAAAAATCATTATAATGATCCTACATGTTGAACTATAGGCTGTGTTTAGAGTGGGGCAGCATTTGGGAAAAAAAGGGGTACTTGGGCACAGGAAGATGTGCAGGTAAGAGCAGTGGGAAAGGCCTCAGGTGAAACAGGATTTCTCTGTGGGTGAGTGTGGTCAGACACGGCAGCTTCTGGTACCAGTACTCAGTTCAGAAAGGAAAGATGGTTTAAAGTATGGGGGACTTGCTAAGTTGAAACTTGTTAATAAATAGCTTGACTTTGTTACCTTGGAATTCACACACAGCATACCAGGACTCTTTCTGGTAGTTAGGAGCACGTTGTATTTAAATGTTTGCAGATGTGAACCTGTCACTCTTGAAGTGGAAGTAGCCTCGAGGAAGTTTTCATGGAGAGGGTGAACTTCATTCAAACAGAAGTTTGCTACTCTTGTGATGCCTAGTCCTGGTGTCAGTCTATCCAGAAGCAGTTTGGTGCCAAAACCTTGTTTTCCTGTTTGCCCTTGCCAGCTGCCAGCCAGGCAGCATGAGGGGGGTATGCTTCTGCTGGCACAAGTCAGTGTATGAGCAGGAAATATCACGGAAAGATCTCCCAGTTAGGTAATATGGAATGAAAAATTGCCTCAAGTTTTTCACTTGGCATGGTACACTTTGACAGGATTCTGAGGATTTCCAGCCAATAGCCTTATGGCAAAGGATTTTGCAGGATGGTTGTGTTCTTCTTCCCCGACAAAAAGCCATGTGCCCGTGTGCCATCCACCATCTGCTGGTTACTGCCCTGCTTCCTGCCTTTGGAATGCTTTCCTTGGCTTGTAGAATGTCAGTTTATAATTGATTTTCTATTTTTGAAATTTTTTTTTTCTCCTCACCTTCGATGATAAATGAGAAAAGAAAAGGTATTTTTGTATTTCTGCTGCTGAGTATCCTAGCACTCACCTTCTGTAAAAATGACATTTCATATCTATTAATAAAGTGAGTAAAATTTGGCTTAAGATTATTCTGAAGGATGAAACATATTACAATTCCTACATAAAATGTGTCTTAGACACATAGACCACCAGGATAATTAAAGCAACACCCAAAATGAACCATGGATCCAAAAAAAAAACCTAGGGGTTCTTAATAAGAAGTGTCACTGTAAATAATTAATGAGTCTCAGAACTCCAGCAACAAAAAAGTGAACTATATCTGAAGTCTGTTTCAAGGTCACAAAATATTAGAAATAAAATCTTTGCTGCTGAGTGTTTTGTTCAAACACAGACTAAGAACATAAGGATGGCTTTCCATGCCAGAATTTTCTGGACCATCATCCTGTTCCCAGCAGTGAGTACCAGGGGATGCCTCAGAATGGCTCAGAATAGGAAAGGCACTGGTGAGGTTTGGTCTTTGTACTCCCCTGGACTCTTCTTCTTATTTCAAAATATCTTGAGCCAGATGCCATTTCCATGTAATCCCTGGTGAACTCCTCTTCCAAATCTTTGTCCCATCTTCCTTTGGACCCACAGAGAGTTGGATCTGCATCATCCTTTATAGAGGAACTGTGCAAGTGTCCTGCCTGGTGAGGCAGAAAATCACCTGTTGTCTTTTCGATCATTTTAATGGGAACTTCTTAAGCTGTAAATTGACTCCAACATTTTTTAAATTCAGCCCAATTTTCACCTTCTCTGGTGAGAGGAAAATGCGGGGCAGTGACAAAGTAGGAGAATAAAGAAGAGTTTCACTGGCTGCAGAGCTGAACTGATGTTTGGCATTTCTATCCCTTACATTGTTTTCAGCACCAACTGGAAAATGGAGTGTAAATACAGCTGTCATAACCAAAGGTGGGACTTCATTAGGAGACATCTACTTTCCTAAGTGTACTTGTCTGGATCCCTGGTTTTAACCTTGTTTCCAAGTAAATTAGGTTTACAAGGATGTATTTCCCCCACCCCCCTTGCACATGTTCCTTATGCTCTCTTCCACTCTCTCTGGTAACTTTTAACTTGCAGGGTAATTCTGGCAAGAATTGGAAGACAGAATTCTAAAGGATCAATCAATTCTTGATATCTTTATTTAATTAACAGCTAGATGATGAAGGAGGTAGTCAAAAGATGCTTCCATAGGAATTCAGTGTTGATTAGTTCTGTTCTTCATGGAATAACCTTTTTTCCTAGGCATTTTCTGTCTTTATCTTTCCTCTTTGACCTAGCAGAAAATGTCACCAAAATTCAAGTAAACTTTAGCAGTATTTGCAGTTCTTTCCTTGTACTTTACTGTGCCTACTGTCAACCTGTGCTGATATTGCAAATAACAGAGGCTTTTAGAATTTTGCTTTAGAATAATTGCATGAACAGAGGTAAATAAGAGACATAATTTTTCCAATTAACTGACTGGAATATTGATTTTGAAGTGTTTTTCAACTGTCATGGTGAAAGACCCTTACACTGTAATGTTTTGGACTATATGTTTAAGATTTGCTGTTGTGTTGCTGATGCTTGTGATGCCTTGTGAAGGCTGACCTAGGCCAGTCAGAGCTAAAGAATAAAGTAGGGATTTATTAGGAGGCTTCAATGGATCCACCTTGGGCAGCACAAGAGCCCAGCCAGGGCTGCACCCAAGATGGACCCAAAATGGTCACAAAATGGACGACTGGTCATTGGGTCTCACACTTTTATAAGTTCTGGTCCATTTGCATATTGGAGTTAATTTTCCAATTATAGCATTAGGTTATGAAGTCCCATCCTCCTTGTTTTTTTCTCTTCAGTCCACACTGTTTATGCTCTTGGGCCTGAAGTTTGGATCATTTATGCTTGGTCCCCATCTAGAGAAGGAATTGTTTTGTCTCCCTACTCTGTGAAGAAAGCTTGCTATCCCCTAATATGAAACTCAGAATCACACAATAAAGCAGCACAGAATCTGAAAACCATAAAAGCTAAAACCTGAGGCATCCCTTGCATTTTTTAAGCTTCAGTCAGATGCTGCCTCTTGCTGCAGCATTTTTGGGACAAAAAACTTCAACCCAAGTTGTGTTTGGCTTAAATATGCTTTGAGAACTGTTGTTGGCCACAGGGTCTTCAGAGGGAACCTGAGCAATCCCCTGGAGCAGCCTGAGGTCCAGACCTAAGTCTGTTGTCCAGAAATATTTGAAGCAGGAGCAGTATTTGAACTTTGGCTGTTGGTGTTAGGGGTGACACATTTACAGGCGAGCGCTGTTGGTGTAACTGTTGCCTTCACCTGACTGGCACTCCATAGAGGCACTCAGCCCCCTGAAATGCTGTAAAGTGACTCTCTGCCAAAGGCTCATGTTGCTGCTGAATATGAGTCTTAATTATTAATGTGTCTACAACTTGGGAAGTGTTAATGGAGAGGTGAGCTGGTGAAGCTGGAAGGATCAGGAATGTGTAATGAAAGGAAATGTGTGTGTGTTTAGGATATTTGGGGGAGGAAAGATTTAAGGCTTGAGAAGTTAATGTTCCATCCCTTTTTGTGGAAGGTAGAATTAATGTTTCCAAAGCTTTTTCCACTCTAATTGTTTCTGGAAGAGCGGGTTTACAGTATCAGTTAGGAATACCAGAAATCAGCTGAAAGGTAGACCTTTATGTGCATTTCATGTTTTTAAAAGTGGTCTATCCATGGAGGAACACAGGGGTCATGGGTGCCATGGGCTCTCCATTGCCTAGAGTTTTGGAAAGATTCTTCTATACAAATACTTTATTCAATACAGGCATGTTTCATCCATTTAGTCCTTTGGTCTGCTAGAAAGTATAAACAGAAAACCCCCAAAACCAAGCCACACAAGACCATACAAACCCAACTGTTTGAGATCCACAGAGCACCATGCACAAAGGTGCTGCTTCTTTACAAAAACAACACTTTTCTAAAAGTTGGCAAAGCTATTTGCATATATGTGAATGCGTTGGAAGTGACAGAACAAGATAGGATTTACCTTTTTCTTGTCTCCTAATATCTTGCCTAGTTCTTTGATGTATTTGTTGAAAAACAAAGTGTATTATTCTCCTCTGAGTTAGATATATGCACAGTGCACAGGATTTCTTGGAGCTTTCCCTGTTAGTGATCAGTCTGAAATTCAAATGGGGTTTATGTATTGCTGCTGAGAATTAAGGCTGAGGTTCTAATGTCATGTTTTCATATGTTTTTAATATCAAAATCAGCATGCATTTTTTTTCAAAGTCAATCATATGATAAAGGAATGTGTGATTACCACACCCAGGTAAACTGACAGCCTAAGTCATAAAAACAGCTGCTTTCCCTGATACATTTGTTTCTTCACATGCTCTCATAAGGAAAAATAGCACCATACAAAAACCTTGCAGCTGTGGGTAACAAAACATTACCTCAGAATTTGGAGCATTTCTTTTTATCTCCCAGGACTGAAAAATGCTGCAAATCAGAGAAAGTGTGTCATTATTGATCAGCTATTAAGTAGATAGGGCTTTTTTTCTAATAGCAGCATCTTGATTTAGATGTCTGACTTGGCTTGACACAGCACTTTCTGTTCATTATTTGTGTGTCTGGTCTGAATCCTGGTTTGTGCTGAGGGTTTCCTGATCAGAGAGTGCAGCCCCTGTGTGAAGCAGCCCTGACAGCCATCATTCCCACCATTCCCTTTGTGCTTCCCAGAAATGCTGGTGTTAAGTTCCTACATGGATAATCACAGGCCCCATCCTTTAATGACTTGATGCTTTTTCATGCACATATGTGAAGTGTTGGGGAACTTGTGTTGCAGTGGGCTGGGGCAGTGGGTCCCTCTGTTCCTGAATATTTTTGCCCTTACTTCCACTGTCAGTCTGTCCCTCAAAACTGCTTCCTGCTGCACTTTTGTTTCCAATCTCCACTATTTTTTCTCCTTTGATCTGTAAGGAGTGCTAAACCTCACTCATAACTCCTTCCCCTGCTGCAGATTGCCAAATTGAATCCATTTGAACTACCTTCCTGCTCACATCTGTTTTCTAAAAGATTTTCATCACTGCCTGGATGGTGTATTTTTGAAATTCAGCCCAAGGAACCAGTTCTTTGTGTAGCTTTTTGGGTATTATATATTAAAAAATGCATAATCCATATATCTCTTTTTGTGATTCACAACAGTGGCAGTGCATGTTTCCCTCTGAATCAATTGCAGATTTCATCAGTCCCTCTTTATACCTGACTCTGAATTTGTTTTAAGGTCTTATTTTATAAATGTATAAGGGCTATGATAATTTGTCATTTCTCTAATTTTATCTATCTCCAGAACTGAGATCTGGCTTATTAAAACTGAAAGTGTTTTGTTAACAAAAGCACATTTATTCCTGACAGCTCGACAAAATTAGGGTCTCCTCTGAACCCCTACTCAGACTTCAAACCTTTATGCTCTGGTATATGTGACAAAAGCTTCAGGACTATTCCTGTGCAACATTATAAAAAAATGTTGAGAGATTAATCTCTCAGAGCTTTGTCTGAGGCATGGGGGTGTAACTGCATTAATGAATATTATAATGATACTTTCACAAAAAATAGCAACCTAAACCGCAAGTGTTAAAAATAGTCAAAATCTTGGATAGGTGATCCTTCATAGTGGCAAGTTCCCCCTTAAGATCTATCAGGTAAATGATGCACATATTTCAAGCTGTCCTAGCAGCTACTTTCACCAAGTGATTCAGTGGACATCTATTGGAAAAGGAGGAAAGGGAGAATACAACATAAAACAGTTGACACCACAGGTCCCAGACCTTTTTTTTTTTTTAATTAACTGCAGCAGTGAATTAAATATCTCTGAGTATATTCTTACTCAGAGTTTTACAATAGTGCTTAAGATCAACCCTTGAGCTGTTTTTAGTTCCCACAATTTTATATCCAGAGATTTGAAGAAGGATGTCTACTGCCTGAGATAGGATCCTTTGCCATTATTCAAATAAAAGAGTCTATTGGATCCTAAGGGCAAGGTCATCTTATTGGTGTTGCTCTGATAATGGCAGAAATTGGTCTGAAAACCTACAGCTTAACTATTTCTGACCTGTATTTTTGTGTATTATCCCCAAACATTTTTCCTGGTTTCTTGTTTTTGTTTAGTATGAAAACAATTGAAACAGATTTTTGCTTAGAAAGTAAAAACCTCTGTTATTCCTGGGAGGGCTGTGTTAACATTTTTCAATATTTTAAAAGATTTTGAGATGAAGGCATTCTAGATGGATTGATCTAATTTTCATATCTTGATAGGAATTATATTAAAGAGGTAAATTACAGGATCCATGGATACATTTATGGCAGTGAAGCCCTGGGAGCTGTGAGCATGGCTTTGGAAATTAAGCCTCAGAAATCAGTTGGGAATTCTCTGAAGGGCTTATTGAGCACTTGATCAAGGGAGGTTCATGAATTTCCTATACTTGGATTTTCAGCAAATTCTTCTTGAGGTCATTTCACAGAAACTCTCAAGAAAGCAAAACTGTCCTGAATAAAAAGGAAATTTATTTCATGAGTTTAAAAACTGGTGAAAGGATAGGAATCAAATTCCACCTTTAGAATGGAGAAATTAATTTCTGAGTCCCACAGGGATCTGTGCTGGGACCTAAGTTATTAAGATGGTCTTGGAAATTGGGGAAGAGAGTGAGGTGGAGGAGTTTGCTAATTAGCCAGGGCAGTAAAAAGGAGCATGTGACGAATTACAGAAAAAGATTCCTGTCTCAACAGTTGACTTGATGGTGAAGCAGCAGCTGAAAATCAGTGCAGGTGAACACAAAGGAATGCACACAGGAAGAATTGGTCCTAAGATAAGAATAGATAATAGGTAAGGGTGTGTCTAATTATCAGTAGTCAGGAAAGAGGTCTCACAGCCACTGTGGTCAGTTTGCTGAAAATTTCAGTTCAGTAGTGCCAAAAATGGTAACTAAGTGGAAAGAGCACTGAATAAACCAGGAAACAGTGCCCTTGTGTACCTTCCTTGGGTACCTGTTCCTTCCCTTTCAGCTGACAGGGTGCTGAGAGAGATGGGAAATGTGCTCCAAGGGCTGGAATCACATCTGCATGAGGAATGAGTCAGGGTCTCCATCCTGGCAGGGGAACTGGACAGGCCCTGTCCCACCACGGCTGGTGGCACACTTAGACATGGTGAAGGTGCACTCAGTGTTTGCTTTTAATCACAATAGTGGAATTAGAAGCATGAAACAAAATGAAGTAAGGTATTTAAGACCCCAGAAGAGCTTTTCACACAAGGCATAATTAAATTTTGGAATTCATTGACATAAGAGATTGCAGTTGCCAAAGGTTTGCATGTGTTTAAAAATCAATTACTCATAGGGAAAAAAAAAAATCCATGGATTCTTCTTAAGCACAAAGAAATCCTGAGCCACAGGGTAGGTCTGGGAGGGTTTAATAAGAGAATCACTCCACGTACTTTTTCTAATTATTTTATTAATAGTCCCCTACTAGTTATATAAAATGTTACAGATGGACTCTTCATCTGAAGCCATATGTCCATGCTTTAAGGAAACAGAATTATATTAGTTTATATCTGAGATTTGGCCAAAAAAATCTGAGATGAACTCTTTATTTTTCATTTATGTAACGTATCAATGACCCCAAGAGATGGTGAATATGTTGAAGTGTTTATACAGAGTTAGAAAAAAAATTAGGATGCTTTAAAAAAAAAATAAATATATGTTGAAAATTGTATGAATTAGGAAAATAAAAAAATATTCTTCCCTGAATCTATTTTACTGTATTTTGAAAGCTCTGGTTAACTCAGAAATGAACTGCAAAATGTAGGAGTTTATCTGAAAGCCATATTTACTTTCTTGTGGGGGGACAACTACTTCCTATCTCCCTTTCTTTTGATAGGGTACTAATATGTGACCACTTCATCTATAACGTGTCAGAAAACCGGGCACAGTAAAAATACAAACCTTTCCAAAGACCATTTTTGTTCACGTGTATTTTAAGGTGAAATCAACAAATGCAACTCAACCTGTCTTTCCAAACAGAGTTAAATCATTTTGTTTGAACATTTCTCACCTGTCTCCTGGCTCAGACGTGTTTTTATTCCTTGAGCAGTGGCACCCAGCTGGTGACGTCGAGCAGGGACACCACGGTGCGGCTGTGGGACCTGTCGAGGCGCGGCTGCATCCTGACCCTGCGCGGCCACTCGCGCGCCGTGCGCGCCTGCTCCTGGCACTCCTGCGGGGACTTCGTGGCCTCTGCCTCCGCCGATGGCACCAGCAAGATCTGGGATGTGAACAGGTATGGAGGCTCTGTGCTCACTAACTGGGACCTTCATTAATAACCAGGGCTGTGTTTTAGCTCCCCATCCATTCGTGGAGTTCACTCAGAGAGCAGAGGGAATCAAAGGCAGTGCTGGAAAAATCAGCCTCTGGTGGGATTTATTAGATAAAGGGAGCTAGGAAGGACTTAAATTAACATAGTGCCAAAAAGAAAGTATTTGCTTTCACTTGGCATCTGTTATTCTTCATTGCTGGGGTTTTTTCAAGGGGAAAGTTTAGTGAAACTTCAATATGTAATTTTAATAAATAACTGAATAAAACTCTCAGTAAGTTTTCTATATACTGTTTCAAGCTCATAAGTACACAACACACTCTAAGGTTAGCCAAGTGGAAATTTATTTTAGTCATTATCTATGTTTCAGCAAGGTGACTCTTGATTAATAAATCAACATATACCTTCTTTATTATCCAGGCAAATGCATTTTTATGAAGGTACTTTCAGAATATCAGTGTATTTGTGCTTACCAATTAATTATTAGTTCCTTAACTCTCCCAGTTGTCTTCAGTTTTGATTAACTTACACCTTAAAGAAGTGGCATAGATTTATCTCTTTCCAAACTAGCTCTCTATAAACTAGGCTCCTGAATTACTGTACTGTACCAGGTCTGATTTTTAACAGCAGAATGCCATCAGTCCACAGAGAAGTTTCCAATCCTATAGGCCTTTTCCCCTTTTCCCTGGTTCTTTATTTTCCAGTCCTAATGGATTTTTCCATTTCCTTTTGGTCTTTTTCTTCCTTTGCATCTGAATGAGATAAAATACCCCTTCATGATTGTTGGCCACTGCGGGGGAAGAAGCTTCACTGAAAAAGCAAGGGAAAATTTCTTCTTCTGTTCCTTTTTCTTATATCCCCCCCAGCCTACTGCAGTTGCAGTGAGCCCCTTATTGGAGACTTTTCAAACTGCTGCAATTCATCCAGATTCCATTGAGAGTTAATTAAAACTCTGTCAGTATCGAATTTCCAGTCTTGCTTTCAAACCGTGAATTCAGGAAGCATTAAATGATATTGAAAATATTGTTTTCAAAATTGGATAACTAACCCATCCTTTCATGAATTATTCCAAATCATGTTGGGAAAAAAAAAAAACAAAAAAACTAGTTAAGGTTTGGCAAAGATCAAGCCAGCTGTGAGGTGGCTTTTATAATAGAGATGGTCAACCAGTCCTGAGAACAGATGATGCTTCCACCATTACTATCAGTCATAAGCATTAATGGTCAATGTTTTCCTTAGAAATGGAAAAAGCAAAAATCAAATGTATTGTCACCTCTTTTCTTAACCTGTTGTATATTTCTAATGCTTTGATCATCCTTTATGGCATATTCATGACCTTTAAGAAATAATACTAACAATAGCTTTAATTTTATGTCAGAATGGGTTTGAATTTGCATAGACAAAGGTTTTGTTTGGACAGTTGAAAATGCTTTCTCTACTGAGGAAGCTTTTGTAGTCAGAGGAATCAAAGCAAACCTTCACCACCAACCCATGGTGCCTCCCACTCACACTCATCACCAACTCCCATTTCTGCCTACAGTCTATGTGAGCTGTGCTTTGCCTGTGAAAATAAGAGAGTAACATCCCATGATGTGAAAGGCTGACTATCAATGCAGAATCATTGAAACACCAAAAATTATGCAAAATCTCGGTGGATACAGGCAACAGGAAGTGGTATTAAAATGTGACATAGTCTGATTAAAATAAGGTGTATTCAGAGTATGAAAAAAAGCCTCCATGGGAGTCCTCACAGCTGGGTTTTTGGTGTGTTCCCAATAAAAGCCATGTGCTGGGTGCTGTTGCATTGCCTCAGTGCAAAACCAGGTGAGTTCTGCTGTGGTCAGCTCAGGTGGGTTTCTAGAGCTATATGTGGTGTAGGCACTTAATGTGAAATGAGGGCTGTGCAGAAATGACACACTGTTGAAGAGCTTCTCTACAAGGAGTTTGATGATAACATGTGGCTGTTTCAAGCTTAGGCCATCCTGGTTCTGCAGAACACTCAGCTGAAATTGGGCCTTATGCCCATGTTGGCTCATTCAAGTGAAAAATCAGTCTATGCAGGATGTACAGCAAGATTTGGAAATTAGGGAAGGCTATGGACAGACGAATGAGCTGGTGGTTTCCATTGGATTGTTAAATTGCTGTTGTTAGATTTGGAGCTGCTCTACAGAAGGGCCTGCAGTGAGTTTGGGCTTGGCAGTGCTGGTTGCTGAGCTACCTGGCCAAGTGTGCAGCACTAATCCCAGCTGTTCCAGGGTGTCCCCTGGAAATGTGCCACGAGCCTGGAGCTCTCTGGTGTGAACTGCCAGCTGGGCTGGCCAGCACAGCAATGTGTGCCCTCCTTCAGCCTCCCTGACAGCCTGGGGCTGTGTGACAGCAGGGACAAGGAGCAGGCCTTCCAAGGTTTATGATGCTTGGAAAGTCACTTGTCTCCCATCCCCACAGAACAGGTGCTCATCCAGGCACCATTGTCAGTGTTCTCCCTGTCCAGGTGAGGCCTCAGGTTTTAGCTTCTATGGTTTTCACATTCTGGGCTTCTTTAGTGTGTAATTCTGAGCTTCATATTAGGGCATGGTGAGCTCTCTTCACAGAGTAGGTAGGCAAAACAATTCCTTCTCTAGATGGGGACCAAGCACAAATGATCCAAATCTCAGGCCCAAGAGCATCAACAATGGCAGAATGAAGAGAGAAAAACAAGGATGGGACTGCATAACCTAAAGCTGTAACTGGACAATTAACCCCAATATGCAAATAGACCAGAACTTATAAAAGTGAAGGCCCCATGACCAGTCGTGCATTTTGTGACCATTTTGGTTTATCTTGGGTGTAGCCCTGGCTGGGCTCTTGTGCTGCCCAAGGTGGATCCATTGAGGCCTCCTAATAAATCCCTACTTTATTCTTTAGCTCTGACTGGCCTCTGTCCTAGGTCAGCCTTCACAGGGCATCACAGGTGCCACAAGCTCTGAGCAGGGGACAGAGCCCAAGATAACATTCTTGTGGGAGGATAATAATCAGTGATCACAGTTAATCTAGTGGTTTTATTCTTTCCACTAACAAGGAATTAAGATTTTATAAATTAGAACTGTCTTTCTTCCTTAATATTACATATTTGGATGGATGCCTGCTTTCAAATTGAATGGGCCTGGAAGGCAGCAGATTGTAGGGGAAGCAAAGCAAGAAGGATGTCAGAGTTAATACTGCCACCTCTCTGAAAGAGGTATGTTTCAAATAAATGCTACAAATAAAAATACATCCATTTCCTGTAGCAGGTGACAGTTGTCTTTTTATTTCCAAGTTTCAAAAAAGCCACTGTTACACATTAGGAAAATACTTTTCTATAAATGTTGCTTTTGGAAAATATACTGCATTCTCTGTAGTTGTCAACTTGGTGTTAAGAAACTGGGGAGACTATTGCTATCTTTTAGCACCAAAATCCAAGGTGCAATTTGCACAATCATCAAAGCCCGTGTTGGAGTCCAAAGAATTCAAGATGCAACATCTCTTGAATAGGGAAAAGTTGACAGCAGTTTTAATAAATTACAATTTAATAAATTATAATTCTTTGCCAATGATGAGGAAGTTCTGCTTACTAAATATTTGAATTTTATTTTCTTAGAACGTGAAATTACTGCTGGGGTTTTTGTTTGTTTGGGGGTTTTTATTATTCACAAATGTTTTTCTTCTGTGTATAATGAAAGCTTCAATCATATATCAAGCCACAAATGACATTCCTACCAGGAGGATAATGTGAGGTAGCTTTGTAGTAAACTGTGTTCTTCTGGACAACTTATGTGCCTTCTATTTAAAGATACAAGCTGAATTTAAGAAATAAAACAGAAAGCAAAGAACAAAAATCCAAGCCCCTTCCTTTTTCCCTGGAAACACAGACACAAGCTGAGACACAGCCATGATCTGAGTTCCTGAAGGACTCAAGGGAGTCTGAGTTCTGCTGTTTGAACTTCTTGATCCTTTCTGCTGGGATAATGGGTTGTTTTTAAAGGAAATTAAAAAGAAAATGATGTAAGATTGGGACAGGGAGTGCAGGGAAGAAAGGTAACTCATATGCCTGCCATGTCTAGAAAAAATTAAACCAAAACAAAACAGGGACATATCTACTACCTTCAAAATTATCCCCACTTCTTAATGATTATGGAAATAGGAAGTTGGAGAAGAAAGGGAGAGGTTTCTAATTTGTGGCCAGGGTTTTATTCAGCAGCATAGCTCAGGTTGAAAATATACAGCCAGTTATGGTCTAGCACAGCAGGCAGTTCCAGGGGTGTTTTCTCAGACCGTAAATTCAGCACTGTCAAAGTCATTTTGGCAGGATTAATTTCAATTATCCAGTGGTAAATATCATCAGAGATTTACAGCCCGATCTCTGATATGCAAATCAAGCTGAGCATCATATATCTCATGTAAACACAGGAGGTTGTTTAGCTTTGCAGACATATGCTCTACACCCAATGTTCAATGCAAACATTGTTATTTATGCCTTGAGCTTGAGAAATTGTTTGCAGCAGTCAGAACAGTCAGAATTGGTTTTCTCCAGTTGATCCATTCTGCGCTCATTAGACCACTTCTCCATTTTTCTCTACTTCCTTTCAGAAGTGCAAAATATGTGGAATTAGGCCAGCAAGAAATGCAATTGTGCTGTCCTGCAGTGGAGCCCAGGTTGAGGAAGTGTTTGTGAATTGGAGCCATTTCTGGCTGCTGTTCCATAATCCATCACTTATTTGTTTTGCTTTTCCATTAACTCAGCAATTTTTGTCTACTCATGGAAATTTTTCCCATGATCAACTTTTTATTTTAAAATTTTAAAATGTGTGTTTACCTGAGTCTTCAGTCATTTCTATCCATTGGTGCATTTGTTCAGGTGCAAATGTTAGAAGTGACTAATCGTGATTATTGTTGATTCTCCTGTAAAGCCTCCAGGATAGTGCCCTGTTACTGAGGTGTTAATATATTCTTTTACCTATTTCCAGATATACAAAAAAAGTTGTTGACACTTTTTGCTTCTCTGCAACAAGACTGGACATTTTAACTTCTTTGCTCAAGTGTCAGATGTATCTGACATTAATTACTAGTTTATATAAGTATTTCCTTCTTTTGCTCCAAAGCTCCTACTGAAATTATCTCCTGTTGTGACTTCTCTCCGCTTGGTAACTGCTGTTTATAGTTTTGTTTCTTCTCATAAGAAGCATTTAACTTTGGAAAATTTAGGGTTAGTATTTAAAGAAATCAAGCGGGGATGGATTTTGTTTAATTACAAGGCCCTTGTCAGCTACAGCTTTCTTAGGAATGATACCATGGAATGATACCATGCAATGATGGCACTGCCTGTGTTTTATTAATACACACTTTGAGTGTGTGCAGTGCAAGACATGGTTAAGTTGATTTTAAACTGCTGTTATATTTTGGGGTGGGTTTTTTCCTCTAGTTTTACTAAAGTAATGATTTAACGTAGCTGGAGTTGCCAAGTGGACTGGTCACACTCTTTGCTTTGTACCATCAGAGCCCAGGGTTTAGTCTGGCTTTTCCTGCCATCCTCAATATTCATACTCTATTTCTTTTCCTTCCTTTTCCCTTAGGCAATGAACAGCTTTGAAATGCATTATTTATTCACAGATTTGTAGGTTTTTTTCACCACACCAAATGCATCCGTATCAGGATCTTGAAAAATCACCTCTGAAGGAACCCAACGATTTTCTAGTTCCAAAACGGAGCTGTATTTTCACTTTTTGAATCAGGGTGTGTGTGTGTAGTCAGTCCTTGTCCAGATTGCCCATTTGAGGTGTCTGACTGGCTGCTCAGTGGGCCACGAGCCACAGGCTCTTCTGGCCAGATCCCACCTTTAATTGATTCCAGTAAAAGTGAAGCTAATCTATTTTCAGAGAAGACAAATGTCCTCCAGGAAATTAGAAGGCAGGTAGAAGAACTCAGAGGAAATGTGGAAGGACCATTTTTGGGTAGTTTGTAATGTCTCTCCTGACAGCACAGCAGGAAGTGCTTGCCATTTTGATAAAGGAGAATTCCCTTTGGAATCCTCCAAGGAGCACTGGAGAGACAAGCTGCTATTAATCCTTCAAATCAAATCCAGGCCTATGCCCAAGTCTCCAAATTTACAATTATGCTACAATTCCATAACACATTTTTCAGGATCAGGAATGTCTAAAATCTCATTGATATAATTCCCAGAGAGCCAATTGTAAAAAATCAATTTGAAAATGTGAATTATCAAGGAAAAGATTATATTCAAAGCAGAGCTGTTCAGTTAAGGGGAAGATATAGCTAAATCTTCATAACACTGGGTAAGATGAACCATGAAGTACAAAACTTCACAGGAAGTGTAGCTCAAATTCAGTGTTATAAATGTGAATCACATTGTGGCTTTAGTACAGGACAACATGCATCAGTAATGAGAAATGTTTATTATGGTCACATATTTGCTGGTCCCAGAGGCCAGAAAAATCTTAGCTGATGCCCATGGAATGCCTAAGCTGGGCAAGCCATACCATTATTTACATCTGGTGAAAAAAACAAAGAGGTGAAGGGCTTTACTGGAGGCTATAGGGTGGGTTACAACTGAAGCCATCATTAAAGCCCTGCCTTTCCATTCCTTGGGGATGATAAAAATATGTCAAGATTAGTTGTCCTCAAATCTTCCCACTGGGTGAGAAGAAAGAAAATCAGTATTGGATTTTCAGTAATGATATAGATCCATGAGAAATAGATGTTTATGTGACTATTAATTACTCTGTAAAACATGGTAGCAGTTGTGTAACTTCTGCTGAAATATTTGTAGTGGTGGCTGTTGGCTACTGGTCTAGATAAATCCATGTTCTCTCTGGCTTTTACTGGAGCCATCTGTGGCAATTTAGCCTGTGCGCAGGAGGCATATTTGAAAATCTTAGTAGTTAAAGTGATAATTTTTCTTTTTAATTCAGAATATCTTGACTTTTTTCCTAAAGCATTGAATACACAGAAATGTAAGTGCTTTGCTTCCAGATTTCTGCTACTGGTCTTGAACTGCATAGCACAGTTTTTGATTAATAGAAGAGGGGGGGGAAATCAAGTTACTACTTTATTTTTTTAAAACTGAAGCTGAAAATAGATCTGCCTTCTAAAATGTCTGAGTTCTGCAGAGATTTCTAAGTAGGCTTACCTGAACTCTACCATAGTTAGCTACGTAGTATTTCTTTTATGAAAAGATAGTTGAGAAAGTTGCACTTGGTTTGCATAAAAGGGTGTATCATTTTCTGATCTCAGAAGTTTCCTTGCTTCCATTATTTCAGCATTCAGTATGGCTTGGAAAAAACATACTAGAGGCAACTGTTAGGGGCTTTTTATGTTCTAGTTCTCCTCCTTTAGACTTCCTAAATTATGTATATTTGGCTGAGAGGTTCTTGTTGGACAGCAGGAAGCTTTATTTGAGCTGGTGAGGAAATGTGCTCCTCTGGAAGTTGAACACCTTTGTGCTTGGTGTCCCTCACTTGTCCAAAGTGAGGGACACCTCCTCAATTCCTTGGAAGCAACTTCAGAAGCAGGAGGAATGAGGGAGGTAAAACTGAGACTGACTTCCACCAAATCCTAACCAGAGCAGCTGGCAGGTCCAAAAAGCTGAGTCTGCTGGGATTGTGTGCACTGGAGGAAGCTCAGGCAGTTTTTTTCTCTCTTTGTCCTATTTGCAAGTGTGCAGATATTATAACCTGCAAAATGTTAGTCAGATCTTGACAGGGTGTTTCCACTGTCCTAGATTCAGAACTCAAATGCAAAGGATCAGCACTGCAGGCACTCAGCACAACTGAAGTCAGATTATAGTTTTCCACTCCACATCCAGGCTCATTATCCAGATGTTTTCTTTCTCCCTCACGTTACAGTCACTCATTACTGTCAGGCTTTTCTTTACCTAAGCTGTTTTCCTAGAAATACTGACTTACAGTATCTCCACCAAACCAGAAATTAATTGTACCAACAGAGTAATTCACAGAACAGTGAAAACTGTCAGATATTATTACAGAACTCAGGGAAGACAACAGCTCATTAAAATTATGTATCTCCATCATCACTCCCACATCCTGTCAGTACCAGTTTGTGCCAATAATACACACAAAGTCTGTGATCCACAATCAAGTGGAGCACTGTCACCCAAAATCCCCATGTGCTGCAGCACAGGTAATTGTAGGTTATTTCTCTTCTTGTCTCCCAGTGAACTAAAAAGAGGAGGAATACATCTTACTATTCATAACCAGCAATACTCTGTCAGGCATATCTACATATCCACCTGAATGTGAACTATTTTGAGCTGCTGATGTCTCCTGGTTTGAAATCAGATGCATTGGTCATTTGATTTCAAAGTAAAAGTCTGCTGTAGTGGATGCCTTAATACATGTAAATTCCTCTTGGAATTTTTTGAGCTCTTCTCCTCTGGCTCCAGGCAGTCTTCAGACATATGTCTGTGTGTGATGCTTTTGGGTTTTATTTTTCTTCCTTTTTATTGTTTTCTTTTAAGGGTTCAGATGTTACACAAGATTATTTTCTCTCCCAAGTGGTGGACCTCTAGTTGTGCATCCTATTAGAGCAAACTCTATTCATCTTTGATTAGTCTCAGCTGGAAAATGAACACAAGTCACGTCTTAGTCCTTTAACAATTAATTCTTGCATACAAGAGAGTGCCCTGGGTCTTTAACTGATGTTGGAAGACACTGAATTGTATTTGTACTTCCTTAAAATGTGAGTAAATAATGTTTCCAGCCCAATAGTGATTTCTCTGTGGCAGTTTTCAAAAACTTGGGGCTCATTTCTGTCCTCACTCCTTACACTTCCCTAAGTTGTCGGACCTCACACAAGTAACACAGCTTCTCTGGTGCCCTGTGTGGGTTGTTCTTTGAGGCAGATCTCCAAATCCTCAAGCAGACTTGAGAGCTGTAAGGTCTGTTCCCACATGATCCAAGTGGTTAAGCCAATACAGCAGACACGACCCTGTGATAAGGGGGATTTTGCCTTGGTGGAGGTGAAGATCAGGATGAAGCAAATAAAAATGTTGGCAATTTCCCTTCTGCACTTCAATATTTGTAGGTTTTTTGATGTGAATTGAGACACATCATCACACAAAAATCTTGTTCTAGGCTGACCAATGTCTTTCCCAGCTAGGAATCAATTCACCATCTCCAAGACAATTTTTATGCATCTATTTACTGAACTCAGAGCCTGCAAAGGCGTGTGTCTGTGGGAAATCTATTAAATATGTATTGGAATTATCCACTTGATGCAAACCCAATGAATTTCTTTATATTTTAGTGTCTCTTTCAAGCATATTTCTGTCACCAACACAAACATTCTAGATAATGGAATCTTAATATGGAGGCTGCAGTAAAATGTCAACAAAATTTGTGAATTATTTAATATAGAGCAGACGGTCTCAGAGTGTTTCTGTGGCATAAAGGGACAGGAGTTTGCTGCACACTGGGAACACAGCTGTAGTCACACTCATATCCCTGCTCTGAAATTCAAAGGAAAAAGTAACAATACTGTGTGATCTTCTGCAGTTACGTTCTACTCCTTTAAAAGCCCTTTTTAGATTTTTTTTTTTTTTTTCTAGTATCAGGGTTTGTTTCATAGTAATACAGATCTTAGCTGACTTTGGAAGGTTAAGATTGAAATGAGGGTTTGGGGACACTGAGATACTAGGTGTGAAGTTAGCAGCTGGCACTGTGGGTTGATGAAAACCTAATTCTAAGTGTGTCAGCCTTCTAAGTGATCCATATCAGGTTATCACTCATGGCTTGACAGTACTTTGATTACATATTCAATTGTAAACTGAGCTTTGCTATGTGCAGCTGAAGATTTCACTAGTGACTTGCAAAGGTCTCTATTTCCCTGGAGAACAGTGGATACTCTTCTAATCCACTGACACTTATTTTGGGAGCACACTGGGATTAGACAGATGTAATTATATTGATAGAAAATCATGCTCTTAACAGGGAAAGTTGGAACAAAAAGGAAAGTAAACCAAACTGTTCCCATCTAGGAAAGGTGGAGACTAAATCACTACTCTTAGATTTTCTCCTTGTGTTTCAAGTTAATTTTTTCCTTCCTCCAGCTGTTGGCAAAGGGAAATCCAGCCCTTTTCTCCCTTTTTAGGGAGAACAGGGATGGAGCATAATCTAAAAATGGTGAGACAGTAGCAGATCAAAGTGGTGGGAGGTATCCCTGGGAATTCAGCTTTTCCCGTTCTGTGTTCAGTCACTGATCTGAACAAACATTCCTGCACCTGTAGCTTCAGTGGGTGGACCAGGCTCTTTATTCTTCACTCCAGCAGATGCCCATTAGAGAACCTCCAATGACACTGGTTTTGTTGTGGCTCCATGTCTAAGAGCACAGCAAATCCATTATTCATAATACCTTCCCAAGTTCACAAAGCCATTGAATAGTGCTGCATAACTCCTTAAAGCTGCCACCCACTCAAATCCATTTTATTTGGACAAATAAAGAAACTCTGCACTGAAGAAAACCAATTTGAAGGCAGACTGAAATTCATTTTCCTCACTTAAATATTGAAGTGCTTATATTTATTGCATCTCAGCCTTTTTGTACTGTTTTCAAAAAGAATTTGCTTGTTTAATAGGTCTAAAAAAGTTTCAGTAAATTTAAAATGTGGAGGAACATAAACTAACATCTGACAAGAGTCAAAGTGCTTTTTATGCACGTGAGTTGGGATTAAAGACATAAAAGAAATATATTAAAAATAAGCTTAAAAATACTAACTTCATACACAAAAAAATTAAAAGGTAGTGAAATTAAATTATGACATGCCAGTACTGCTTACTCTGTCCTATACAGAATTTCATCACTATAAGCTAGACCAGCAAATGGATCCTGAGGTAAAATAGTGGTGGAGTTTTGGTTTGTTTTAGGGGTTTTTGGGGATGCAGGGGGTTTGCTGGACTTGGGTTTGGTTGTTTTTTTGAGAGCTAAAAGCTGATTTGAGTCAGTTTTATGGCAGCTGTGTGGACCTAGTTGAGTTCTCTAGATTTATTCTGCTGGCCTCCTGTATAGTTCTTGTTTCAGTTTTTCCCTTTCGCTGGTAGTTTTCCAACAGTGGTGAATTTTTTTAAGAAAGTCAAGAATTTTGTGCTAGTGCAGACCTGGGTCATCCATCATGCAATTTAATGCAACTCCCAGCAAACAGAAGCCAGAGAGCCACTTCTTGTTCTCTTCATCAGCTGCTCCCTGATTCTGGTGACAGCACAGAACAAGTTCTCCCTCAGCAACTGCTCCACCCTAACCCTTCATTTAATGCACCCAGAGCTGGAGCTTTCAAAGAGCCCGAGGGGTTGATTGAAAATATGTTGGTGTGGCCACATTGTCACATGGGAAAATCCCATTATTTGGGCACCCAACAGCTGCAGGAATCTCTGACTCTGCATTGTCCAGGCAGCTTGGAAATCTCATCCTAAATATGTAAATTTATAGAGAATATGACATGATAGAGCTTTATGGGATGAATGTAGTAGGCTTTGGCAAGGTATTTTAGGCTTTAGTGTTACAGGAGTGACATTTTTTAAAAGTGTGCTGTTATCCACTGTTACAGACTTCAACTCTTGTTCAAAACAATTATTTCTTATTGTCTGGGAGTTTTCAGAAGCAATAGATCAGATCAGCCTCACAAAGAACATGTGTGATCCAGCATAACATAGTAAGTTTATCTGGTCTTCTGGTGTAAATGTATTTCAAATTTTGTTTTTCATTGTCACTTTTGTTATTTTCTGTTTTATGTCTCACCAGTCAGTAGTTGTACATATAATGCCATATTCTTTATTTATGAATGCCATCATGTAGAAGAATGAAATAAATGACAACAAGGAAGAAAATGAAAGAAATAAGAAATTCTTCAGAGTGGTTGGAATGCAGCATAAAGGGGATCTGAATGTGGAGTGCAGATGGCTCATCTTCTCCACAATATTTTATTTGAACAGCAAAAGCCTAAAACAGTAAAATAACCTGTTTAAATAGTTCTCACATAAGCCTTAATAAAAGGACACAAAAAATGAAATCACTTGACAGTGATCCATCAAAACACATGTGTGCTCATTTCTTCCAAAAGCAAGGAGGGATTGAGACATCTGCACACACTTGTTCAGGGTTATCCTGAAAAGACAGTAGTTTTAGAGGTAAAGTTCTTGTAATAAAAGAAAAAAAGAAGACACAAATAATAAGATCATGACAGCTTCATTTGGAGTGTGGAGCAGGCCATGAGCTCAGCGCTGATGTCAGCTGATGTGGTAATTGATGAGGACCCACTGTCACAGGGGAGAGGCTTTGCTTATTCAGTGGCAGAATTGCTGAGCAGCAAACACACTCCTTGTCCTGCACTGTTTAATGTCTGCTTAAATGGGTTACAGCTATTGCATTATTACTGAGCTTGTGCTGATCTGATTAGCTCAGATCCCTGAGCCTGGAGCAGGGAGGAGGTAATTGTTTCATGGAACAAGACTCTGGGTTTCAATAAGTGATTTCTGATGCTCCTGTCTTCACCTGTCCAACAAAAAAATCCCATGAGGAAACTTGGTTTGCAGAAAGTGCTGAGTGAGGGTAAGAGTCAAAAAATAATCTAAGAATTACCATGTACCTTTCTGAACCCAAGTGTACCTTGCTCCTGGACTGAGGTTTGGAATTCTGGGATAGGTGGCTTAGCTTTCTGTATGTTGCAAGGAGACACAGGCATTTCCAAGGAGGAGTTTGTGTTCTAGTTCCTGGCTGAAGGACTGAAACAGCATTTTATTCCATCACTGTGAAATACAAGAGCTGACCCTGGAGAGGAATCCCTTCAGATCGCATTGCTCTGAGTGCTGGGAGCACCGAGCTGCACAAAGCTTTTCCTTGGGCTGATAGAATTTATTTTCTGCATGCAGACAGACTTGATGGAAAAGTTAGAAGCCATAGCCACAAATGGATGGTTTGATACATAGGTGTTGATTTTCCAGAGGCAGAGGAAAGAACTAAACCTGGATTTTGAAATATGGAATGCAGGGGGTATGCTCCTGCTTGGTGCTTGGAGTGGGTACCAGTGTGGGACCAAATCCCACAGGTGTGTTGCAGATGTTCTGGGAATGCCCAGAACATTCCCATTAGAGTAGTGTTAACAAATGTATAATTTCTGACTGGCAGCTGGAGTGAGAATTTCTAATTAAGTCAGGATTACTTTAGATCATACCCTGGCATCACTCTGTTAGGCACATTTTCAAGCAAGATCTTGTAATTGACTTGGTCTGTTTTGACCAAGCTGATAAAAAGGTCACTTAAAATCTGCATTTTTGATATAAAAGCCTAAATCTTCTTCTGTCCCATGACTTTCAAAGTCATTTTTGTTGACCTGACTCTAACCCTGGGGAAGTACAATCATAGTCAAACGAAACATAATCCAAATTTGAAACAAATAAAAATGCATCTCACTTCTGAAAAATTTGGACTATAAGTAACAGACTTCTGTTTGAACTAAAATTGCTGAAATAAGTGACCAAAATTGCTTTGGAGCCCAATTGCAATAGAAAGTGAGTTTTTGCAACAGCTGTTGAAATGAGCTGAAATGTGTCCTGTGCTCCCAACAATCAGGTGTTGAGCAGTGAGATTTTAAAGATACCTTGATGAGCTACAGCCAAGCCTACATAGTAAAAGGGACTGAAGAATATATTACAACCTTACAAAAAGACCATGGACTATTCTTAAGTAGAGATTTTAAGTCCTTCAGTTTTACTGCTTTAGCTTTCCTTTAAAAAAATGAAAGCTTCACACCAAAACCCCTTCATCCGGAATCAGAAAATAATACAAATAATAATACTTCTCATAGAACACTTCATTTGTTCAAAGAAGTGCAAGACATTAAGAGACTAAATCTTCAGTGTAATAATGAGCAGATTCATTATTCATGTTTCAAGCCAATAAAAAAGGAGATAGATTATTGGCAAAGTTTTTCACGCCTTCTAATGAAAGCCTAAGTAGAATATTATTAATTCAATAACTTGGGCTTTTCACTCACAAAGACATATAAAGCTACTGTCAATCATATTTAGTATTCTCAATTTTTTATCAAAATAGATCCTGAGTTTGAGTAGTATTGGAATCAATCAAGCACCAAAAGGTAATTGATTATATTTCTTTTTTGTCTGTTTGTGCCAGAGAGTTCTAACCAACCATGGCACAGGGAAAGTCTTTGTTCTGTAAAGCCCACCCTACCACTATCTATGTGCACTTGATACAGAAACATGGTAAAAAATAAGGTTCTTATCATTTCCCAGGCTGGCATCAGGTAGCCAGTCCTGTGTCCAACACCACAGCAAGCAGTAGTGGCCTCAAAACCACTGTGCTTTTTTTGTCTGAGAGTATTTTTTAACTCAGTGCTGCATCTTCGTGTCTGCCTGGTAGAGGAAGTTTCCACACACCCAATAAACACACAGCTTCTACTTAAATACACACAGTAGAGCTCTGCCAGAAAAATAAATACAGTGTTATAATTGGCTACTTTTCCAGTAATACACATTGTGTTGCATAAATTACCAGGAACTGAGGCAAATAAGCACTTTAATCCCAAAGGTAAGGCATGAAGTTTTGTAACCTTTTTCTCCTGCATTCACAGCACTCTCTTTCAAGGACTGTGATTATTTGGCTGTTATCTAATTTCACTGCAGAATAGAAATCTGACTGGAGCATTGCTTTTTGCTGGTTAATTATAAATTTATTAGGGGAATTTTGCCAAATGTTCCTCACTATTAGACCTCACTGAATCTGAAGTTCAAGCTATCAGACTTCATTTAACGTAATGCATTGCCCTCTTTTTCTGTTCTGCATGTGTTTTTTTGTATTTTTTTGTTCTCAGGTACATTCAATTTTCCCTTTCTGTGTATTATTTGCCAGAGAGGCTCTTTCAAGTTATAGAAATGGGACAAAGTAATTTTTAGAACAGCAAAATATGTAAGGAGGCAAGGTCCCTGGAGATGCAATGAATTTGCAACACAATAAGATAGCTTTCCTGTCCTGTTTGGGTGTTGCTGTTGACAGAGTATCTTGTTAACAGCACATGAATGCCTCAAGGGTACGAGGCTGTGGAGGGAGCCCCATGGAATGGGAGGGTGTGGAGTGGGAAGGGAAGAATTAGACAAGCTTTTGGGCACCTCCCTGCTGTGGTAAGGCTTTAACCCTCCGGAGGTGCTCTCAAGAGTGACCCCAAAGTGTGTGGGACTGGGCTGGGAGGACTCAGTATGCTCACACCTCATCCAACGAGACCCACATTTAAGGGCCATCATGTTCAGACACTGCCCTTCAGCCTTCTCTTGGAGTTTTGCTAAAAGTGGGGGCTCACAATAAGTGTGAGACAAATTTGGAGCAGACTGGAGGGTACCTGGAGGTGTAGGTGCATCCTGTGTGAGCACAAAACCCAGGGTGTTCCTTCCACCAGCAAGGCCAGGAGAGGGTTGGGACTGCAGTTCCCTCTTGCAGCAGGTGGAATCTCTTCAGCTACTAAATCCTGGTGGCTTTTATTAGTTTTCAGCAGGAGCTGAAACAGAGCTGGTGAGAGTTGAGTCTTTACAAACTGGTGTTAAAGGAAAGCTGCTGTGCTTAGTTCGGCTCCTGAGAAGGGAGGGGAAAAGAGCCTTGCTTGATCTCAGAGAGGAAATCTGCACTCTCAAAAATAAACTGCTGCAGGTTTTCAAAACTTACCAAGCAAGTCAAAATGTAACTGTTGACATTGACTTGTGTCCTGTCGGTGGAAGGACACAATTTGATCCTGTTCAGAAGCTCTGTGTTTTGACAGTACGACTGTTCACAAGGAGGTCTGAGAACAGCATGTTACAGGATTTTACAGCAGAATTTCAAACGTGCTGAGTCAGATGAGGAATGTTTGTTTATATACCTAGAAAACACTAATGAAACATATGTATCATGTCTGGGGTTCTTTCTTCCTTGGCTAAGCCGTCCTATTTGGGAAGCTTTTGCTTTGTTTTTGACAGAAGGAGGAAGACAAGGACAGAGGAAGGGGAAAAATCACACCCTTGCACTTACCAGTTGAGTCCATCCCCCTTCAGAGATCAGCTTCCTTTTACATGCTCAATTTGCTGTGCACCAGAGCAAAGTGTGAGCTGTCAGGCTCCTGTGGTGACAGAGCTGGATCTCATCCTGCTCCTCCTGACATCAGTGGCAGAGCTTGTGCTGCTTCCAGCGGGAGTGGGGCGTGCTCACAGTGCCTGTGAGGTTCAGCCCCACTCCCCCAGCTCAAAGCAGCCCCTGATGGGATGATGACAGCAGAGTTTAATATTTAATCCCACTTCTGCTCACTGTGAACTTAAAAAGTGCAAAAATTAAAATTATCTGACACCAGATTTCACCAGATTGAGAAACTCGTAGCTCTGCAAACTGATCATTGCCAGGGAAAGCCTGACTCAGAGCTTTGTTTAAATCAGGGAATTGCTCCTTGCTTTGCAGAGCACTCAGATCACAGAGATTAAAACATTCCACAAGTGCTTAATATGAAAATTAATTACACAGAGGAGGATTAGATTTGTATTTTCTTTCTAAATGTTTCTAAATACTGGAGGAGAAATGTTTGCATTGTCACAGAAGCTGCAGTAATGTCTCCTGCATTTTCCAAGTGTCAAACACTGGTTTGAGAGAGGGCACAAATGAATGTTCACGACTGGAAAATAGCTTCATTTTCTTAAGCAAAAGTAATAATTGAACAAAGTGTTTCATATTGACAGCATCATACTGTCATATATCTTTTCAGAGACAAATGTACTTTCTAGAGTAAGTGTCCTCACATGTCAATGTCTCAGAAAATGTGTTACATTTAGTGAAATAATGGGTCAAAAAAAAAAAATCACTGTCATAAATGATGGCAGGCACTTTTTACTGAAATACTGGTAGTTTTACATTCTTGAAATGAATAATTGGATGTGTCATGTGTGAAGCTACCTAGAAATAAAATAGAGGTCATAAAATGTAAAGACATGATAGGATGCATTTATAACAGCATAAACCAAGCTGGCATTTTAATGTCTTAAGCCAGCCCATTTGCTATCCTTGGCCATTGATCTTGGCTGGGAAAGTTCTATGCCAAATTTAAACAAATTTTGGAGATAGAGCCATACGATGAGAAAGTGATAGGGTTAGGTTTTGTTTAAAAGATTCTCCTTTTGGCTGTTCCAATTACAGCCCAGTAGGAGCACTGGAGGCTGGTTGTGGTGTGTCTTTACAAATCTTCCTCAGAAATGCTGTGTCCACCTTCACAGCAGGTGACTTTCTGGTGTAACTTGCCCTGAAAATTGTGATTGCAGCTCACACAGAAGAATGTTTCTCAATAGACATGAGAGAGAGTTTAGCTTACTTCTTGCCTATTTGAGGGAGCAGTTTTGGGGTAAGATAGTACAGTTTGGGAGTTCCTGTTTGGGAATTCATTATTTAATGAATTCCTCTGAAGACATGGAAAAAGGTGCGTGGGAGAGGCACTGACTCCAAAGAATAAGCTCAAAATCTCATTAATTTCAATTGGCTGTATAGGTAGTTTTAATTACCATGCTTGAACTGAGATTCAGTATGGGACAGAAATAAAATAAGTAATGATGACTACCTAAGTACTCACTGAAATGGTATCACCCTCCAGTCCCCCGATATTTCCAAATAGAGCTGAACATAGAAACCACATGCTTAAAAAAAAAGAAAAAAAAGCCAAGAAAGGGGGCAAAAAAAAAATCCTAATTCTGTAGGATTGCCAGCATGCATGTGTTAATGTGGGGTGTTTTTTTGAAACACTTCAGTAGCAGAAGAATTGGCCACATGTTGTCTGCCTCGTGGCTGTGGTTTGCTGCGTGGCTGGCATTGAGGGCAGGCTGGGCACTGCTCTGTTCTTCCTGAGTTTTACTGGGCAAGTGTGCTGGGCAAGAGGAATCTAACACTGCACTGGATTCCCTTTCAATTACTGCACAGTGGTGCATTTTTTGGCTGCTGTTTTACGTTTGTGCAGAGCCTGGGAATATTCACTGAAGTCTTATGGAAGTGGAAATCTTTCATATCTTCTGTTTTCAATGCAGTTTTACTGAAAGCTCTTTGGAATTTGAATGAACCATTCCAAGATGTGATTTTCAAAAGATAAGTCTCTAGAAATGAAATCTTCCCAATCTGTTGAGCTAATGATATCAATATTGGTATGGTTAATTGAAGCCAACATTCCTGGCATAGGTGTGCTTTTGGATTAGTATCTGTCCATGTTTGTTTGAAACTCTGAGGAAACATCCAAACCTGGTGAGGTGGAATGAAGGCTGATTTATTGATGGACATCATTACCTCACCTGGATTTAAGGGAGAGGAATTGACTGCAGAAAGAAAGAAAACATTGAGGATAATTAGTCCTGTACTAACATGGGAAGGATGAAGGTTGGAGTGGTGTCTGAGGTTTAGCATGCAATCTACAAAATACTGAGCTACTGAGCAGCATTTCTCTTGTGGCATCATTTATTGAGAACCTCTTGAGGCATCAAGATTTGTGCAAGTGTCTGACCTGCTGCTCATACATGATCCCCTCTGCCTTCTGAATGAAGATATTCAGAGATTGTGAGGCTTATATCCATGAGGCTCTGTGTTCACAATGAGAAAAATACTCAGTGCATGTAGCTACAGACTTATTCTAATGTAGATAAACTTGTACCATTGGATAGAAACATGAGCTTCCATGAAAAAAAACCCTACAGATTTATTCTAACGTAATTCTAACTTGTACCATTGGATAGAAACATGAGCTTCCATGAAAAAACAGGGTGATGCTCTACCCTTCACATCAACTTCTTTTTTTGTGGAAAAAGAACATCTAGATAAATTGTTGCCCTTTCTGACCAGAAGATAGCTGGTATAAGACAATCTTGCTGAAATAATGTCTCAGCTGGAAGAAAAGATGAACTTATTTTATGTAGCATTGGGGAAAGGTTCTCAGAAATATTCAGTCAGTCAGTTATCAGAGTGGTAAATGAGATCTCGAGAGCCAGAGCTCATCAGAGTGCAGTGATAGGGAAGCGGGAAGGAGAGAGGCTGCATCAGGGCTGAGTGTTTGTGTTCCTGATGGAAAAGCGCAAATCATTTCCTTCCCTTCTGCTGCTGTCATGGTCCATCACTTCAGTCCATTTTCACCTTGCTAAGGGATTCTAAATGGGCCTTCCTGCTTTGGCACCTAATTAATCTCTCACAAGCCTGTTCTTGCAGCCTGCCTGCCTGGGACAGTCCAGGTCTTACATCGGTGCCTGACAAACAAAATATCTTTTTTTCCTTTAACTGCCTCCCTTTTCATGTGTTCTTTCACCCCAAGCCCAGTCAAGCAGGTTGAACACATTGTTCTTCCCCAGCCTTTGAAGAGGGCATAGATACACCCTGTTATTACAGGAAAATATCCCCTTTCTTCCAATGGAACCACTCTCACACTGTGGTATGGAAAGCTGTCTATGTTTTCAAAAATGCAAAGTGCCCACAAAAAAAACGCAGCAGGATTTTCCTTATCAGAACTTTTCAGCAGCTCAGAGCCTTTACCTTGGAACATGCAAGCTGGAAATGATTGGGCACCTTTAAAAAATGGCATACCTAGGCACAAATAAAAGTGTAAGATCTGAGATGGAAAAGGCATATTTGTGGTGTAAAACATTGCCATGAGAATTTGAGACAAAAGAATTATTTTACTGAAGTTATTTTACTGTTGTATATCAAGTGATCATGAATATCAGATACCTTGTGCACCGAGATCTAACAGCCAAGCACTTTATGTCTACTTTAAAATGAGTCCTTGTGACAAAATAATACATGTAGTCTGTATAACAGATAACACTGGGTGGTATAATGTATTATCTATAATAGAAAAACATAGATTCTGTAAATTGATACCAGTGGAATCTAATATTTCTTTGAAATCTATTTCCTGGATAATATTTCTCCTCAAAGCTACTTATTTCCCTTCTGCTCTGCCTTTGTGGGGACAGGCTTGGTGTTCAGCACAGGATATCATTCCAGAATGGCAAATGAAAAGCACTACAAGAGATCTGAGGAGTGCCTGTGTTAGATCAGTGCTCAGGGGAGTGTCCATCCCAACCCTGCAGCTCTCCTGGCCTGCCCCTCACTGCAGACACTGATCTCCTGTGCTGATGGTACAGAACTGGCAAGAGCTCTGAAAGCCTTCTGGGGACACACAGGCAGGGAAAAAAAAAGGCAGAAAAGTCACATCTTTAATTCCCCCCTGCTGACAGCTTCCTTAATAAATATTGTAAGAAATTTCTCTGTTAAGAGCCACCCAGTAATCTAATTTGCAAGCCCCAGTGATATATTCAGCAGCCAGCTCCAGGGAGGTGTGTTTCTACTGTCAGAATCACATGAGCAGGGAATAAAATTCTGAGCTCTCGCTGAAAGCTGCAGTAATTTATGATGAGTTGTTGGCTTTTATTTTTTCATACTATTTTTGACTCAGCTGAACAAAGAGGATAGAACTGCTACTGAGTTTACATTGATTAGTTTTTTTTCTACAGTATGCTCCCCTACCTGTGTGTTTTCACGGGATATAACAATACAAATACTGCACATTTAAGTTCTACATGTATCTAAAGAAATCATGGAGGGATGTCCTTGTTTAATACTGAGTGATGGATCCTAGATTATTTCAATCATCCTTCTCCTGACACTCTCCTGCAGGAGTTAAGCCTTTGCCAGTCTGCTGAGTTTAAGTTATCCCAGATTTGTCTGTCACCTTCTGTGTTGTCTGGATGGGGCATCCTTGGGCTCTTCCTTCTCTTTTCCTCAGCTTCAGTTTAAGGAATGTTCTGCTCTGGTGTGTACACAGAAGGCAAAGCAAAACCCAAAAACCTTCCATGAGATTACAGCTGTACAGCCAAGGTGAGGCTGTTTGGTGAGAGAACTGATTCTCCACAGCACTGTCATTGTGGCTGTGTCCAGTTTCCTACAACAGGAAAAGCTTCCTGTCTGGAGTTCATCTGTATTGGGTCCATCCCCTCAGCTGAGAAGGACCAACAGTGTTGTCCTAGAAATTAACTCATTGAAATAAAACAAAGCAAAGAGGTGGAAAAGCCAGCCCAAAAGCTTGAGGGTGTTACTCCTCAGCTGGGAGAAGGTGCAGTGGCTGGGTGTCTTCAGCCTTGAAAGAACTTTCAGAACCACCTCACAGGTAATTCCATCTGAGCTGTTAGTTCATGATGAACTAACTCGATTCTTGGGCTGCACCTCTGTTCCCTCACCTCTGCTTTAAGAACTTGGAGCTTACAATGGCCTCTGGAGTGGTCCATCCATAGCCAGAGACCTCTTCTACAGGGAAAAGGGATTTTGGGTGTCCACAGGGACAAGACTTTACCCTCAGTAAAGAGCTCCCAGGCACCACTTGCTTTCTCTAAGCCTTTGTGCAGACCGTGAGAGGAAAACCAGGTTGCCCCCACTTGCTATCTGTCTTCAGGGTGCACGTGGGCACAGTCCAATAGATCTCTCAGACCCTTTTAAAAAAAGGAATTTCATGTCTATAAAAAGGAAATGGTGCTGTCTCTATCCTACCTTTTCATCCACGTTTCCTTGTAGTTCTGCATCAACGAGGTTTTGAGGATCCACCCAGGGATCACAAAGTGGTGCTTTCATTTTTCCTCCTTAGGATTCAATCTCTTAAAATGCACTTTTCATTTCTTTATGCCTTCCTGTTCCAGCCTTCATTACTGGGAAGCAAACAGCAATGGGTTGGGTTTTGTAACTGTCTCTGTGGTGCAGTGCTTGGGTGAGGAATTGCTGTCAGGGTTCATTTTTCCAGAGAGTAGCTGGGGAGATGCACAAAATATGTTCTTCATTCACCTAAAGTTGTCTGTTGATCATATTACCCTGAGTGGAGGGTGCTGCATCCCTGTTTTCTTCTCTTGCAGTGAGAGGTGCAGATACACCCTGCATGGCCACGAGGACTCAGTCAACAGCATCGAGTTCCTGCCCTTCTCCAGCACCGTTGTCACCAGCTCTGCTGACAAGACCTTGTCTCTCTGGGATATCAGAACGGTAGGCAGGCTTTGCCTTGGGCTTTCCTGAATTCAGGCAAAGTAGTGATGTAGTGATGTGTGTGACGTGAGAAAAATAAAACCCAGTGTGAAATTAGAATAGAAAGGGAGGGTGATGTGCCAATAAAATATTCACTAACACACTTGCTATCTTCTGACCAAAAATGTCACCATGAGCACTTCCTCTAGAAGGAATCTGCCTCCCCTCCTCCAGAATTCTGCTGATTCTTCGTGGAACATGAATTATTTTCTCACTATTATATCACTTCAGGTAGTGACAGAAACTCTGCATCTCTTCCTTTGTTCTTCTCTACCTTCTTTTCTTTGGAATAGGTAAAAATGGATTGAGTACACCGGAGAGTGTATTTGTCCCTGCTGCTTTGCAAACCAAATAGGCAAATCCTGTTCAAGTAGAACATGAGAACAAGGCAAAAGGAATTTTCTTCCTCTTTCATCACAAAATCTAATGATTATTGCTGTTTCTGTGGTATGGAGCAGCTTTTGAAGTTCTCAAATGAGTTCTTCAGTTGATGTTACAGCCACTCTGCATTTCTCAGACAGTGTAAAGGTACAAGATTCCAGTCTCCAATGCAGAAGGTGTATTCATGGAAGGGATTTGAGAGGAAGCAGGCAGAGCTGCTGCTGTGGATTAAATGGTGTTGTCATCAGAGCTATACAAACACAGATAGGAAAAACTGCCATAGAAATGACAGCAGAATACTTGAGATGCTCATTAGGCAATTTCTATTTATGGATCATCGAAACAGACTGAATAGAAGGTCATTCAATAATAATAATAATAATCCTGGTCAGAAAGCACAATGAGTTAAAATGAAACTAGTCAAGACTCATTATTCCTAAATGCATTGGTTTGTAGGAATATTTGATATCTAAATATGAATAATTCAAAAGGGGGAAAAAAATATTGCAATACAAACAAAAGTGAAATGCTTAATGGAAAAATAGATTTCTGCTTTGTTTTGTTTTCAATAAATCCTGCAAGGAACTTTATCTTGCAAATATCTCAGTAATCTCCTGCTCATAGCAAATTAACAGAGTCGTCAAGGAGTTTTCCTTTGACAAACATAAGGAAAAAGCCTCTATATTTGCTCACCAATATTGTTTTTCAGCTTTGGGTAATTTTGCTAAAATAGGAAGACCTTTTGTGAAAATGTTGTATATGGCATTTTGTTGTGTATTTATGCTGTTAATATTTTTCCATGTCGTGTGGGAAATCTTGCAGGTTTGGGATAAATGCTCACAGTGAAACCTCACTTGAGGTGGTGAAATCCCTGTGAGGATGCCACCTCCCTCTAAATGCTGAATGATATTAAATGTTCCCTTTAGAAAGAAGATGAATTATTTTGTCCCATTAATTTGGAATAGAGTATTTTCCCATCTCTGTGAGATCAATTAGCATTAAGGAGTACATCTAAGATACTTTTAACGAATCATGAAAACCACGCTCGGGTTTGTTTTCTCATAAATCAGATTCCTATTGCTAATCACATCTTGCTCCTCAATCATGAAGTGCAGTCAGCTCTTTATTATTAAAGATAATGGATACAGAGAACTGTAAGTCAGAGCAGTGTAAGTTGAATGGACAATGAGCTCTGGATTTGGGGCAGGACGGAACATAAATCTTTGTAATTACTAAGGTAGAACTCTAATGCAGCCTGCAGACTTTGGAAACACAGGGCGTTACTTTTTCCATTTTTTTTTTCCTGGATAACAGAAATAAGATCCATCCAGTGGCTTAAAAAAGTCTTCATCACATTGACTCTAATTTTAAACCTAAGGGACATGTTGCCTATAGGAAAGTGAGACCAGAGAAAGATGAATTGCACTTGTGGCTCTTTCCAAAGACTGAGGGAGAATTACAGCTTTGGTGTTGGATTTGGGCAGGAACCATGCTTGTGCTGTGCCAGACATGCAGTAGATCAGATGTGGAGACCCAGGGCTGCAGCTCTCTGGTGGGAATTTCTTGCCAATGAATGAAGCTGATGTCTCTGGTGCCAAGATAAGCTGCGGAATTTATTCCTCTTTGTGCCAGTTTCATAGAAAGGCAAGCGTGTTCTGGCTTTTCACCAGAACAATTCCTCGCTGACACATCAGGGAAAGCATCTCCACTCATGAATTGCAAAGTGTGTCCAGTGATGAATGTGAGAGGTGCAGAAGAGCCCCTGGCCCCTGAGTTCAAGTTTCCCTGCCTGGGTTAATTCCTGCCATGATGAGGGACCTGCCATTCCTCTGCATCTCCCACAGCCTCAGGAGCCATTTCTTGGGACTGCTCATATTTGTCTCAACTCCATTTGAGCCAAGCTTGAACCTCTGCTCTTTTTTCAGACAGATGAGATAGCAAGCATTTATACACTTAAATAATTAAATAGAAGGGTAGAAAAAAATACATTTTTCATTATACATGTTTGAAACTTATCGATTTAGTAACTATCTCATCTGCTTTCTGATTTTTGAAATGCCAGGTTTTATAACTGGATATTTCATTTTTGAAAACATTGTGGAAAGACTGTAATTTAAAAGGCAGCTTTCAGTAGTAATGCCCTGAGGAATGTGTCCAATGAGGATTTGTGAAGAATTCTGTGTGTCCTTAGCAGGGCAGGCCCATTCATGTCAGTGACACTGTTCTTGTGAATAATGTTCAGCACACACAGAGCTCTGTGAAAAGTCACAGTCATACAATGCTCTATTTCTATTTAATTTCATGAAATAACAAGCATTTGAGATATTGTTTGACAATTTATGTCCATTTTGGTCTCTAATGCTCACTGATACTCAAGTTTAATATTTTAGTTATCCAGGATATATTTCTTTATGCAGTGCAGCTCAGTGATTTAGGATGAGACCTGGTTTTTCTGCATTCCGTTTGCAGAAGATTGCTGCATAACACAAATAAAAGGATCCCATTCCCACCCCACTATCAGACTAATACCTCTGACATTCAGAGAGGAAGGCATCAAGGATGTCAATTTTCTTCCTATTTGGGTCCAAGATGACTTGAGCAGGGCTAAGGCAGCACAGCAGAACAGTGACCAGATGCCAGTTCTGGCTCTGCACATCAAGTTGTGTCCTTGTCAGTAATTTGTGGGCTGAACAGCAGAACCAAAAGTTAGAAGCTCCAAGGTAGTGTGGTCCTTGATGAATAATACAGACACCAATCTCATAGGAAAAAGGAAAAAAAAAACAGAATTAAATTGCCCAAAATCCTGCCTGAACAGCAGCAAGAATCTCCCAGTAAAAACCTGGCTCTGGCCATTTTCCTCCTGCACTTTACCCTTCTGGGAATGCAGGCAGAGCCTCCTTTCAGGCTCCTGCAGGGATATCCATGCATGGCTGTTGAGAAACTGGATCTCTCAGCCCCTGGGAATGCTTCCTGAGTGTGGTGCACCACTCTTCATCCAGCAGGGCAGGCTGGGGCTCTGGGGCTGCACCACACTCAGAGGAATTCATTAGGAAGAAGAAGTCAGGGCAAGGAGCAAGAGGCTGCTGGGGGCTTCTGTAGGGTAATAGTCTGTCTTCAAATGTGGCATTGGATAAAAGAGGTTCTTAGGCACAGCCCTTTTTAGAGCAGCAGTTAATAAATTGCAGCTTCTGTGCTCCAGTGTCTGCTTATCATGGTGTGCTAATGGCTCTTGAACATTAGCTGAGTTTGATCGAGTTCCCACTCAATTAGGTCTGTGGGAAACAGCAGGGAAACCCAAATGAATGTCCCACCTGGTAGGGGAAGCAGCAACACTCAGCAGCCCCAGCACCGTGTTCTGAGGAATGTCACAATCCAGCTTCTGCCTGCTCTGCTCTTCCTTGGCTTTTCATGATCTGCCCTACAGAGGTCCCAGAATGATACATCTGTGCATCCAAAGAAAGAGCAGAGTATTTCTGAAAAAATGAAAATGAAAAATGCAAATGACCATCCCCAAGAATCTGGGGGTGATCATTTGCATTTTTTCCTTTGTCAAAGGGCTCTGGCTGAAGGCACGTGGGTCGTTTGAGGACAGTGGCCATTTCTAAGGGCTTTTCACTCAGTGTCCTACCAGAGAATAAATAAATCCATGCACAGGGCAGTTTCTGAGCTGTTGGCTGCGGTTTCCAGCTGTGCTGCAGCATTTTAATGATGAGCTCTTGGCTGCCTGTGTGTTTCATATGGATGTAGAATAATTACAAGGATGCTGATCTAAGCTGCAGCCTTGAAATTTTCTCCTTCACAATACTGTCCATCCCACCCTGGGATGTCTTTGGCCTGGGACAGCCTTGCTGTGGTTCCTGTTGCAGCTCAAAGCTCGTTAACTTTTAGTTAAATTGGGAAATTATTCCAAACATATAATTTTCTTAGATAACCTTTTAAATTTATTTTCTTTTAATAAAATTATCTTTTAGACCACTTACTTTCCAGTGTTTCTTTTATCACTATTTAGTAATTTCTAAAGTAGTAATTCCTTTACATATCCTACTGTAGTTTTTTTTTTTCTTCCAGTGAAATATAAATTAGCTTGTAGACATTTTGCTTTTCAGTATGGATTTTGTCAGAACATTTTTGTCAGTAGACTTAAAGCATGTGGGAACATCCAGATCTTTTAAGGGTTCTGCCTATCTGTGGTGGGGGTTTCTTTGCCTGTGTCCCTTTGGAATGGTCATTCACCAGTCAAATTCAGGAAAAATTACAAAATATTTAAGGATCAAGTTACGAGAGAAGCATTAAGCAGGTAAACGGGAATGATTTTGAAAAGCAATCTGATTGTCTTTATAATTTTTAGCCTATTTCAGTTCATTTATCCCCAAGTAAACACCTTAGACACAAAATTATCAGTCAGAATCTCCTCAGAGTATTGGCTTTGTCAGTTTTATTTGAACCCTTTTGAACTCCTGAGGAATGAATTCACGAGCTGAGTGGATAGACAGGATGGGTCATTTAAAAAACCTTTGACAGGCAGTTTAAGGTCCAAATCAATCCTCTTCAAAAGTAGGTCAAAGATTGAAGTTGTCAGTGTTGGAGACAAAGAGCTCTTCCATGCAAACTCCAAATCTCCCAGTGCAATTGAATTATGCTGCTGTAAATGAGGGATGTGCAAGGATAAGTCCAGTTCCTGGCATGAAGTGTAACAAATTCTGTGTTCCTGATTCTGTGCATTTGTAAATAATGGGTTCATATTTTAAAACTCCCTGTCTTAACATGAAAAGGAATTTGAGTCACAGTGAAATATGAAATCAAGAACAAATAGTTATGAATATGGATTATGTTTTCTCCCAGAAGTAGTATCACAAAAGACAAAAGTAAAACTTGAAAAGGTTTATGTTAAATCTGTTTGGGATGCTTTCCTAGAGACTTGGTGCCAATTTTTTAAAAACCAAAGTATGGCTGAGGAAAAAAAGTTAAAATTTCTTTCTTATAATGAAAGATAATTGGGGGAAAAAAGCTTCGTTTGGTCAATGTAGTTCTTAAAAATGCTACATTCTGACTTTATATCAAAACAACTTCAGTGAAAAAGGCAGATTGCAATAAAATATTTCAAATAATGAACATATAAGTGCAACTTGGATCAGTTGACCCAGATGCAAGCAAGAAAGTATCCAATGCTCTTGTTTTGCTGTGGGTTTTTTTTCTTCCTGAGGGGCAGGAAAACCACTGCCCTTCAAACTGGGTGGGGCTGCTGTCCCCAGGATCACCCTCCCACTGGAAATATGTCTTTCCCTTGGACCAATTCCTCCTTTGTCTTTTCTTCCAAATCAAACCATTAAATCGACAGTTTAACAAACTGCTTAATCAGCTGATCCCACAGGCTTTTTCCCCTGTTAAACTAGGTTTAAATCAGACTAAACCTTTTAGAACCAAGCAGGTTGCTCTGCAGGGCTCAACAATTGGACTTGATGATCTTAAAGGTCTTTTCCAAGCAAAGTGATTCCATGATTCTAAAGTTCCAGGTGAATTAGTGGCCCTTAAAAAGTTATAATTGTTTTATTAAGCTATTCTTGTTCACTGATCTGCCCAGTCCTGTCCAGTGGATGTCAGAGTCTTGTTGCCAGTGGGAATTCAGCCCATTAATGAGTTGTCTTCCTCTGCCTTTTCTCCAAAACATAGAAAATCTACATTTTTAATTTCAAAGGGAAGTCTTTGAGAGGACAAGGCAGTTCTGTGTGTTAAAGCTTAAATCTCCAGCTTGACTTGCAATTCATGTGAAATGTATAAATGGCAGTGAGGTTAGATTAAAGTAACACTTTCCATCATGATATTCACAGTCATTTAAGCTGCTGCTGGAGAATCACAAAATCTGCTGAGCTGGAAGGGACCCACCAGGACCATCCAGTCCAGATCCTGGCCCTGCAAAGCACCATCTCCATCAATCCCACCCTGTCCCTGAAGCATTGTCCAAATGCTCCTGGAGCTCTGGCAGCCCTGAGGCCGTGGCCATTCTCTGGTGAGCCACTTCCAGGAGCCCCAGGATCCTCTGCAGCCAGATGCTTTCCTTCCTGTGCAGTCATGGTTTCCCCAGGGGCTCTGCAGGCAGAGAGAAGCAGTGGAGGGAAGGGGGGCGTTAATTCACCACCCACTTGCAGCTTGTCTTTGAATATTAGCAGTAATTAGAGAGCTATAAATAGATAAATGTAACATATTGGAAGTCAGGCCATGGGTTCCAGTAAACACTGTGTGGCTCCTGGCAAAGGGTCTGGGGAGCATGGGGTGAAATGAAAATGAGGGAAATGGAGTGAGGGAAGCAGGTTGTGCTCCTGCCTGGGCAAAGTGCAGATTGACCTGAATCTGAACTTCTTACCAGCTGCCTGTGTCCATCCATAATGTGTGGGCAGGATATATTGCAGTAAGAATGAGTTTGATTTCTGTGTGGCCAATGTCACTTTGAAACAAAACAGGAGTAAAGTTCTTTCAAAGGCTTTGGGAAAGGCCTGGCTGCAGAATAACGTTTGCATTGACTTCTTGGTCCTAAAACTCTAATTAAATTATTGATTATGAAGCTGGCTGCTTTCTTAATAGTTCCTAATGTAACAATTAAACCAAAGCAAGTAATTAAAAATGAAAAGATTGGTCCACAAGTACAATCTTCAAAAGGTCATTTTCAACTTAATCGCTTTTTTGAAACAGGCAGGAATAAAACAAATGAGTCATTAGCAAAAAAGCAATTTGGTGTGTGCATGTGTGGAATAATGTGTCTACCAGATGACCACTGACCACACAATACCTGAATTAATTTAAAATAATGGCTAAATTTACTTAGTTGATATTATATTAACACATCTCCGGCAGACCAGGCCTCTGGTGTGTGAAGTGCAGTCGGAGATACAAAACTGTAGCATGTTTCTACTCTGGACAGCTGAGAGCCCAGGGCAGAAGCCAGAAACTTCAGCCAAAGAGCACAAAATTTCACTGGAACTATTATGTTATTGTTTAATGTCTTAAAAAATGCTTTGTACTACACTGAGCATTTATTTTTATTATTATTTTATGGGCGTGAGAAGAAAGGGTTTAGATGCCAGTCAGGTTGGTCCATGGATTTTTACAGGTGTGAAAGGTGGCAGGGAGGGGAGCACAAAGGTGTTTGCCAGAAAAATTTCCAAAAGACTACTTAACACTGTTGGATAGTGATTGTTGTGCTGGCTGCAGATGGATTCTGCTTCAATGCATCTGCTCCGAACCAAATCCTCTTCTGGATGAGACAGTGGTGGAGGGGGAGGGGAAGGGAATTCTGGGCAGTTCAGGTTGTAAGAGAGCTAGGTAAATCTGTTAGTCTGTGAAGTTAAACACCATGGTCACTGCAGCTACACATTCTCAAAAAGATCTATTAAAACCCAAACAAACTTCAAACATCACAAATCAATTTCCTTTCTTCTAACAATAACGTGAAGTAATAAATTTTCAATGATTAGGTTTTCAGTTTGGTAAAAACTGAAACAAAATATTGGTGATGACTTGGTGTGTTTGTATAGATTACTCCCTTTTAACTGCTTGTGGATACATTTATTCCCACTCTGGCTCCCCACCCTCAGAGGGTGGCTGCTTTGAACTTCAAGTCCTTTTCATAAGAGCAACCAGATACTGCCTGAGAAGTGGCTTGAACTGAGAAGCAGGCAGACCTTTGGGATGCTTTCAGCTATGTTGTGTTCAGACAAATGGAATTTCAGACCTAGTAAGGTATTTGCATAAAAATATTTTCTTGTTGCTTCAAGAAAGCTTGAGTAGTCAATTCTATTGTGTGCAGAATAGCTGAGGGCCCTGGTTTTGCAGGAAAAGCTGTAGGCTGCTAAATTGGTTTTGGGTAGAACACCCCATGGAGCCCTGATGGATGGTGAAGGTTTGCAGTGGGAGTTCACACTTCAGACATTGCCCAAAGGATGGAATTTTGGTGGTGCATATTGAATGTGTGGGAGCTGGCAGGCACTCAGAGGTGTTAAACAGTTCTGTGCTCTGACACCCTGAAGGCAGGAGCACAGGAGGTGGTGTTCACATCCTATAGTCCAAGGCCAAAATGCAGCCCTTTGACTACAGCTGAATTCCTCTGCCACATTTAGAAGCATGATTAGTAGATAAGGATATTTTATGTTAAGAGGCAGTGTGGTTGGTCTATTGCAATACAGATATGGAACTTAGGAGGTGGTTCTTGGCTTCATCACAGCCCCGGGGATTTGCATGTGAGTGGTAGGCATATCACTTCACCAAATCACCTCACCTCTCTTCCATCTCCCCTTTCACCCTTGGGCTGCAGGGTTGGACATGAGAAAAGCACATAAAAAAGTGAGAGTCTTGCCTTGTCAGTGTGCTGCACTGACAGTCCACAGATCATGGAATATGCCAAGTTGGAAGGGGCCTCCAAGGAGCATTGAGATGTTTTGACTGATATTCTAAAATACAACATATTCAGTTCTCTCTTTCTGGGATCTTTTTCTCCACTCGTGCTTTTAGGTTGTTCTGTAGAAAGCAGACAATTGATGCAAATGAGAGAATGAGAGTCAGACCTGATTGCTAAAATGGTGGAGGTGGGATGGAGAATATGACAGACATCCTGAGAAGGAGCTTCAGGTGTTGAACAGTGTCCGTGTGGACTGGGAGACCCAACAAGGAGCATTTGTGTTGTACAGTTGTATTTAAAAGTGCTCCAGGAGACAATCCTGGTGGGATTTCACATCACCCATAGGAATAGGAGCATATGTCCATCTGCTGCCTTGAAGAAGAGTTGATGTCATGGCACTGGAGTTGTGGGATTGTCAGACCCAGGAGTGACTCTGTGGAGACCTGTCCTTTCTGGTATCCTGAGAGCCCCGAGTGTCCCTCACTCAGCAGCAAAGAATCCACTCCTAATTGCTTGTGAAATTTATGTGAGGCAATGGAAAGACATCTGTCTCCATCACTGGGCCCATCTGGAATTTCCCATCAAGGAGACAGTGTTCCAGAGGTGTGACTCGCTGTGTCATTGCAGTTGACAGCCAGGTTTTCTTGCACTGTGACATTTGCCAGGCTCTTCAGCTGACGACAGGCTTGTCCTCTGAGTGCCCTGGGATTGCTCACAGAATTTCCTCTGCCTGTTTTCTCCTCCTGTATATACTGGCATCTACTTTATTTTCTTGGAATAATTAGACATACCTCAAAGACACACATTTATCAAGGCAGTCAGCATGCAATTGCTCATCCCTGCCATAAATCCCAGTGTCCCACACCATCCCACGACTAATCCAACTGTGAGTACACTAATCCCCTCATAAATGTTATGTTTGGATGTTTTGTGTCCCATTTTCCTGGCAGGCTGAGGTCTGTGAGCTTCTTTTCAGGAGAGCAGTCCCAAAGCCCCTCTTGATTGCGGGGTGATTTCAGACCTGAAGCAGAAAAACCATCTTCAGCTGCAGCATCATTGTCTCTTAAGTTCAGATTTCTGGCAGTGGTTCACTGTGGCACTACTAAAATTAATTGTTTCAGGACTCAAAGTGTCCTGGCACCAACACAGGAGGATTGAGGCACTGCCAGAAAGGTACCACCAATTGATCCCCTGGGAACTGGCTGTTCCCACTCTGCCCAGCATGGTTTTCAGGACAGAAAGGATTTACCGGTAAAGACTGGGTTTACAGTTTATTTAGCTTCTCATTTTCTCTAAAAATAAATATGTGATTATGGCTTTCCTGTTTTCCCTCTTCTGTGGCTCGAGCCCAGCTTCTCTGCCTCCAAGAGGGTTTCAGGCCAGTGTTTTGCAAATGATAGTATTTTACATGCCAGTCCCTTACTCAGCTGATTGTTTCTTTCCCCTCAGAAAACATTTTATAGAGAAGCAATAATCTTTCAGAAATGAGACATCACACCCGGAGTGGAAGCACTACACAAAGCTGGTAGGCAAGAAGCAGAATTCAGCAATTCAGTGACATTCAGTGACAAAGCCTTTGTGATCTTCCCATGCTGGTGACAATGGTCCAGCATCAATGGCCCAATTCTGCACTGTGAACAAACCACAGGAAAGGAGGTTACTCAGTGCTGGATATTGATACAACTGTGCCTACTTTTGATTGAAATCTCTCCTGGTTTATATGAGATTTGTGCAAAAGCAAGAAAGAGTTGATTGAGCAAAAAGTTACAAAATGGTCAAGACCTGTGCCAAAGCTGTCCCACTTCCCAGTCCATCCAGTGGTGCCATGCAACTGGTTTTACTGGTTGAGATGGAAAGTTGAGTTTGAAACTCACTGCATTTGGAAATGCAGGTAGAGTTTATTTGACCCAGTTAAAGTGCAAATAAGTTGTCAGTCATATTTGTATGAGTGTAATTGGAGTTTATAAAAAGTCAGGTTCATAGGAAATGGGATTGGCAATGCAAGATACTGTGAGGGGAAAAAAGTTAAGCAGTTTTATTCTGGGAGAAAATGTGTAACATATTTGAATCGTTTTGGTTTAGGGGCTGATTTTTTGGTGAAATTGGGTCCCTCTAAAACCTTTCTTTTCCTAATCTAGAAAATGCAGTTTATAAGAAGTGCTATGAATTTGCAGAGTATTCTTTTTTTCCCCCTTTTTTTCTAAATCAAAAAAGTACTGTTTTTTCTGGAGGAAAATGCACATAATGCTTTTAATTTAGACCCTGGTGTTTCCAGTGGAGTATGACTTGCTGTAAAGGAGAGTTAAACAGCTGCCACACACCTGTAAAAGTGTGTGTCTACGAGTATGGGGCTGCACACCTTTTCTAGATCTATTTTGCTACCCTAGAAACACTTATGGGTAGTGAAGAGTTAATTTTTGCATTAAATCTAAAACAATAAAGACATTATTTGGCACTCATAATAACTGAGAAGGCAGTAAATTGTGTGTACTGGTGTAAGTTCAAAACTGGGCTGGGTTTGTGGTGACAGCCCCCATCTGCTGTCTGACTTGCCATTTTTGAGAGTTTGGTTATTAAACAAATCAATGGAGCAATTTACATTTCTTACTCACTCAACATTAGCAAGTGGATTGCATTCCCTAATTAGCATGTAAGGAAATGGATAATAAAGCTTTTCCCAAAAATATGCATCGCCAGTTCTCACACCTTGCTCCAAATTTTCTCATTTTTTTAACCTGCCAAAATGAAATAAATGTCTGCTGGGGATATGAAAAAAAGTAATTCTTTCTTCTTTAACTTCCTCTTAATTAACTTTTAATGTATGCTGTTACTCAGGGATCATTCCTTAATACTAAATGTGTCTGAAACAGAAAAGACAGATTTAAATGATTTAGATAAACATCTGCTGAACACCAGGGCATAAAATTACAGATTCAGAAAAACAGTGGCTTTCTGCCAGCATTCACAGCCAAAAAAAAAGCCACAAAAAATTGTTTTCCATTTCTGTAAATCTCCTTCCTTTGTGTATATGAGCTTAGAGGAAATGATCAATTATTTAGGTACAGGTAACATGGATTGCAAGTGGAGCTTATATTATATATATATATAAAATATAAACTTCCTGAATAGCACCAAATTGCTCTATAAGCATCACCAAAGTAGCAGAGAATTTGATGGAGGACATCTTTCTGGTATAAAAGTCAATGTTTTGACTTGTTCTGGAGCAGCACTCTTTTTCTTAATTTAAGACCAGGAAAGGAAAGAGTTCCATAGTTTCTGCCTACCTGACTATATAAAGTTAATCCATACTGGTGTTAAATAACTCTGTTTAGATAAATTGGTTCTGTCTTTAGCAATTTAGAACAATCTTCATAAGTAATGTGCAGTAAGAGGGTATTAAAATAATTGCCTGCTATTTATTTTCAGCAATATTCAACTTCAGAAATGGCATAATAAAAAGAAATATTTCGTGGCAATCTCAAGATTTCCAATAGTTGAATCAATACAGTAAACACACTATAGTTTTCCAAATAATTATAGAGGCTAAGGATATGTTACAGACCTAAACACAAAATCACTCTTAACATGGTTAGAATATTATCTGATGGAAGAGAATTTAATCATAAAACCTGATTGATCCAATTATTTCTGTGGAAACATCTTTATTTTGCAAGCTTCTCTCACATGCTGGGTAGCATCCCAGTGGGAATTTTCACCATCCCCAGGAGGAGTAGAGAGGGCTCAGTGCAGATGCCCAGGAAGGATTTCTGAGGTGGGCAGAGCTCAGAGCTCGGGGTGTGCAGTGCCTGGCAGAGGAGCTGCTCTGCTGCCAGGGGCCTGGGCAGCCCAAGGGTGTCTGACACTGGAACTGATTCTGTCAACAATTTTATCCTAGAATAGATGGAGAAATAGGACTTGGATCCCATATCTTGTATCAGGATGTGTGAAATGGGTCACTCAGGCACTTGAACCCCCCATGAGCTGTGTCCTGCTGTCTGCAAGATTGGGATGATTTGGATTAGCAGGAAAAGTCAAGAGGCTTAAAACTTTCTGTGTATCAACTCATGGAGGAAACCTCTGTTCTGCAAAACCAGACTGTAGTGTCTACAGAATTTTGGATATCCCCCTTTGACAATTTTGATCTATTTTTCAGTTTCTAACAATATACTTAAATCTTAACTTATTAATATTTTAGAACAGAAAGTTGCTTTGATTCAGTAAGCCTAAACTTAATAAAAGGTGTTTTTAAACACTGCTGATATTATTTTACCAAATTTGTGTCAGCTGATTTATTTAAACTGACCTGTTCCTTGACCAGATTTATTGTTAGAAGAGGTCTATTTTCCACATTGTCAGTTCTTGTTGACAGCACTTCTGTTAATAACAGGATGGGAATTAGATCATGAGAGAAAGCATAAATGTGAGTACCATCAGAGCTGGCTGCTCAGGACTGTTCCCAGCTCTGGAGTAACAGTGTGTTCTGGTTCCTTCTGGCTGCACCCAGAAACATTCCTAACATTAAAACATTCCTGCCCTGATGAGAAGTGTCCCACAAGTGAGGGGTGTTTTTCCTTATTGCATGGATCCTACTGTGCCAAACCCCATGTAATGCCATGACCAAAAGCAGGCAAAGTGATCTAAATGGTGATTTCAGGACAATATAAATTAGGTAGACCTTGCTCCATCCTCTGTCAGTGTTACTGTCCCATTTTTGAGAGGGATCTGGGATGGTACAAGGGGGAAGATGACAGTGTAGAGTAGATAGATCATGTTATACTTCCCTCCCAGATAACTATGGATGGTGTAGGTTAAGAGAGAAAAAGATGATAGAAAGATAAAATCAGGGATAAATGAAAAATAAGTAGTAAGAGAGATCGATGTGAAAGCAAAGTAAGAAGTGGTGTCAAGAGAAAAACAGGGCATAAAAGAGCTTAAGGAAAGGAAACAGCTAACAAAAAAATCAGGATATATTATATATTTTTTGGTATCTGTTTTCTGCTCGGAAGCTTCTACCAAATAAAAGGCTTTCTAGTAGTGATTGATTTGTAATCTCTGGTGTCATTGCCCTCATTTCCCCCAAAGCCTTCTGGAGGCTGGCTGTTGAAAAGTATGAATTGCAGCAAAGAAATGGTTCCTGGCAAAAAGAGGGATTGGCAATCAATTCCCTTCCTGCCAGGCAGGGCTGCTCCCTCCCATAGCCTTTGCTGCCTGGTATCCTGTCTGCAAGAAGTCACGAGCCCTGGTGCCCAGGGAGGACACAGGGATACCAGGAGGCAAATCAATCATTCCCATTGCTGCTGAGCCCACCAGGGAATGCTGAGGACAGACAGCATGTCTTGAGTTTGGTAATTCAGTTGTTTTTCAAGATGAGCCAAAAATGGGGTGGCTTTTCAGGACTCAGTGTTCCCCCTGGGCTGGTGGTTTCTTGGAGGACGATATCCAGCTGGAGAGTGTGCTGGCAGCAGGAGCTGCACTCGGGCTGCCCAGGGCACGTGCTTGGGGTGGGCTCCTGTGCCACTGCAGGGCTCCCAAGGTTTTCTCTCCTTCTTATGTGCCCAAGGCACTGGGCAGACAGCACTTTGAGGAGGAAATGGAGTGTCTGCCTAGGAGCAGGAACAGCAGAGGCTGCTGCTCCTGAGGGAGGAAGGGATTGGGGGCGGTTTCGCAGCCTTTGTATCATCAGGGAGCAGAGCAAGGTTGTGGGAGGAGGAGAACACAGCCCCAGACTAAAATCCCAAAGGAGAACTTGGGACAGCTTTGGGACAACGTGCCAGAGCACCTGCAGCAAAAGAGGGAGCACATTGCCGGGTGTGAGCTCCTTCCTCCTCTTCTGGGGCCAAGGAACCAGACGAGGGCCTTCAGCTGAGGAAGAGGAGGCAAAGGCATTGGGTAGGAGGGCTGGTTTTGTACCCCATTGTGATGCTCCAAGGTGGGATGCAGGTGTTCAGCAGGTGTCCATGGAACCTGGCCATGAGGTAGGGTGGGAGGCTGAGGATGAGCCCATCCCAGTCTCCCAGTCCCATTCCAGACCTTGGCAAAGGTCCCGTCAGCCCTCCTGCTGGGGATACAGAAGGAATAAATAAAAACGCAAAAGAGGAATTACTAAAACTGTCCCTTGATAACCAAATGGTTGATCATAAATTGGAGTGTCTATGCAAATGAAGTAAATAATTAAAAACTCCAAGAACAGCACTGACTAGGTGGTTGATGGCTGGCAATTATAAACGCTGAATTTTTAATATGCATACATCTAAGGAGCCAGTAAAAATTAGCTCCTAGACTAATGGACTTGCCTTTCTTCCAAGGCAGAATTTTAATGAGAGCATTATTTATAGCAGAGACCAAGAACGAGCATTTTCTTGCTCGGTCTCATTTCTTCTTTGCTGGCACTTTGTTCATTAACCTCTGAACTTCTCTAGAGAAGAATAATGCCCTACACAGTGAAGGGCAAAGATCACCCTGACCCCCTGAAATTAGTCACGGGTCGGGCATTGTTAAGAGAGCTACGTCTTCTAACAAATAATATTCATAAAACCCTGTTGGTGATATGTCCTCATTTCCTGCTGGTTTCTGGGTCATTTATCTGCAGTTCAGTTCACTGAAGAGAAAATGAACAGAATGTGGTGTCTTGTAGTGGAAAGCTTCTTGTGCCATCTTGTCTTGTTCATGAGATTTTAGAACTTTATTTGAAAATTTGCAGAACTAGAATGCAAGTTATAGGTCATGTGCATTTTAAAGGGCTTTATGTGCTTTCCTTTTGAGCTTCTTTTTTGTTGAAATATTTTTGTTAAATTTTTTCTCATTCAAGAAAAAACACTTGTCTGTGTTTGAGTAATCAGTAAAGCTCTGGCTCAAATTAAAAAGTACAAAACCAATAAAATTAATGAAAGAGCTTTACTTCTCAGATCAAGAGATGACTGTGTATGCTGACCTTAGTGATGAGGGAGACAGGAACGGAGAATGAGCAAAAATGAAAATAGTATGTTGGGGGGTTGTAATCAAATGCAAATGAAAGCATTTTATCAAAGAAGGCCCTTCTCATTTAAAAAGACATATAATTTTTTGCCTTTGCCTTCTGAAAAGACAAAGCTTAGTTTGCACTTCATTCTTTGCTAATCAAAATCATGTGTTGAAAATGTTCACCTGCAAAGTTCTTTTAACAATGTTCTTGAACTTGGGTGTTCAAATGGCTGAGCCCAGAGAAGATCTCTGCATAAGAAGTACCATTTAATTTGGAAGATGCCTGGACATTGCTATGGAGCAGAGTGGTTGATGTGCATGTCTTATGCAGATGATTTTTCTTCTGAATTAATTTTTAAAACCCTTTGGGTTTTGACAGTAATATCTGCTTTGAGATATGCCTGTGTATCTTAGGAAGTTGTCAGATCCCTATCTGACTTAGGAACTGCTTCATCTTGCTGAGATGGGAGGGGGTTTGGGAATGGTGGTAACTTTCCATCACCTTTAATAGGATACACAGTGAATGGGCACCTGACTGCATATAATGGGACCCTACAAGATGTCAAAATGCATTCCGTGTATTTTTGGTATGAATAGCAAGTTTAAACTGGAGAATGTGAAGTAACAGTGGGAACAGCAGAGAAACTGTTCAGTAAGAGAACTTTCCTCACTTGTAGCTGGTTTTGTATGTAACTGGATGGGAAAACTGAAACAGCCCTTTCCATGAAGGTCTCTTGTCCAGTGTTATTTGAGTAGCCTGAAGGTGACCAGGAAAATTACAACTCTCAGCCATGAATTGTCCCATCAGTTCCTGTGTGTTTGAAGCACATCAGGGCTGCTGACTCTTAGGGAAGCATCCCCTGTGCAAAACCAGCCAAGGCAGCGTTGCAGTGCTGAGGGAAGGTCTGAAGGAACTGAACCTGGGAAATGATCCTCTGGTTTTCCCTTCCCTGCCCTAGTCCTGGTGGAATAGCTCCAAGGTTTAAGTGTTTGTTTTCCATGTCCGAGCATGGAACTTCTCCGCTAAGCCTACTACATGTGCCCGAGCTTGCATTTGATTGCCAGTCTTTCTTCCCTGCCTCTTGGATTTGCAGGTGTTTCCTGAAAGTGTAATTGTTTCACTCATTACACACAGTTCACTGGAATTCCAGCTCTGAAAATCCTGGCCATTTTCTCTAATGAAGGATAAGTAAGAGAGTGTCAACATCTCCCATGACAGCTACTGGAGAACTTAAGGAGAGTAAACTTAGCAGGCTCTCCCTGGCATGATTCAGTTCTAATTCCTGTGCTTTCCTCAGCTTCAGGTATTCACCAGAAGCACCCACAGCTCCCAGAGCTGTTGTTAGTCCCTGTGGGAGCCCCATGCCCCTGCACAGTTCCCACAGGAACATATGGGGAATGCAGGGAATTGGTACCTGCCTGTGTCTTGGAGCCCCTTCTCCAGCCTTGGCTCTTCATGCCTGCAGTTCACACGGGCCAGGGGCTCCTCCTACATCAGGGCTTGTCCCCCTGCCCAAATCTGTACTCTAGCCTGACCCAGCTTCAGTGTGAACTTGCTGTGTGGGCAATAACATGGCCAGATTTTTTTGGACATGCCCTGTTCTCCAAGGTTGTCTTTCTTTCAGAAAGAAGTTGGAAAGTGACTTCCTAACAGATCTCTACCCAGATGAACCCAAATGTGGTTCCTGTAGGAAGCCCTTTCATCCACCAGCCAGTCCAGGTGCCAGTGAAAGCCACTTTGCTCCCATTTGAACTGGGGACTTTTCAAGTTGTCTCTTGTATTTCATTTCTCCTCTGATTGTTACATTTTTATTCATTCTGTCTTGAAAGACTCATGGCCTTTTGTAACTGCATGTCCTTTTTTTACTTCCATGAGGACTTCTTTTCCTTAGAAATACCGAATATATTACAGAAAGTAAAAGTAGAAAGCTCTTGTTTTGCCCTCAGCCAGCTGAGGGCTTGGCAGCTACAAGCTCCAAAGTGGTGGGAATGTGAGGAAAGAAAACCTAATGGCAAAGAAAAAAAAAGAAGTTACTTTCTATATTGTGAAACATTGTAAACAGGAGCATTTCATATTTCCCTCGCTATCAGTGTAAGCATTCAACAACAAATCAATAGTGATCAGCAGGCAGTGGTTCCCTTCCTTCATTTTAATCTGTGCAGCTCATTGTGGCATCAGGAGAGCAGCAGTGCTAGGAAAAGAGAAAAAAAAAAAAAATTCTACCAGGATTGTATTGCAGCTGCCCCACCCTCTTTCTCAAAACAAAATCCTGGGGGTTTTGAAGCTTAAATTTTACTTCTTCAAGACTCTAAACACAGACATTTGTTTTCTCCCCAGCTGCTCCTCCCATCACAATGCTGGCGGCTGCGCCGTTCTCTCGGTCACTTCACTTTAATTTCCAGGGGCTTTGCCATAGTGCTGTGGCTTCTCAGCATGGGAAGGTTACCATTCCAGGGCAGAGGAAATAGGAAGAGAAAAAAAATCCCAATATCAGCTTCTGAGTGACAAAGGTCTGTGTTAGAAACCCACCTATTCAATCAGTGCATGGAACAAGGGCAGATACTCATGAAAAGAAGCTCCCATAGGAGTTGGAGTAGGAAATACATTAATTAAAGCATTCTGCAAAATAGTGGGTGAAAAAATGCGTAACATTTCCACTCCATTTTATGCTACACTGAGCACTTTTTTGACCTTCAAACAGTGGATGGAAATGTGGTGTTGAAGGCATTCATACACATGGGGAGTGCACCTTGATCGTTTGCTCTGCAGTTCTTTGTAGGAGGGGAAAAAAAGCAGGAGAAATATGATGGTGTTACCATATTTGCAGCTGTAGTTGTTTAGAGCTCAGGCAGACTAACATTAACAAATGATGATAATTAGGCTTGATTTGCATATTAAAATTGTCTTAATTAAACACTGATTCAGTAAACGTTTAAAGGCTGTAATCGATCTTTTGCAGGCGCTCTTGGTTATTTATATGATCTAATAAAGGCTGGAGGCTTTGTTAATGAGCCCTCCATTTCCTAACTTGTATGTGTCAATGAGATTATTTCACCAACAATTACAGAGCCGGCTGCTGTTAATAACTCACCGAGCCCAAGGCTGCAATTCTTTTGTCTGAGGCTCCTTTAGTGACGCCCTGCTGTTTACATCTCCTTGCTGCTCAGACAAGGGCCCATTCCACAGCCTTTCCTCTCCTGGGGAAAAATCCCAGGGCAGAGATTTCACAGGGAGATTTTGTGACTGTAAAATCAAGCTGGCGGTGTCCTGTAGCTGTTTGAATAATGGATCTAATATTTATACAGCACTGAGCTCAGCCATAATACATTTGGTCCCAGATCTAATCCTGGCAACTCTGACAGGCTGAACTTTGTGAGAAACTTTTTTTAATTTAAGAGGTAATTCAATCATGCTGTAATTTTACAAGAGGCCTCTGAAAAAGGCAGCCAGGAGTTTTGTTTCTCTTCAGTGTTGCTGCAGTCTTTTGCCAGGATGTGAATATCTGGGGAAAATGGTGCTAAAACAGGTGAAGAGCTCTTGCTCTCAGTTGCTAAATGTTGTTGTCACCCCTGACACAAAAACATTCTGGGAAAATCTCACGTTGCTTTGGAATGATTTTTTTTCAGTATGTTTTTATTATTTGACAGCTTCTTGCACGTGAAGGATTATGTATTTATGTACATATGTATAACTTTTTAATGACATCTGTTTTGTTGTGGGGTATTCACAGTAAAGATTTTCTAGTTAACCCCTCTACTTCTGCTTCTTTGAAGGTGACATAAATAGCTGCATGCTCTGATCCCAAAAATTCAGTCACCAGTTCTGGTGCTAGTATTGATGGATTAAAAACTATATTTATTCCTATGTCTTTTCAGTCATTAAGTTTATTGGGGAACATTAATAAACTTAACAAAGCTAAACCACTGGAGTATATTTGTAATGATTAAAATAATTATGCTGTGGAGTGATCAATAAACTCTTTAAAGCAGGTTAGAATTTCAAAATTGGTGTTTTGCCTAATTCCATTTGTATCAGGACTGAATACAGGTTTTTATTTGAAGCAGCAGTGCTGACAAAAAAATAAAGCTTAGGTATCCAGCAGACTTACTAAAATAGAACTACTCCTGTCACTACCCAGACCTTCTTGAAGTACTTTCTTTTTCCTCTAGAAAATTCAGTTGTTGAAAATGTTGGTGTGAATTTGATTTCAAATACTTACAGAATTCTCAACTTGAAATTGCAGAAGGTTAGGAATATTTTTGATGGGCTTTTACAATCATTTTTTTTCTTTTCACTCAGAATCTGTAGATGGTATAAGCAGGATCTGGTGTAGAGAATCTGTGGACAGGGTGTTTGTAAAAGCAGATTGCAATGTTTTCTCCTCTTCTACAAGTGATTTTTTCATTTTAAATTTGATATCTAAAGACTTTTTAAAAACTACACAGGCACCTTTTTTCTTATTTTTTCTTGCAGGGACCTTTTTTCCCAATTAATAACTTCTTCAGTATTTCTAGCCAAATAGTCTGGATTCTCTTTTCTGATCCTGGTCATTCAGGTCAACAATGCTGTTGTTCCCAAAGCAGCAGTAGTTGGGAAAAGCAGATCATGGTGAGCAAGTGGTGTGCTTTCCCCTTCCATTCAGATCCTGGTTTCTTTACCAAGCCCCCTTCTTTGGGAAGTCAATTCCCTTCCTGTTGGTTAATGGAGAAATAGAGATCAAAGAAGAGCCTGCCTTTGCAAAGCTGTTCAGCAGTGCTGGTTGGTTGGAGGAGAACTAGCTGTGTTCTGTTAGGTTTGCCCTTTTTTGTTGTTCTTTTTTTGGTATTTTTTGCTGTGCATCTGCCATTTGAAACCTGGCTGGGATGCATTTGATGTGTGGTGACTGCCAGAAAAACATTCACACTGTGAATGCAGCAGGCTTACAAATTTCTTTATTCCAATAGAAGGAAACCCTCTCCCAGTGGCTGTCAGGCAGATAAGAACTTTGATCTTACTGGCTTACTCTTGATTTATGCTGACTCTTTGAAGGGAAGGAATTCTTTACATTTTTCTTTTTCCTTTCTTTTTTTAAATGTATGGGCCACCTCCCTTGTCTTACTTAATAAACACGGTTGTGTATCTACCTTCTTTTGTCTCTATACTGGCTTTTGCAGTTAAAGCCACTTAGTTTTTCCTTTCTTCTGCTACAAAAAAAAAACCACATTTTTCTTATAGGAATTCACAGAAGGCAACAATTTGGCATTTTGGCGAAAATTTAGCTTCAGTTTTTAAGAGCACTAAAGTCCTTCAGACTCATATGCAAATTCTCATAGTCTGGTAAGGAGGAAATTATTTCCCACATGTAGTGCTCTCACTTTTCTTATATATAATTAAATTATGTATTCATTGTTTTATTCTGCCTTCATATAATTTAATTTTCAAGGCCAACAGAAATGATTTTGTATTTTTTCTATGCTTGCACTACACTCGTAACTTTTCCAGTTATATTCCACCAGAAGCTTCTGCTCATTTATAATTCATCTTTTTGATCTTTTTTACATTAAAGTAATAGAGCTCGTGGTGTTTAATTTCAGGCAGCCCTAGCAGGTTCCTGTCATTCAGGCATTGCTCTCCTGGAAATGGCTGGTGTGTTTTGCAAGCAATGGAATGCCAAGTTAATTGAAAGTACTGCAAAGTTCCTGGGTTAATCTGCAGCTCACATTACTCACAGCAGGATTTCCCTGGCCATCCCTAATCATCCCCTGCACTGCTGATCCTTCCCTCCCTGGAACCTTGAAACTCTCAGAGTCACACTGGATAGGAGGAATGCAGCTCTGGTATTTGGCTCTGCTGCTGCTGGCAGGGAGAGCTGATCTGTTCAGCTGCCTCACGAGTCCTTAGGAAGATGAGCAGCTTCTGCTAATGACCTGACACCAACCAGGGCAGTAATACACAGCTCTGCTCTCACTGAAAGGATTTCAATATCTTGGGGGGATCTCTTTATACTGTTTATTTTCTTGTAGAGGAATGATGGGTCCAGCAAAGGCATTTCTCCCTGCCCTCCCTGCCTGTCCAGGTGGGACTGTGCTCCTGTGTGATCTCTTCAGCTGCAGGTGACATTTCTCTCTCTTCACAGAAGCAGGTACAAGAAAGGATCTGCTTCCCATAAAACCTTTGTTCCTCCTTATGCAGCTGGAAATTTGATGTCTCTTACAGGAGTTGAGTGTGGAGAGAATCCCACATGGTCATGTCTGTTTAAATATTGCCTGTGGTTACAGTTTTCTGCAGACTGCAGTACAAAAATCCAAGTGTCAGTAGAAGACAAAAAGATAATTCACTTTCATCTTGAGAACAAAGCTGAACAGAGGAGCTTTTTTCAACTTTTTTAATTCATGAAACATTTATTTTTGAGTCAGGTTATATTATGCTGGCAAGAATATAATCTGTCAGCATTTCTACTACAAACTCCTGTTTTTAAGGTTTTTTAGGAGAGCCTTAGAGGTTCACTTTGAACAGATTTAGCATACAAGGTCTTGGCCTAGAAACATACTTCTCATCCCAATTATGAAAAATTAATATGCCTGCATCATTGGTGTAAAAGGTATATTAATACTACATTCAGGTGAAAGTTCAGACCTACACAAATGAGATAATTCAGGGGTATTCCAGAGAAAGGTTAATTAAGTTTTTGATATAGTTAATAGTAGGTGTTACTAACTGTGAAGTGAAAGGAAGGCTGCTCTGTGATGAAGACCATGGTGTTGGGCTTAGCTGGCAGGCAGAGCTCTCTTTCTGGTTTTTATTACCTACCAGATTTATAAAAATGCTGCTTCTCAAGATTTTAATGTTTCACTGTATGAAAGTTGTTATAGAAGTTCATGCATTTTAAAGAGATTTAAAATTCTTTTCCATTTCTTTGAGATGATGTAGTGAATAATGTTTTTTTTAAAAAAGCCCCCATCAGCAGATGTACTTTGGTTTTGGTGCACACACTTGCCTCTGTGAATCCTCGTGTAACACAGCACACAAATGGTGGCAAGTTAATTTTATTCCCCAAAGACAGGATTACAAAACACCAGAGTAATGCCCTGGCCTTACCCCTAACATCCAGAAACCTTCTCTGTGTGATTCTTTCCCCCCAAGGTCTATTCCAAGTGACGAGAATCAGAAGCAAACTTTGCACTGAAGGTTCTGTGCTCGGGTTCATGGAGTAAACTCTGTGGTGACAGATGGAAAAACTGTTCTCCAGATTTGCTGAGTGCTCATTGCTCAGGCACTGCACTGATGTGCCCGTGAGGCCTCCCCTGTAACTGGGAGATGGATGCAGTTCTGCCCTGCTGGGAGTGGAGCCCTGTGGGTGGACAGGATGGGGCAGATGGAGAGTGGCTCTGGCTGCCAGCAGGGCTGGCCTGGCGGGGGACAGACAGAGCCTGGGGCATGCAGGGGGCTGCTGGAATGAGTTACTAACACAGAATAGCCTGAGCTGGAAGGGACCCACAAGGACCCTTCAATGCAACCCCTGGCCCTGCACAGACACCCCAACATCCCACCCTGTGCATCCCTGGGAGCACTGTCCAGATACCTCTGGAGCTCTGACAGCCTCAGAGCGGTGCCCATTCCCTGGGGAGCCTGGGCAGTGCCAGCACCCTTCCCCAAATATCCAACCCTAATCTCCCCTGACACAACTTCATGCCATTCCATTGGGTCCTGTCCCTGGTCCCCACAGAGCAGAGATCAGTGTCTGCCCCTCCTCTTCCCCTCACAAGGAAGTTTCAGGCCCTGGTGAGTCTCCCCTCAGCCTCCTCCATCTGAGCAGACCAAGTGCCCTCAGCTATTCCTCATACAGCTTCCCCTCAAGGCCCTTCACCATCTTTGTTGCCCTTTGGAGGCTTTCTGGTAGCTTAATTTCTTACTTACATTGAGGAACCCAAAGCTGCCCCCAGCACTGGAGGTGAGGCTGCCTGAACCCAGAGCAGACAGGACAATCCTCTCCCTGGCCTGGCTGGCTGTGCTGGGCCTGATCCCCCAGGACAGGGATGTCCCTCCTGGCTCCAGGGCACTGCTGACTCAGATCCAGCTGGCCAGGATCCCAGGTCCCTTTCTGTGGTGCCTCTTTCCAGCATCTCATTTCCCAGTCTGTCCATATACCCAGGGTTGCCTCATCCTGGGTGCACTTTCCCTTCTTGAACCCCATATGGTTGGTTTGGGCTGGGAAAGAAAGGAGCTGTCTTGCCGAGCTAGAAAGGGCAGATATTCTTTGGCTCTTTCTCCCAGTTTTTGTGCTTACCCATCATATCCCATGAAAATGAGTTTTCTCTCTCCTAAAAATGACCTTTTGCTCTCGTGAAGAGATCCAAGTCCCTTTTGATGTCTCCATGCACCCACTTCATGGCGAGGAGGGACGGCAGAGCCACAGTTCTGCTGGATCTGCCACATGCCCTGTGGAGCTCCCAGTGCTGGCTGAGGCAGACAGGCCTTGTTGTGAATAAGGCATGGGAATGAGAAGGATGCCCAGTTTTAATTTTGCACTTAGCTATGAAAATGGAAACTCTTGTCCAGATCCAACAAGGAAGGAGGTTAGAGCTTCCCAATGAGTCAGTAGCCAGAAATCACAGTACACTGAACATTCCCTGCTTTAGGAAAAGTTCACGTCCAGCCAAGGGAGCTTCCAAAGCATTACAGTGTTTGATTTGCTGGAAAAATTCTACCTATGTACACTCAAAACTTTTATTTTCCCCCAAATACAATTAAACCTTTCATGAAGAACTATTGGGAGGTTTTGTTTGTTTTTAATAAAGAGAATGAGGTGAACATTTCCACAGCTGAGTGCTTCTTGGTTTGAACACTTTTCTCAGTTTAGTCCTTCTGAATGAACATTATTTCTTTGAGTTAATTTCTAAATGAACCAAGAAATTACAAATAAATCTTCTATCTGAACACTGTTTAGATAAATCTCATACTCAAATGTTGTTATCTAAAAGCTCATATCCAACTCATAAAGGTAATTGCCTATTGTGACTAGGATGTTGCACCCAGCTTGATCTAATGCATTTGTTATCTTGATTCTGGACCTGCAAAGTGAGTTTGCTTGTGTCAGATGTTCATGTACAGCAAGGCATTCAAAATCCAGAAAGAAAACCAAAAGAGCAGAGTTTGAGAAACATTAATAGCTTTCAAATGACACCCTATTGGTTTTGGCTGTGTGTTTTCTCCAGAGGTGCATGCAGTATGGCTTGTTAAGTTTGGGAGTTTTAGTTTGTTGCTGTTGAAATGGTAATTAAAACAAGTATAGGAAGATTCAGCTGCTGTGTTACATAGTTAAAGGTGGAACTTAATTATTGCAATGCAAAGAAGCAGAGAAGCAAATTAATTATGATTGTCTTCAGCCTGTCTTGTCTTACCCTGGTATTCCTATATCTATATGGATACACAATAGGGAGGATTTACAGCAGAATTTTACTATTGATTCCCAAATCTTGGGCTTTTATCCTTTGAAAGTAGGAACAAAAAAAATATTTTAATTTAGAAACCTTGTTTAACTACTTCTGCAGCAGGATTACTGCTCGCAGATCCCTAGCTCCAAAGATCAGGCTGCTTTTCCACAAAACCAGATTTCATTCTAACAAAGGAATGTTTTCTCTCTCGGGAGTCTTTTAGGTAGCTCCAGTCCAAGGCAGGCAATTAATGCCTGCGTTCAGTGGAAGCTGAAGGGTTGATAGGCTCCACAGCATAATGCCAGGGTGTTTCTAACCACTGATTCTAATGTTAATTTCTGGATTTCAGACTGGAAAATTATATGTGTGTGTGCATGTGGGAATAATAAGTAAAAACCTCCAAAATCTCAACAATGAAGAACATTTCATATTTTGTTTTCTTTGAATGTTGCTGTTATCAATGTATTTCCTGCAGAGGAAGGCTGTATGGTTATTAATGTAATTGACAATAGCTCAAGGAGGGAATGGAACTCAGACTTCGTCCATTAATATTTCAGTCAAGACTCATTTGACAATAATAATGTATTTTCCATGATTTATACTGCTGGCATGCCCAATGCAATGAGACTGGATAGACCCCATGGGTTAAAGGTGGGGGAAATGGGCCTTTTTCCAGTTTCAGAGTCCTGCTCTGGTGTTTTGTTGCTGCTCCTGCTGTCATTTTGGGATTGTTCCCTCTGTAAGGGGTGATGGTCAGTGAGACCTTCAGGCTACAGCAAAGGACCATAATGTTCCTCTAACTAAGAACTGTCCTAATGTCAATCTCCTTCTTTTTCCCTGCTCTTTTCCTTGTGACCCAAGGCCCAAATGTTTGTTCTTGCTCAACTTGAACCTTAAAGAAATTCATTGAAATGGCAGATACACCCAGGTTGCAACTGCACCCTGTTCAGTTCCACACTGCATGAAGCACTGGTGGTGCTATAGTGGATTGTTTTATAATTAAAACCTGAAAAGCAGAATGCATGTGCAAAAGGGATTTAATTAACTTACTGCTGGGCTCTGGGTGCTGAAAGCTCAGTGCTAACTTGAATTCTGGTCCACAGAATATCTATTACTATTTGGTATTACAGCCAAGTAGGAGCTTTCCAGATTTGTTTTTATGTTTGCAAAACTCCGATTTCCCAGTGTTGGTAAAGAAAACCTGAGCTGTGCACTGAATAAAAATAAAGTGGCACTTTGGAAATTAAGTTTTGATAGTATTGAGAAACACTTTGCAGAACCATTGCCTTTGTCTCACTTTTATTATCATTATTATTACTTTTATTAAAATCCTTTTCAGAGGGCTTATACTGAATTGACTTAAGGAGGGAAAGCTGAAAGTTAACATCCATTTTGCGCAGCATCTGTGTGGTTTTCTTTTTTCCCACTGGTTTGTGACAGCATGCTTTTTCTGTGTTTGTGGAAAGGTTACTGTGTGTGTGTTGGTATTTGAGAGTGTCTGAGGGTAAATACTACACCCTGCTGAGAAGCAGCAGTTCTTTTACCAGGGCTACTTTTTACATGCAAAACATGCACCGACACTTGGTTTGTTACCATGGGCTGGGTGCAATCGATATTGCTGCTGGGCCACAAGGTACGTCTCATGTCCTTGACATTTTTTCTCACTAGACTGCTTATGTGTGTTTGGTTATCTTTGTCTCCTATCCTGTTACCTTTATCAAATTAAGTTGTCTGTCAGTCTTAGAGAATTTTGTGTAACGCATTTCTATTCCAGCAGTGAATTTGTAATTATTAAAGTTTTCCTTGTATCAGCATTTATTGGTTCATTTTTTTATTACTTAGAAATCACAGAATCACAGAATCTGCTGGGCTGGAAGGGATCCACTGGGATCATCAATCCAGCTCCTGGTCCTGCACAGGCACCCCAACAATCCCACCCTGTCCCTTGGGCTCTGGCAGCCTTGGGGCTGTGCCCATTCCCTGGGGAGCCTGTTCAGTGCCCCACACCCTCTGGGGGAAGAACCTTTTCCTTATATCCAGCCTGTATCTAATACCTAACTTAGAAATATGCTGGGGTTTTGGAGTGGGTTTTTTAGCACTCCTGTAACTGTTGAAAACCATGGAGGACTCAAGAACTGTGCTCTGATAACCTTTTTATGCTTAAGGTGGATGGTGTGCTCTTTAAATACAGAGCTTTTAATAGTTTAGCCTTTTTCTCTTGTTGCCTTGCAATGCTTTTATGGGAATAATACCAATTTCCTAGCATGATCACAATAGCTATCTGGCCTTGGACAGAAACTACTTCAACACAGAGAGGTAAATGAAAAATACAATGAGATACAAAATGGCACTTGCCAAAGTTGCCTGCTCCCTCCTTTGGGTGACTTTTTTTTAAACAAAAGGAATTCTGTGCATCGTTAAATGCTGGGCTTTATCAGAGATTTGTATTCTAATGCCATATGAGCAAGACTGGAAAGAGCCTCCTTGGTCTCCAAGTCCAGGCAACAGATCACATACAGGAGAAGGTCATTTATTTCCAGGCTTTTCAAGCAGCTTCTTATAGTAATGAGATTTTTTTTTTTTTTATCCCCACTACTTGGAGTGGAGTAAGTTTTTGTATCTCTCTGTTCAAGAACTGTCTTCTAATTTTCCACTGGAATTTATCTGCAGATAATGAATCCCCATATGTTCCTGCATCAACACTGCTCTTCAGCCTCAATAGCTCCTTCCCCTCTGTGCTCTTAACCCCTGAGATATTTACAACAACAATGTAATCCCCTTCAACTGCTGTTTTGTTGGGCTGAGTTCTCCTAAGTGGTTCAGAGATATAATATGAACCACAGAGCATTATTGGGGAGCATCCCTCCAGAATTACTTTGTGGTCAAAGCTCATTAACTGCTCTCTGAAAGGGCTTGTTGCAAACAGTGAGAATATGCTGCTAGACATGCTGATGATAAAATGTAGGAGATTTTGTCAGTGAAAAAGAGAATTCAAATGTCTTATGTCAGAGGAGGAGTTTTTGTTTTTTTTTTTTTTAATCAGGAAAATAAAATGTGATTAAGCTGATGATACAAACTCCAAAAGCATGACAGACGTATGATTAACCTGTTACCCCTGCTCCTGTGAGATTTATTCAAGACCAGGATGAGTAGTGCAATTTCAGATCTTGTGTTTGGGTTTCTTCAACTCTCCACATAAAATGCAGCAAACTGTCTTTCAATTGCAGGTTAATAAAATGCTTTCTTGGAGGGAAAATTTGTTCTTCAGCATATGATTGCACTGCTCCAAGCTGGGCTTCACTTTTAGCAGGAAGTATTTTTTAACCCATGAAGCCAGTGGTTTCTATAAAAACAGAGAAGGGCATCTCTTTTCAATACCCCTGAAGATTTCAGGGTTTTAGCAGGAGATACTGTGCTGGGATGGTTCCTGTATTGGGAGAACAAGCCAGATATCAGTGATGACATCTGACATATGTTACTGCACTATGTAGGTCACCTATGGCCTAATGTGGGAGATGACAAAAGATAATTAATTTTGATTTCATGCCTGTGATTCCTTAAGGAAGCCTTAGTTGGTGTGTGGAATATCAAGAGGCATGTACTGATTCACTACCTGAGAGGAAGAGCTGAGTGTTTTGGAAGGAGCCATTCCACCTTCTAACTGCAGCCCTCCAGCCTGGGAGATGGCTTTACCTGGGGATGTTTGAATGCACCTTTTCTGCTGGCTGCTATGTGAAGTGAGGAAATGCATCCTTAGTAATGGTGCAAAATGTGTTCCTGTTCTAGCAACCAGGAGCTGGCTTTGTATCCCACGGTGTATCTTGATTTTCACACAGCCATAAAATCAAGGTCTTTCTGTTTACACCAAGGCTATAGAATAATTTACATTGCTGCAACTTATTTAAATGGTGTCTGTTTGTTTCTTTCCTAGGCTCTCCGTGCTTACACATTCCAGGGTCATGTGCATTCCTGTAATCACGCTACCTTCAACAAGCAGGTAAGTTCTGCATGCAAATTTCCTTTTTGTCTTCCCTTTAACCATCATGCTCCTTGCTCTGGCCCATAATATCCTGCTCCTTGGTGACACAGAGACCTCTGGGGCTGGATTCAGAATCAGTGGCTCAGAGTGGCCCTACCTGCCAGCCAGACCAGAGCCCCAGTGCCTGTTACAATAGAACTGCCTCCTCCTTGCTGCTCCCTCCATCCTCCTTTGATCAGTCCATGATGTCTAAGCCATTTTCCTCTCTTGGGATCATTGATTACTTTATTTAAATGAATGTTTTTGTTGGGTTTTGTCCCTTGGCTGGTTAATTTATAGTTGTTGTCTGAAAGGAACCTTTTTGACTGGGATTGGTGACAGACTGCTGTCTGAAAGACTGGTAATTTTGGAAGGGGAGGAATTTCTCCTGAATGGCTCTTAGAGGCCCCATGAAATACTCTGAAATGACCCAAGCATTTGTGATGTATGTTTCCTGCAGCTCTCCTGGCCACACTGCTCTTTAAAACTGATGTGGAAGTGCTGAGGCATGTGCTGGTTTCTGCTGCCACAAGCAGCCTTTTCTCTGAGAGACCATCTTTCCTGAAAAATAACTTTGTGGTGTTCCTGCTTCCTGTGCTCCCACTGATGCCTTCATTACAGGCAGAGCAAGGTACTAATTTTTCCTGCAGGAGATCCTCCAAATTCTCCTCTTGCTCAGTATCAGCTGCTGCTTTGCCAACTGCTCTGCCAGCCCTGTGTTTTTGTAGGGCAAACTCCAGGGGCTGGCACAGCAGAAGGTATGGGATAAGCTGATGTTAGGGAGGGGAGTAGGAATTCCCCAGGCATCTTAATTCTTTCTTGGCCCTGTGCATCTATCTGTATTTGACAGGCACAACCTGCCTCTCAGTGCCCTGAGACACTGTGGTGGGGAACAGAGAGTGTTTAACAGGATGTCTCAGTTTGAAAAGACAGGTGTCTGCTAAGGAAGGCAGGAGCCTCTCCTGAAATGGGAAATGTAAACCCCCTCCCTCCAAATTGTTATGATTTTGAAATTAAGGGGCTCTCAGGCAAAGATATGGGAGTAGGAATAATAATAGTTCTTTATTAGGGAAGAAAATAAAAATAAAATAAAATAAAAAATGCAGTGACACAAAACACCACTGCCAGAGTCAGAGTAGGAGCTGACACCCTGTGGGTCAGGGTGGTGGCAGCAGTCCCATTCCATGGTGGCTGCAGCCCTCCTGCAGTGCCAGCTGTGGCTCTGTTGGAGCAGGAATCCTGGACAAGGGTGGAGTTTTCCTCTGAGGGTCCAGTGGTGCTGGAGATGGGCCTGGTCTTTCTCTGGGAATGCAGGGGAGAAGAAAGCTGCTCCCCTGGGAATGCAGTGGGCAAAGGCTGCTGTGGTGTTCCAAGTGTCAGATTGGATCCAGGTAGGAATGCTTGGCTCCTCCCCGGGGTGGAGCATCACCCAATGGGATGATGGAATTTTATCAGCCATGCAGGGACACTCACTGGCCCATGAACAGAAGAGATCTCCTGGAGGGAGGATGGGATATGTGGAGGAGATAAAGAAAACTGCCCAATGAACAGAAGATAACTGCCCCACCTTTAAGAGGTGGTGATAGAATACACACATCTTACAACCCAGGACACACGAGCAACCATGATGAGAGAAATCCTGTAGAGATACCACAGCACTGTCCTTAATGTGAGTATTAATTCACAAAGGGCCTCATGTGACCAATAATGATTAGCAGGAAGCTGAAAGACCACGTGTTGATAATCTTCCAGATAAGCATGAAGTTTTGGTAAGGAATATTACAGTTAGCATTAACTCTAGACTAGAATCATAGGTTGACATTCTCAGTGATTGAATTAGTAAAAATGGAAACATTTGGTGCAGCATTGGTCAAAGTGAGTGAGGAATATAACTCCAGAAGCTGTGATTGCAATTGTCAAAGTTAATTCTGCTACTGAAAAATTAAGTACTGGTCCTGAGTTGTTCCACGGCTGGCTAGCACAGCAAGTGCTATATTTCAGCCAAATACAGCACTTGAGAACTATTTTCTTACCCTCTGGTGCTTGCTCATCAAAAAATTAAAATACTCTTCTCTAAGCAAGCTGATTAAGGTGTTTTGAGTGTCAATATTTTTGTTTAAAAATGCATATTTTATAAGGAAAAATGTTTTTATGGAAAAAGTCGTATTTTCAACAATATTTTTGTGGAATAAATTTTGAACATTAATCATGGACTGTTTGGACAAAGTGCAACATTACTTCCAGAGTGTCCAACCTAATGTTTATACCTAGCCCAGGAAGTCTACAATGACAAAACTGCAGGCTGATTGCTGAAAAATCCATACTTAGATTTTTTGTTGTTGGTGGTTTTTTTTGTTTTTTTTTTTTGTTTGGTTTGGTTTGGTTTGGTTTTTTTTTTTTTTTTTTTTTTTTTTTTTGTTTTTTTTTTTTTTTTGTTTGGTTTGGTTTGGTTTGGTTTTTTTTTTTTTTTTTTTGGTTTGTTGTTGTTGTTGTTGGTTTTGGTTTGGTTTTGTGGTTTTTTTTGGTTGGTTGGGTTTTTTTTGGTTATATTTTCTTATATCCTAATGTCAAGTGTCTGCACATCCCATGCTTTGCCAGCAGTGTTGCCTACATGGTCACACTCTGGGTGCAGAGCTGTAATGGTGAGAGATCCCAAGGGGTTGGCTCCTTTTTCTGCTTGGACACAGGTCAGTTTGAGTGGGCTCCTACATCACTCCAGTGGACTTGTGGTAATCCTGTCTCAGGCTGCTTGATGCCAAAAGAAGTTAAAAAAAAAAAAAGACATTCTAATTACACAAAAACAAGGAATAAATTTTCTAGTTAGATCAGAAAGCCATTCAGGTAGTATGTCCAAATATTAAGGGGTATTTTTAGGGAAGAGCATTGTGTGAAGAAGAAGCTAAAAAAGAATAATGCATTTATACAAATTGAATAAATCCTCATTAAGCTCTGTGAAGCTGACTAAATCTGAGTTATTTACTACACCATGCTTCTGAAACTGTAGTTAATAGGTTTTTTTGTTAAGTAGGCAAGGTTTGCAACCAGAACTCTTATTAGTTCTGAGATTCCCTAATTAGCCTGTTCTCTATGGAACAGAACTGCCAGCTTGGCACCTGGAATGTGCCCATTTGTTAGGTCCTGCCTTGCTGGGACACAGGAGTCACAATGCCCTGCAGAAACCTCTGCTCTTGTGGCTATGTCAGGACATAACAGATAACACTTCCAGCAGCATTTAAATCCTGTGATTTTCCAAGTTGGTTCTCTGCCTGTGGAAAATTTGATAAAATTTGAGCAAAATTCACATAGCTGCTCTTGAATTGAGGACATAGAAAAATGCACCTTTTCTCCTGAAAGTTACTGTTACCATACCTTTTAGTCCCGTGTTTCCATAGCACAGCAACTTGGTAGAGAGAAATGTTTTAGATATTTATTTTGCACTGGTGTATGGCCCAAGCAGCATTTCAGGTCAGCTCTGTACCTCCTTTGCAATGGTAAACCACCTCTGTTAATGAAATATAAAGACTACAGATGCTTGTTTGATTCATGAATTTAAAGTAGAACAAGGTTTGCTCCCTAATGTGTGTGTATATGTGTTTGTGTCCAAATAAAAGTATGCCAGGTGTCTGCCATGCTGTGTTTGTGTCATATCTGCAGGCTTAGGAATCATTGCAGTGGTTACCAAGTTTCCCTAAAACAACAACAAAAAAAGTATTTTTAGAATTACTGGTTATATTAGGAAAATCTAAAAGACTATTAAAAAATATGCTTAAGAACAACTGCCCAATTTTACCTCCCCAGGCCAAAATGCAAGCAGCATCTAGGTCATTCCTCCATTGATTTACTGAAGGGCAAATAATGTCAGACAGTTTTAAAACAAAAAAAAAAAATTTCAATTTTGTTTACCTCCTCAGCAGTCCAGTTGGATGTCAGCTACCATTTAGCTGGGCCAATAATATTGATATTTGATGTCAGTTCTTATTCATTACTGCACCCAAATGATGCAAAAGTCAGATCTCTCAGATGTTTCTATGGATAGCCAGATAAAGCCAGGGATGTCTGAATGCATCTAACAGACACAAACAAGAAAAGAGCAGAATACAAAATCAAAAATCTATCTGGTCCTATTGTTATTTATGTATTCAAAGTGTTCACCTCTTTGTATAAACTCAAAGCCAGTTGCTTACAAAGGTTACCCAGTAATATCAAACATGTTCAATTATACATGCAAAAGGGCTAATAGGTTCTTCCTCTAGTTTATTTCTGTCTCCATGCATAAGAAATATAATTACAGAACTGAATTACATTCTAAATACAGATTTTTATTATCATTAGTTAACCATTTTCAGACCATCAAACACTATTAGCAGTGAAAAAAAAATCTATTCTATCTCTCTGTCATGGCAAGGAACAAAATCTGTGTCAAAATACCCCCATTTCATTTGGTGGTCAGCAGCTCTTCCTGATATTAGGGAATCACTCTGAAAATTGCTCTGGAATTCACTTCTACATGCATTCTCTGACATAGTCATGTTATTCCCTAATTTTGGAAGTTTCCTGGAGTGCTCTCTTCCCTTGGCCATCCTCTCTGTGTTACCCACAGACTCTAAAGTTAGCACTGGGCCTGCTTTACACATTACGTGCAGATCAGATAACATGTTCTGAGGCCGCTCAAGTAGAATGGGGTAGAAGAATAGAATAGAATAGAATAGAATAGAATAGAATAGAATAGAATAGAATAGAATAGAATAGAATAGAATAGAATAGAATAGAATAGAATAGAATAGGTCCATCTTTATTTTGATCAGTTTGAACATTTTTGCTCTCCAACTCTGATACTCTTAATGTAGAAGTCTGGATAAATATGTCTAGCAGATAGCCTAGAAGTAAAAATATTCCTCTGGATCTTACTGGGAGGAAGCTGCAATATGTAGGGACTTCTGTAACTGTTAAAGGCCAAAGAAATTCAGGATGCATTGGTTTGGAAGGGAGTGGCTCTCCTGAGTTGCTGTATCCCTGTGTCCTTGAGAAAAGAGACAGTCTCACAGCCAAGGCCCTTTGTGGGATTAAAAAACCCACATATGCAGGACTGATTTTTAAATGTCACATCTTGTTTGTGTCATCCAGTTTCCCATCACCATTTCAGGTTTCTCATCAGAGATCATTTGCAAAGAAAAACTCAGTAATAGGTGTCACACACCTCGATAAGCCAAGGGCAGAGAAAAGCCACATGCAGCAGCTGATGGGCACTGAGAAACCTTCAGTGTCAGTAAATGCACTGGCTGCTGCTGGAGTTTGCCTTTGCACTCCTAAATCAGACAAAATGCAACTCCTTCACTCTCTGCTTGTTTTGTCTTCCTGGGTTATTTTTGAATCAAAATCACAGTTATAATTTCTTCTTGGGAAAATAATCATTAAAAAATCTCTTAGTCTAGCAGTTTGCTTCATCAAGGCACAAGTTGACTTTGAAAACATGGCACTACCTGTTTTATTCTATTCTCTCTAACATATATAAATACATTATATATAAATAAACATAAACCTGTTTGAAGTTTCTAAACCAAATCCTGTCAAGTTTACTAACTCTAAAAATAATCACAGCTCAAGAAAATCTTCCTTCTTTTGTTTCAAGCCTTTGCATTATGAGATGTGAGATGAGCTCATTCTGCCACAGGACCTCTCTCCTCCATGTTCAGGGTTTGCATCCCTCTTTTGTTTGGACAACCTTGTCAGGCACAGGGTGAAATTTGGGGCTGTCCTGTGTAGGCCAGGGTTTGGACTTTGATGAGCCTTGTGGGTCCCTTCCAAGCCAGGATATTCTGTGATTCTACTATTTACCACAGAGTTGATTTTTTTAGTTTTGTTTTTACAATCCCTTCTGGTGCTTTTTATTGTCACCATGCAGGGACTCACAGTAAAGCCCAAACTATCTTGTAAAATTCACCCAAACAAACATGGGGAAGCTTAGATTTTAGAAGACCTTCTTTTGCTCTTCCTCATGGCTGGCTCTAGGAGAGTATTTCAAACCCATCAAGAAATTAATTCAGTACCCATCAAGAAATTCAGTGCCTGAAGGGAGCCAAGATGGAGAGAGACAAAGGCTTGGAGTGACAGGACAAGGGAGAATGGCTTCAAACTGACAGAGGGTAGGGTTAGACTGGATATTGGGAAGAAATCCACATGATGATGGTGTAGATGAGGAATGTGGGCTAGGAAGCAAGGCAGGTGTCTGCCATCACGCTGTCTCATTCATTTGTTTTGAACCAGCAGTAAATGAAATATTTAAATATTTAACTTTTCTAATTGAAGCTTTTAATCAGATTTTGCTCTCATTTAAATATTTGCATATGATGAAGCTTCATCTCAACAGTTCATGATAAAAATTTGGGGTAATGCACTGACATTTGGATTCAGACAGCTCTGAAGAAGAAAAAATGTGGCATCATTTTTAGATGGCTTTGACGTAACTTGGGTTTGAGTAACTTTAGAGACTTTTAAAATTACTTTAAAGAATTGTATCTCCTAGGTCAAATTGGCCCTTGAAAGATCCTCAGCAGAAACCGATAATAATTGACTATACAGTATTTTCTTTTATGTTTTCAGACTTTATATTTACAAATATAAACATATTGTTATGTCCGTTTGCTGCTAACTAAATGAAACAGAGATTATCTCCTTTAATGTGATTTTGTTTGCTTATTTCTGTGTTCTGCAGTGAATGTGACCCTCTGTGTATACAGTACATGAAGCAAGTACTGTTTAGCATGCAGAACCACAAGCACTGTGGAAAACTTTGCCCTTCTTTCTTAGAGGAGAAGAATTAATTTGTGTATCCTAAGGAATAAAGATTTTTTTCTAAATTGCATCTCCTGGCCCAGCACACCAGCCTTTCCTGTGGCAGATGTACACCATGGGTCCAGACCCCTGCATAATTCATTTTTTACCAGCTGTTTCTTAAACTCGTCTTTTTGCAAAATAAACAAAATCAGAATGCAAAGGTCCACCTGGATTCTTTAAAATTCAACTTCCCATATGCAGTGCAGTCCATCCTGCCTCTCTTTGTGGCGTTTCATGGGAGATTATGTTCTAAAACACATGAGAAAGCAGCACAGCATCCCCTCCTTCTACCCTGTGACTCTGTCATGTGACACTCACGTTTTTGACAAATTATGGAAATTTTACCTGCCCTGCTGTTGCTGACTGGACTGGGAACCACTGAGTTGTGAGGCCAGAGCCACCTCTTGAAATAGGTGCTATTGGATTTGCATTGGTTACCAATGGACAAGGAACAGCTCTTCCAACAACGTTTCTGCAAAGCTGTCCTCAAAAGGGCTTAAACTAAACATGGGACAAAGGGAGAAATGGGATTGGTTTAGACCAGTGGTTTGTATTTGGTAAGAATACATTTAGGACTTATCAAATCATGGCCAAAGGGAAGCAGGGTGCCTAGAACAGTGCTGTATCTGGGGTGCAAAGGATGTGGCTTTATAGAATCCCAACCTAGATTTAAAAGGAATTTATGCAAGCATGAAAGTAGGACCAGCTTTGGAAAGGCTCCTCTGTTATGAAAATGCAATTAATCTGTGGTTGAATAAATATCACTGTTAGAAGGTACTTGAATATCAGATTGATTTAATCTGAAAATAATTGAGAACACACAGCTGAAGTCCATCAGGGGTAGGAATGCATATTGTTCTGGTGCTGTGTTTGCAGGGCAAAGTTTGCCATCCGGACAGACAGCACCATTTCAGGGTAGGCCATGGCTCCATCGTGGCCATGTCAGGGCTCCCCGCAGGCCCTGGATCAGCTGCTGCCATTCCGGGGCAGGCCATGGCGCAGTCATGGCCATGTCAGGGCTCTCCGCAGACCCTGGATCAGCTGCCGCCATTTCAGGGTAGGCCATGGCTCCATCGTGGCCATGTCAGGGCTCTCAGCAGGCCCTGGATCAGCTGCCGCCATTTCAGGGCAGGCTATCGGGCAGTCACTGCCATTTGGGACAGGTCATCGCTCAGCCACCACCATTTCAATGGCCCAGAGGGTGACTATGACTCAAGGGGGATGGAGCAGTGGCCATCCTGGTGGTTTTGAGCCAGTCAGCCATATCTCTGGTCTCCTACAGAGGTCTATGAGGTCTGTGAGAACTCTGAGGTCAGTGAGGGCCATGGGGACTGTGTGGGATGTGGGGTCTGTGAGGGATGTGGGGTCTGTGAGGGCTCTTGAGGGCTGTGGTGGGTGTGAGGTCTGTAGGGACTGTGAAGGCTGTGAGAGCTGTGAGGGTTGTGTGGTCTATGTGGGATGTGGGGTCTGTGAGGGCTGTGTGGGATGTGGGGTCTGTGAGGTATCTGAGGGCTGTGGTGGGTGTGGGGGATGTGAGAGCTGTGAAAGCTGTGGGGGCAGTGAAGGCTGTGGGGGCTGTCAGAGCAATGGGGACAGTGAAGGCTTTGGGGTCTGTGGGGGCAGTGAAGGCTGTGGGGGCAGTGAAGGCTGTGGGGGCTGTCAGAGCAATGGGGACAGTGAAGGCTTTGGGGGCTGTGGGGACGGTGAGGTCCGTGAGTGGAATGCCCTGTCCTGCTCAGTGGACTCTGGAGAGGGGGGTTTGATTTAATGTGGGCAGCACATCGGAGAAACAACGAAATTCTCAGGTGGTTCAATAACAAACTTTGACTTGCAAACTTTAGAACATTAAGGTAGAATAAGGTACTTGGCAAAATGTAAACATCAGGCTGAGTAAGGCACTTCAGGAACTTTAACTTACCCAGACACAACAAGGCACTTGAGAAGGCATTGACTGGAATTTTTCAGTCAGGCTTACAATATATATTAAGAAGGAGAAGAAAGAGACAGAGCTCATCCTGTTTCCACCCCGCTTCCCACCTGGTTGTTTTGAGCCTGTTAACCATTCCTCCAGTCTCCTGCATAAATTAAATTATTTTTTTTCCCAGATCAAGTCTGCTTTGTCCATGACAGTGCTTGGTGAGTGATATCTCTATGTCATTAATCCAAATCACAAAACCTTTGTTCTGTTTCTCTGTGTCCTGTCTAGCTGAGGCAGAGAATCTTAGAGTGGGTTTGGGGGACACCTGGGACCCAGCAGTGTCAGCCTGCCATAGATATTTAGCTGGGTTTTTTTGTGAAGTAGTTCTCAAAATAAGGGGATGAGATTTGTTGAACTAATCATTCTTTCACCTGAAATACATTAAAACTGTGTGAGAGATTCATACACTTACTGGAGTTCAGAATTGGGTAAGCTTTTGTGAATACATTTCTAATATTGTTGGTATTTTTTCTTTATGCATTTAGTTCCTGTTACTAAACACCCAAAGACAAGATAAGGAGCCAAATATTACATTGGACTTGATGATCTTAGAGGTCTATTTCAAACAAAATGATTCCATGATTTTATGTGCTCCTTTGGTGGTTTCTCTTTAAAAAAAGCACATGTACTTTACTGACACTCATTTTCTTTCAGTGACTTAGATGTTCTGCATTTTAAAATGAAAAATACTGCATTCAGCAATAGATCCCTTGCCACTAATTCTAATTTATTAATTTAAGAAAGTATGTATTATATCTGTATTGTAACATTACTGCAGTGACTAGTACCCAGTTTTTCACATTTGGAACTGAATGCCAAAAAAATCCCTGTGCACAAACATGGTGTAGCTCAGGAATTTTTATGCTTGTTGCTCTCAGGAGTGTCTAATCAGGTAATGATGGCACCTAACTCTACTTTAGTCATGGTATCTCTCAAAAATACAGAGAAAAGCCAGTAATGGCAATTATCATTCATCTCCTCTCACTGCACAGCTCCCAGAATTCAGACCCTTCTTTGATGGTTAGAAAGGGAAAAACAAAACTGATTATTTTAAACCTCTCTGCAAAAGCTATTGCTCCCTTTGCAGCACTGCTTCAAGTGCAATGTCAACTACAGTGAGCAGTAACTCTGCAGGGAGTGCAGTGGTTTCTTATGTAAATTTATGCAAAGGGTTTCTGCAATCCTAGCATGTGTTGAGCTCCTGAAACACACCACCAGGCACTTCCTGCTACTTGATGTGACAAAGGGAAGAGAGATTCCCCCTGTTTCACACAGCAAGGGGAAAGCCTGCAGAGTGCATGTACACAAACTAGAGACCCATGATCTGTGATTATTTTTGAAAGTCAGTAGAACTGCAAACTCTGCTGCAGCAAAGTTCTGCCATTCCCATGGATTACTTTTAGTGGAGCTCCTTCTTTGGAGGACACGAGGATGTTCTGAGTCTCCATATGATGTCTTGTGAAGGCTGACCTAGAACAGAGGCCAGTCAGAGTTAAAAAATAAAGTAGGGATTTATTAGGAGGCCTCAATGGATCCACCTTGGGCAGCACAAGAGCCCAGCCAGGGCTACACCCAAGATGGACCAAGATGTTCACAAAATGGACAACTGGTCATGGGGCCTCTCACTTTTATAAGTTCTGGTCCATTTGCATATTGGAGTTAATTGTCCAATTACAGCTTTAGGCTATGAAATCCCATCCTTCTTGTTTTTCTCTCTTCAATTCACCATTGTTTATGCTCTTGGGCCTGAAGTTTGGATCATTTGTCCTTGGTCCCCAGCTAGAGAAGGAATTGTTTTGTCTCCCTATTCTGTGAAGAGAGCTCGCCATCCCCTAATATGAAGCTCAGAACTCCACACTAAAGCAGCACAGAATCTGAAAAATATAAAAGCTAAAACCTGAGGCATCACATATGCTCTGAAAGCAACAATGGCTACCTTCTTAGGTCAACTTCTACTAGCTCTACTCTGTGCAAAATCAGGAGTTGATCATTGACAGTGGCTAAGAAAGCTGGAGGATTCCTCTGTAGGAACCAACAGAGAAGCTTTAAGATTATTGTTTTTGCATCATTATCTTGGATTTCCTCACCCCCACAAGAGCTGGTGTCTCACCAGTTCCTGGCTATTCAAAGCTGTAAAAAAAGTCACTGGGAGTGAGGGCCAGACTCCAGTTTCATGACCTCTGGGTTTTCAGTTGCTTTGAAACATAACTGGTCCTCTGCAACTTTGATCACAATGCAGAACTCAAAACTATAAAAAGACAAAGGTAGGAAAAAAGCATATGGGAAAACACTGGTACTGCCTGTTAATAACCCTTGATCACCGCTTTCCCCCACTCTGGATGCACATGATTGTTAAAAATGGACCACTGCACTTTGAAAGTGTAATCAGTGTAGCTCTGTACTTTTGCCAGACTAAGTAATTCCATGGCTTTCTAAAAAGATGCTATTTTCATTTGAAACTGTGATGTTTTAAGCATGATATTTCAAAAATGGGTGGTGATTGATTAGTCATTAGTCTAATAATGGACTGCATCTGCATTTTTCCTCCATCTTTATCATATTTTACATAATTCATTTGGATTAATTGGACATTAAAATCTTTTTCCTTGTAACCACTACAGCAGATTTACCCACCTCTGCCTGGATTCTCTTGGGATCCCTCTGCCCATGCTCACTGCTGCTCCACAGTGGGATGGGGTGGCTCAGGGACAGGGCTCTGGACGCCTTGCCTGTGTGTCTCATTATTTTTATGGAGACTATTCAGTTTTTGCATTGCAACAAGGCCTGAGGTAATAACTCTCCTCAGGTTTCTGATGTGCTTCATGCTGTAAATGTGGGAGGTAATGACTCCTTCTCTTAAAAACATTCACTTGGAGGTGTATGAAATGGAGGTACAGTTAAGTGATTTAGGACATGTCCCACGGGGAGCCTTAAAAATGCAGATTACTGGAGCCTCTCCGTTTGAGGCAGCTTGTGTTCCTCATGTTCCTCCTGTGGCCATTTTGCCCACTGGCACTTAATGGCGAGGAGTTCCCACCTGCTTTGTGCACACAGAACAAAACTCCTTTTGCTGGGTTCAGAGACTGGGAACAAGACTGGCAGGACCAGTAAGAAACTCATCAGCTCTTTGTCATGCCAGAGCTCAACCAGATTCCCAGGAGTAATGGAAAGGGGCAGTAATTATCAAGCCTCTCTCTGGCTGGGAGGGGGTCTACCATGGATCTGTTGCCACTGGGGTTGATGAAAATGTCAAAGTCATTACAGGAGTCCCTTAAAACCCACCTCATCCAGCTGCATGTGTCCTGAAAACAAAGGATTGCAAAGCAGTGAACTTGTCATAGTGAAAAGGAGCTGCTGTTCAGTTACTGTTTTACCTTTTTAAAAATACCTGCAAAAGGTGATGAAACAACTACTGACCTGGCTTCGACTCTAAAGAGGATGCTCCTGGGAGGAGTCCACTGAAGTCTAAATTAGATAAAACAGCTTGATGAAGTTCATGTATTATTGATCTTTCAGCAATAAATCCAGAGGTGTCTTTATAAGCAAGAGACATAATTATGCAGATTTTTATCCTTCTCACAGGTGTGAAACAGCAGTTTTCAGGGAATATTTACCTAAAGTGTACCTGGTGATTAGTCCCATTGCTAGTCATTAACATTCAGAAGGAAAAAACCACATTTTTTAAGAAAAGGGAAGAAGGAAATAGATTTTTTAAAACTTCATGGAAACTAAATAAATCCTTTCATTCCTGATGTAGTAATTATTTGGTTTGTTGCAAGTGTCAGTTGAGATTGGGACTGTGATGTATATGGAGCTGAGCATGTCCATTTTAATGGGAGGTATTCTGGAATATAAAGATGTTCATTAAGTTGGCAGGAAGGTAAAGAGTGGAGGATGTAACTGTGAAGGCAATTAAAGGACTTGCAAAGTCCTTTAAGTAGAGCCTGGAACAGAGCCAGTCTTTGAATGCAAACAAATTGAATCCTTGTATAAATTCTTTAATTACTCCAGCGTGCACACATGAAACAGTACCAGCTTGATTCTATAGACTAGGCAGAAGTCTGACCAGTTTTATAGAATCATTCTACATGCTCTCTGATTAAAGGAGCTAATGGAACTGGGCTGAGCAGCAGCAAATGTAGTGTAAATGGAAATCAGAACAAGGGGAATCTGCTCTTGCACTTCTCCTTGGAACTCATTGTCTCCTCCTTTTACATGTAGGAAATCAGTCAAGCCCTGATGGTCCACCATGCTGTTCAGTGAAATGCAGCATCCAAAATACATCATAAAAAAGACTTTAGTGTGGCAAGAAACAACAAGAAGAAAACCATAAGCAAGGCAGGGGGTTCTTCCATAAATGACTAAAATAATAACTGTAGCAGGGATGAAAAAGCCAAAATCTCACAGGAGAATTTAAAGTGATTCTGCCTTAAAAGCTTCTGAAAATGGCCCATGGCCAGATGGAAATGAGTTCATTTAACATATGACTTATCCTTTTCTTTTTCTTTGAATGGTGTGTAGCTCCAAATAATTTTTCAGCTTGGTTACAGTCCTGGTTTGTTTCTTCCTATTGAAAACTTGTTATCCCCCATCTCCGGCTCACTTGATTTGGATAAGGTGTGGAACAGAGTGAAGAAGTGCTGAAGTGTAATAGCCAGCTCACTAACAAAATCATTATGTGATGTTCTCAGTGTAGCAGCTGCCTCGGGATCAGTGATAATTAATGCATTTAGTAATAAGTCTGTGGGCAGAGTGTGTCAAGGCTGATCAAATACCTGTTTGTGTATGTTGATATGTTGCCACCAGAAGTCTGTTTTCTTACTTCTGTTTCCTGATGAGGTGTGCTATCTAATTACAGAAATCAGGCCAAATACACTGCTGGCTGTTACATTTTACACACACTTTGTATACCAGGCCTCTGGGAGGAAATTGTTAAAAAGTCTGCTGGCTTGTGACAGCAAGAGCTAGTTGATCTTTGCCACTGAGACAAAGTGTGTGAACCCTTTGGAGCAGGACCATCTTGTCTAGGTCACCCAGCACACAGTACAATGGGAAGATCCCAGGGTAGGTCTCTCCTCTTGAATACCACTGCTGCTATTCAAGGATCAGGGGGGTTCATCCTTTCTGGTGTGGCCACAGATCCCAGAATCACTAAATAGTCTGAGTTGGAAGGGACCCCCAAGGATCATCAAGTCCAGCTCTTCAGTGAGTAGCCCATGCAGGGACTGAACCCACAGCCTTGGTCCTATTAACACCAGGCCCTGACCAACTGAGCCCAGAAGGAGTGAGGGTAGTGCAGTGCTTCTGGAACCTGTAAACAGCTGGGCTGTGTAAATTCCTGCCAGAGAGGTTTGTTTACCTAAGGGGTCTGTAGTAGCTATGGGTGGGGGGGAATAAACATGGCAGAGAATTGGATGGCAGGATTGTGAGAAAGGGGGGAATGGGTCTTGTGGTGTGCCAGCTATTGTAGCAAAATTAATGAATAGAAGGGAAAACCTGTAATACAAGTAAATTAGAGTGTTTTCCTCATAATTATGCCACTAGTAACGATGCCCACGTTGGGGCCAGTGAGGTCAAAGTCAGCTCTCCATTCTCAGTCACTTTGCAGCAGAGACTGTCTCTGATCAATGTTTGCATAATATCTGTTCCAGGGATGCATTCCCAGAGCTGTTATGATCTATCAGCTGGGCCATGCTGTTACTTACTAGAGAAATGTCATATTGAAAATCCATGGGTGCAACTGTAGGTGACACAAGGAGCAGTCACAGAGCACCCACTGGAGTGTCTCCTGTAACTACCCTGAGTGGATTATGTGCAGTCTCACCCAGGTGGGCTGTCCATTGATCCGGGTCAGAACTGCTGAGCTACCAAAGCTGTAATTAAGCAGCATTTATTGAACTCATTTATTGGACACATACAAAACAAGTGTGAAGACGCACATGTTCTAAACCAAACCAAAACTACCACTCACACACACACACCCCACCAAAGTAATTTTTTGTTAAAATGTCTCTCTGGATAGAAAAATATCCAGAGTAAAATGCAATCAATGTCAAAGTTATATTAAAGGGGTGTAAAGGATACTGGTGATTTCCAAAGTGGGCCATTGATAGAGATGGATATAGTCTTTGCAGAAGAAGATGAAAAGGGAGGGGCTGATGAAGTGTGAAGAGCTGGTCCAGAAGCCAGGTATTTATGCTGGGGAATGGAGGGATCTTTGTACACACATAATCATTTCCCCTTCCCTTTACTGGAGTGATGGGTGATGACCTAACAGAAGGAGACATCCCACTCTGTAGTTAGTCCTGTGTGCCAGCTCCATCAACACCTCTGATCAGCTGAGATGTGCATCTCTAGCCCCTCTGAATATGAGATCATTTCAAAATTGGTGATCAGTTTGGCAGGAGTTGCTTTGTAAACATCAGCAATGGGTGCCTGCATAATTAATCCAGGCTCAATGCTATCTGGAAAGGGTGGGGAGGAGAGAAGGAAGAGCTAATTATTTATAGTCCTAGAAAATAGTGTCCAAGTGGGATGTGGATGACACAGAAATTGAAATTAATCAGGGACAGGCAAGAAGGGAGTTTTGCTGCAAAACCCCACTTTTATTTAACCCAAAGGACACAGGTTGCATATGAGCAAGTACTTTTACTCCTGTTATACTCATGGGCTGCTTTGGATCAGCAGCATGAGGTGGATGGAGGAATTGCTGCTAATGTGGAATTTAGCACTTGTAACACAGCAAATGTATGAAAACACTGCTTGTAAGAGGAAGGGACTGGATTTGATGACTCTTCAAGTCTCATGTCCACAATGATGGGGTTTTTTTCCCCCACATTAGAAATTTGCTTTCCTGAAATCCAGTTCAAGCCATATAACAGTTTGGAGTGTAGTTGTTGTATTTTGGAGTTTTTTGTTGTTTGTTTCCCGACCAGCCTGCTTGCCCTCATCCTTTGTACAGGCTGAAGTTGCTGGAAGGATCCAGAAGAAATGAAGGGGAATTCAGGGGGTATAGCTGGCAAGACAGTTGAGAGAGCCATGATTCTCATGGCACTGTGTTGGGTGGGGTATAGTTGTGGTTACTGACATTTTTTTTGCAAAACAGCAGGTGCTGAGAGCCTGGCTGCTGGATTCTCCAAGCAGTGATTACTTTGTTTCTTGGTGTTAAGTCTGTATTAGTCCCTGTAACAAGCCAGAATGGAGTTTTGACATTTAGATCTCCTCCAAATGAACCTAAAGATTTCATTATACGTACACCAGGGTAGTGTTTTGCAAGCCATTAGTTTCTAGTTGAGAAGCTGATGGATATTTTAAGATCTTAAACACTCTATTTGCTAGAAAACACCACACATTTTATTGCAGGTACTATTTATGTGGAATATGCAAAAAATAAATTAATTTTTTTTAAATCATGGATGCAGTATCTGACCCGTATTTCAGCTGATTTTTAGTCTCATAACATTGTGATTCCCTTTCCAAACAATATTCTTTAATATACTCTTGCACTTGCATAAATTGTGAAAGACATTGATAACTGTGAGTGCCCACCAACTGAGCTGCCTTAGGGATTTGAATCTTTATTTAGGAGGTTCAAATGAAAAGTAAATATTTCTACATGGGTAGCTGGGCAGTTCTTTCTGTTCTAGTGGGAAGGATTAGCTAAACAAAGTTATGTTTGGGCATCCTTTACCCTGCCTTCTTTGATTTTTGCATTTATTTATATGCTGCATAATCAAGATATTCCTTTTTAGGGGTAGGGGTTTGTTTTTTTGGGGGGGGAGGTTGGGTTGTTTAGGGGTGTTTTTTTTGGGGGGTAGGGTCTTTTTTTGTTTGTTTGGAGTTTTTTGTTTGTGGGGGTTTTGTTTGTTTGTTTGGTTTGGTTTTTTTTTAGTTAATATTGAACAGAGGCATGGGGGACATGCTCTCTTTCCTTGCATAGTCCCTGCGTGCTTCTGGCTCATTGAAAGGAGGGAGTTTCTCACAGAATCAGAATATTCTGAGCTGGAAGGGAGCCAGAAGGATCAATCCAATGCAACCCTGAAGTGAATGGGGAGTTGCCCCTTAGGGTGGCTGTGGAATACACAGCAAGGAAGGAGTGTCTGTTCTGCCCTCATCTTATTCTTCACGTGGAAAACATGTGAAAATCAGGGCTAAAAGGCCAATCCTGTGGCTGTGTGGGAAGAAAAGAACCACAAGGCCTGTTCTTAGGGGACACTGGTGTCAGAATTCAAGATGACCTTTTTTCTCCTTTGTACTTCCAGTTTCTCCTGATCAGGTCTCTTTAGAAGTCATGTTGTCTCTGTTGCTATTCAAGCCAACAGAGCTGATAAGAGGCTGTGATAACCTCACACATAATGGGTTATTTATTTCTTTGTTTAAATACAGTTGCTGTGTGTGGCTGGCCTGCCCTGTGCCAGAGGCTTTGCTGTTGGCAGAGGGACAGAAGCAATGCCTTGACTTTGTTTCCATCTCTGGCAGGGGGATAGCATTGCTTCCTGCGACTCCTCCGGCGTGCTGAAGCTCTGGGACATGCGCAAGTTGCTCCCTATTCTCTCCATCGACGCAGGTCCCCATCCTGCCAACCAGGTCGCCTTTCATCGCTCTGGTAGGGTTCTAAAACAACTTTTCCCTCCTAAAACAAAATTTGTTTTGTAGTCTCTCTAATATCTCTCTAGTTCTGGAGGCAGATAACGTGTGAAGCAGCACAGATGTGTTAATTTTGAAGAAGAAATGCCTGATTGTATCAATGATCAATACATTTGTTTTCTATGGGCTAAACTGCCAAATTGAACTGCTGCTCCATTTATATAAAATGAAAAATTCATGACAACAAAGAGTACCATTGCAACAGTATTACATAAAATACAGAAGTGATCAATGGGAGTAAAAAGCTTAGTGAGATTACCTGTGTTCCAGTGGTGTTTATTCTCCATTACTGTTTGTTCTTTTATTTGCTAATTCTGGAATTGCATTTCATAACTAGTCTTACAAAGTCCTCTTGTAATTGCCTCAGAACTTCATGGTGCTTACTAGGCACATGGAATTGAATTAACCAGTTATTTTTCATCATCAACCATGTATTACCATGTCAGCAATACTGTGAGTGCACATTGCATTTTCATTTGAAGAGGGGCCATTCTAAAACATTTTTGTTTTAAAACAATCTTCAGTTCCAAAACACAGACCAGCATTCATGTTCCAGCACAGAATTAGATCCATGCTTAGGAAATGGTTTTACTTAAAGCTAGTGCAACGTAATATAATACAATAATATATAACATAATATATATAGGCACATTGAAAAATAAGTATACATTTGTGTTATGTGTTCATAAAACATAAAGCTTTGATAGAATTTGAGGGATAATAAGGAATCATTAAAGAAAAATAATAGGTTGGTGTTTTGTCATAATGACCCACATACTGTGGAATGCATATTATCAATATATTGAGTCACTTGGCAGGAAACTTTAACATCAAATTCCATATTATTTGTGTAGTGATTTAATGGATCCTTCTACTTTATCATTAAATAAGGTATTTGCATTTTCCAAGGGAGAAAAAATGCATTGACAGTGTCCACTTTTGGGTAGTTTCCCAAAGACAAATTTAACCACTATTGTATTTATGTGTGTAATTTGGAATAAGAGCTCATTTTTTTGTTCAGGAGGATTTGAAGAAGTTTTGCATCTTTGTTTATGGTGTATAATGTTGGGTCATTTGCAGCGGAACCACACCCCTGAAAAATGCAGTTGTAATATTTCTGCCAGATGGGAACTTTCCATTAGAAAGGTTATCAGCTTCAGGTAATCTAAATGGGCACATTTTTCCATCATTTGGACAAAATCCAAAATTTTCTCTGCAGGAGTAATCACACAACAGAGATATCAAATTGGGGTGGATGATCACAGAGAGGCAGAATGCAAAAGGATGTAATTCCAGCAGGCTGAAGATAGGCAAATACCTGGCTGAGACATGCTGTACCTGCTGCAAGAGGGATGGAGTAGATAAAATGTATCCTGTGTTTAACAGCCTGTTGGGAATGGGACATCTGCCTCAGTCAGGACCTGTGCCTGTGGAGCAGCTTGTGTTGATTTTCCTTATCAAAACATGGCTCAGTTTCCAGCTGTGTCCCTCAGTCTCCCTGGCTGGTGTTACACCACCCAGTGTAAAATACCTGACTGCATTAATAGTCAGAGACACAAATTGTTCAGCTCTTACAGGTGGATTTAATTGCTAGATTAGAGAGCCATGGCTGAGCAGGGTTTTTTCTTCTGCCCAATAATTATTTTAATTAAAGCTAATAATGATAGAAGAGGTTTATGAAAAGTTTGGCGGTATCAGCAAACAAGATTGAGGTCGGAGATAGGAAGGCCCCAGCTAATGGAAGAATTTATTTTGCTTTCTTTTGTATTGTTTTCAAGTGATTATCTTTGCAAATGTAGTGTAGACAAGCACATCTTACCTTTTGTTTTTTAGTGGTGTTGCCATTGTGGGTATGACATGCACCAGGTAGGAGGTGCTTCCCAAAGGAGGAGTTTGTGAGTTACTGGGGCTCTCTCAATGGCATTTTTGGAGATGAGCCTTGCTGGCTCCAGTGATCTGACTGCTGGTCCGGGGCTAAATGCCTGACCAGCACTCTTAGTTAAATAGCAGCCTAAAGCCATTTCCTGCTTTATCAGAGCCACACTCAGATCTTAGATAAATTAGTGACAAAAGTTGTGTATAAATCTTCCTGCTTTAGCTGTGCTCTGCCTCAGCTTCTCTTTAGCCCAGCTTAAAGGTGGATTTTTCCATACTTGTGAATGAACAGAAAATAATTGCATTAGTAATTACCACTGCACTTCTTTTCTTCTGCTTTGTCCTTTCTGCAACAAGTTCATGGTCTTTAAGTGAGAGGTGGTGATGGAGCTGCCTGGGACTCAGCCTACTGGTGGTAATGCTCTTCAAGTCTGTGTTTAATATCATAATTTTTTCTGATATACACAGTTAACATGTCCTTTGACTTCTGCATGCTGTGAATGGCTGATCAGAGTTACTGTGCAAGATGGACCACATCATAACTGATTTTTAATCTAAATTCACTTTTACTTTTTTATGTGCAAGTCAATCAGCATCGCCACATGCATATATTCGTGTGTAGCATTCAGGCATCCCTGGAGCACCCTCTTGTCACCACCTTTAGTGTTTCCAGTTGCTGTTGAGAAAATGTAAATAAGATTAATCACAACCCAGCATTGCATATGTAAGAGAAGGTGCAGAAGATCCCAGCTTGTGTGCTATGATGTATTTATTTATTATCACAGCACATTAAAACAAACAAACCAAACAAGCCCCACTTCACAGCAACAATCCAAAATCAAGAGCACTTACAGTAAGGCTGAGGGCAAGCAAATAATATTTGGAAAAAATGCACTGCTTTGTTTTGAGCTCTGGAGATACAGTGAGGTGTTAACATTTAACCTGCTTCCATCCAGGCTGGGCTGTGTTGCTCTCAGCATGAACAAATAACTTTGCCATGCTTTTGACCATCCCCAAGGGCGATAGGTGCAGTGCATGTCTTATCCTGAGGAAAAGTAGATTGAAAGAATGTAAAAGCTGTAAATGAATGTGAGAGTTGAGAAATGGCAGGATCAAGATTATCTTGTGATACAAGCCATTTATGTTAGGAGACAACATTTCTAGGGATGCAGGAGGCACATTGACAGTGAACAGATGGTTCTGTTCACTGTCAGCCATGGAGGGGTCAGGGCAGCTGCTCAGTGTTGCTCTCTGAAAGCAAGCTTCATTTGCTTGATTACCATCACCTGGCATCACCCAGCACCATTACCACAAGACAGACATTGGTCCAATGGGTGCCAGTTGTTTGCTGCTCCTCTGCAGTTCTTGGTGTCAAATAGCAAGATGAATTTTGATTTCTATATTACCCATCCTTTTATTGAACACAGAATTATTGACAGGATCTCTAGGATGTCATCACTGGACCATTTTCAATATTTGCACTCAACATTATTTGGGCTGTTACTGATAATGTTAAAGCCACAAGTAATCCCCACATGGAGGGGGGCATGGAGATTAGGGCTCAGATGAAGTTCCACTGATATTAAGACATCAGGTAAAGTTCCAAAATTACAGTTTTCACATCCCTAATCTGGTAACAATTTGTGTGCTCAGAATGGAACTGGCAGGTGTAGTCCTTGCAAATCAATCTTGCAGTGAGGTGCCCTCTCAATTTTCTCTTTGATTTCCTCAGTTTTGGTTGGTGTATTGACTGCAAAGACAAGCTGGTATTAAGGTGACAGAACCAGGTGTCTGTCTTTGCTCCTTCTTTCCTCCTTTCCTTCACACTTTTGTTTAATTGATACTCCTTAAGTGGCACTGAGAAGATAAAGCTTCATCTTGGTAGGGTGGAGAATTTTCTAGGATGGAAGAAGCTCTCCTTTGCTGGGAAGCCTACAGTGGATTTTGGAGTTAGAGGCTGAATCAGCAGAGGGTGCACCTGCAACTTGCAGATCTCAGGAGGTGACTGTGACCACTGTGTCCACATATAAAGAGAACTGGAGCAGGGCTAGATCTTTACCCTTTGCTTGTTTTGCAGTTTCTGGAACTTATTTTTTGTATTTGTCTCATTTTGATTACAGTTAAAGTCACATTTGATGGGAGAAGAATCCTCTAGCACAGAATTTAGCAGTAATCTCTTTAGAGGCATCTGATTTTGTCCACATAGAGCAATTATGTGCTGACATTAATGTGTGTTTTTCCCTATGCCTCCCATTTCTGACTCAAAAGCTTTTTTCATTACAACACTTTATTGCTCTGTGTTCTTTAATCTCCAAGGCAGATTACTTGATAACATCAATTGATTCCTTAGGGTGCTTTTCCCCTTGTGGTTCAATGCCTGAGTTCCTGCCTCAGTTCTGACTATGTATTTGCTGCCACAGGCAATACAGCCTCAACTTGGGTAATTTTTACTTGATTGAAGTTCTTTACAATTAACACAACCTTCTGATCACTGATTCTGGGTATTGAGAGAAAACAAAACATGAAGGATTAAACAATTGTTAAAGTAAGTGTTTTTTCTCCCCCTTCCCCAGTATCACCATGAGCCAAGCATCTCTCCTTCCCCCTTCCTGCTTTCTTCTTGCCTTGTTTTTGCTGCGAGCTGTGCTCCATCATCCCAATTCCTTTGGTGCAGCAACAGGGGATACAGGAGGTGTATAATTCTTTGGATTTGTCTTGGCACTTGCCTTTTCACTCAGACAACTCCCAGTTCTGGTTACTACTCAGTTCACAATTACTACAGTGCTGTAACTCCTCCTGACAGGGCAGCAAGGTGACCAAGCCTTGGTTTTGGAGCACATCTTTCAAATATTTGCATTCAAGAAAAAAAAAAAAGCAAACGCTCTTTACATAGAGAATTGAGACTTACCTTGCTGCCTGCTTTGCTTCTCATTTAGGGTATTCTCAAGTCCATTTTTAATTGTGCATCACTTGTTCCTTTCCTTGTTCCCATCAGGAATTGGTTAATGTCTGTCCCTTCAGAACCATTTGCTTTGCTATGGTCAGCATTCCAAGATCTGTGTGTTTTCCCTGCATCCCTGTACACCTATTTCTGTACAAACTAAGGATTCATATGGTCTGCTTCTTTTGAATATAATTGATCCACATCCTCACAGATTTTGCTTAATGAGCACAAATGCAGCCACCTGCATATCTTAGTTTGCCATTTATTATTTCATGTTCAGCACTTTTAGGTCGTCTTCAGTTTCCTCTTGGCTTCAGCTCATGTCCAAGTGCTGTGTCAGGGCTGTGTGTCTGATCTGTGTCTGCCTCCTCTGTCCCCTATAGAATCTGGCCAAGTAGTAGTCAGGGAAAACTCCCTTTCTTTCCTTCCAAAAGGGGATAGGGCTGAACACCAAAGTCAGGCCTTTAGCTTTACACTGCTAAGTTTCAAGCAGTGATGGCTCTCCATTTCTCCTGTGTCTTGTCCACCCCTCTCTGTTTCTATTTCTCCTCAGTCTAAACTTGAGTAACCCTTTATAAAAATGCTCTTTAAAGCCTGTGATACATGTTTGGTCCATGTTTGAATGTGGATCCCTACTTTAAACTGATGGGTAGGAGATAAACTTTCAGGTCCATTTATTGACCAAGCTGTTTTTATACAAGCCAAAGATGTTCAAAAGAGATACCTTGGATAGGAGTACTGGTGGGCTGGTTCACCTCAGCCACACTGAGAAAAAGATTTTGTCCTTTGTGCCTCAAGGTGAAATCTCTGCTTTGGCAGAGCAGATGCTGTTGCCCCAACTGTGTGCTGTTTGACACTGCCCCAGTATTGATGTTTTGTCCCTAGGCAGCCCACCCAGCCCACGTGTTTGCACTGGTGAATCCATTAGTGGGCTCCCTGGAGAGATTGCAGCGTGGTGTGAGTTGGTTTATACAAGCCATGACCTATTTTCTAGCCCTGATCATGCTGCTTCGCCTCGGAAGTCAGATCAACAAGACGTCCCTGTCAGCCTCTTCCCCTGAGCAGTGCTTACAGCGTCTGTTGACCATCCTTAATTACTCCTGTGGTCAGCATGGGAATAAAAGGATGTGCTGGAAGACTGAATTATTCAACAGTAATTCCTTGTCTCATAATTCTCACTCCTTCCCTCTCTGCTGCTGTACGCCATTTTTTCTCATTCACAACATCTGTTTTCCTGACCATAAAAATTCTTTAATTTGGAGGCAACGGGTAGATTGGACTTAAACAAATAAGAGCTGATTGACAGATCGTTTTGTCTCCTTGTTTCATGGGGTAGGAAACTATCACTCTCCTTATTTCTGACTGTTGCAGTTTGCCAAAGGGAAAAAAAAAGGCAATGAATTTTCCCCCTTTGTTGATCGGGGGAGAGTTGTGCTGTGCAGTATTTCTGTTGTGTCATGGCCATTTTTCAATACGAGCAAACACCACAATATTTAAATATGCTGGAAGGGAAAGAAAAGGGATTCTTAAGATACATGACTTTATTTTCACTACAGACATAATTTAAAATGTATGAAATATTTGTCCTTTGGAAAAGAAAGGGAGGTGGCTTGGAACCCCTGTATTTTACATTTTTTGCCCTGATTGCAGATAGTGTATTGTCTCTGGCTGTGTTTGCTGAGCTAATGAGGGTGGGGACTGTGCTACTGCAGGCGATTGCTTTGAGCACTGAGCACTTTGAAGAGATTAGCCCCATTGATATTCCCTTCATCTTTGTTAGAGGGGCATGCTTCCTTCCCTGGAGTGCCAGGAGATGGACAGCTATTTAATAGAGCCAGCCTTTTTCAAGTACAGGCTGTACTCCTGAATATCCCCATCTCCCTTGCCTGCAGATTTCCCACGTAAAAACAATGTTCTGGAAGCCAGGGTTGTTCCTCATTAGAGCAATATATTGACCTGATAGGGGGGGTTTTGAGGACCTCAGGTTGACTGGGTTATCATCTGTCTGGTTAAATGTTATTCTTCAAGGAGAAGCAACAGTTCCAGCAGCAGTTCAGGCAGACGGCCAAAACATGGTGATGAGCAAATTGTTTGTTCCAAGAGTAAATGAAGGGAATGTCCACATGAATTTTGCCATCCTTGTATTGAACTAACAGAAGCTGAAAATTGGAGCTTTATTCATCCCAAGTGGGGCATAACTGATCAAAATTTTGATTCTCCAGCAGCTATCCACCAACTGAATTAAAATGGCTTGCAAGAAGTTGGCTTTTTTTCTAATCTCATTTTAACTAGGCACAAGTCTTAAAATAATAATGTATTCAACCTCTCATCTCTAACATTTACTGCTTTTGTAACTTTACCAGGTTCATGGATTCTATTTTATATTTATTGTTTATATTAATTCCAGCTCACAGAGTGCTGCAATTAGCCCATTCCCCCTTTGAATGTATTTACAGTGATAAAAGAGAACTCCTTACTTTCACTCAGACTGCACAGTTCCATCCCAAGCCTGGCTTAGATACAAGAGCTTCATCTCCTGATTAACTTACTCCTGCAGACAGTCAGGGATGAAGGACCTCTGAAAGTCGTCACAGCCTTTCTTCCATGAAAGCTCCTCTTAAATATCGACAGCTCTCCAGGTCCTGTGTTTTGAGTACAGCATCTATATGTAAAGAGAGGATCAATACTGCATTCATCATTCATATCCTCTAATAAAGGAAAGGGATTTTTGAAATATTGGTTTAGTATTTGTGGGTCTTTTCTAGGTGTTAAATATGGAAGGTGGAATGGCCATGGCTTTCTCTGCCAAGGACTGGATAGGTCAGGGAATCTGCAAGGGGACAGCCATTTGCATCTTTGTCACTGCCAAAATTAAACATAAGTTCATCAATAATTAAGAGTCATTAGTTTGCTGGGAGCTTTGTGGGCTGACCCAGACTTGTGTTGGGAGTGAAGAAATCACATCTAGGAAAACAAAGAACCTGGGTAGTTTTGTTTAAGAGAAGCAAACCCTGAGAGAGGAGAAAGAGTCTAGAGGGGCTGGGATGCTGTGGAGAAAAACGTAATTCTTGTGACTGCCTAAGTAGCTCAAGAATGCTGTTTCAAACATAAGGATAATTTAGGGAATTTGTGCTGTTCACCCACTCTTCTTTTCCCTCTTAGAAAGCAATCTATTTCATATTTTAGATTAAAACTTAGAGATGAAATGTCAGTTCCATTAAAAAAAAAAAGAAAAAAAAGAAAGAAATATTTAAAACTGTCCGTAACCAGCATTTTTCTTTCTCCTTTGTGGGGGTAAAAACTGTGCCAGTCTATGCTGAGTTTGAATAACACACTTTCAGTAACTCAAAACTTAACCTTTTTAGCAAACGCCCTATTTTTCCAATATTCATTTTTAAAAGTAACCAAAGTCTAAAATTATTCACCTTCAGATACCTGTATTGTGATTACCAAGAAATTTTTGATTCCTTGAACAGCTCCTCCACTTGGTAAATGGAATATATTAATGAGCTAGGTCTTTTCAGAGCTTGGAAAGTGGCACTTCTTTTCAAGAAAGAGATCATCTTTGAATTAAAAGTATGCTGTCCTTAGCCTTTTTTTATTTTTATTTTATTGACAAATTGTCACAGGAGCTAAAGTGCGTAATCATCAATAACAAGTGATCCATGGGGCTATGCAAAATATATTGATTAACAATATAATCTCCATACAGATGTCCTAGCAGTGCTTGTTATTTTTTATGGACCAGTCTGGGAGTCCTGCTTGCATTTCAAGGGGCAGTTGGAGGAAGGTGAGTGAGACAAAGTTCAGGACATCTCTGCAGTTGCCTGGCAGCATCTTTGCTGAAAAGGGAAAAATGCCACCAGTTGCTCCCACCACAGGATGTGCAGCCTCCTTTGGTCAAGCCTGCATGGGTACAAAGTAAACCTATTTCCTTGAAAGGAATTCGAAGCCTGAGACAAAATCCTCTTTGTCATAAAAGCATGATTTTAATTTGTTTTTAAGGCTGTTCCACTACTAAGAAAATCCTGATTTAGATGCCTTTGAGGCATTTCACTTACACTTATGCAGAGCTGTTCCTTAGAGAAAATTGGACGTAATTTTAGGATTAGGTAACTGACCTAGGAATGAGAGAGAGAGGGAAGAGAGAGTGCAAAGCTTGCATATCCACTTTGTCCAGATGGATATTCACTAGGAAACCTTCAAACTGCTCATAAATATTGCCTGTCCTTTTGTAAAGGCTCCCACCAGCAAGCCCATGGTCATTTCCTGGGCAGAAAGAGTTTTTGCATTGAAACTTCTGGGCAACTAAATAAAGTATTTTATTTCCCTTCCTTTTTCCGTGGCAAAATATTATACATAATGATGAATGGGAAAATAAGCAAGGAAAGAAGTTCTATAAACAGCCTCCAACGCCTGACTGGAATATTTGAGCTGTTTGCTTGTTTGAGTTTGTTTTTTTTTTTTTTCCCTCTGGAATGAGCTTCCTTTATTTCTTTGCCTGTTTTTCAACTCATGAAAATACCTTTTAAGTAGAACTGTTATCTCTCTGAGTATCCCATGCTCTTGGGGAGTAGGGCAAAATCTACTCACTTTCAGTCTTCCTAAACTAAATTGAGTGAAAAAAGGAAATATCTTAATCCTTTACCCCCCCCCCCCCCCCCC
>VZRH01007182.1:0-92334 GCA_013397555.1 Urocynchramus pylzowi | reverse complement strand
TTCCTTCCCCCCCCCCCCCCCCCTTCTAGAACAGCAAAGAGGTCGTGATGACAGTGAATTCTTTAATGTTGGGTTTATGTCAAACATAATTTCCTCCTTTGACACTGTATATTGCAAGTGAGTATGTGTGCAATACCTCAGTGACCTGCCTGCAAACACAGAAGAGAAAGAAGAGAAGAGTGTTTCTGGTCTGTTGTGGCAGTGCCCAGCTCTGGCACTGGGCAGAAGGAAATGCAGAGGGCAAACAGATAAACTCAGAGTGAGGAAATGCTGCCATTCCCCTGGCCCTCTCCTGGGGATCAGGGCTCCCAGAACTGGCTCCTCATGCACTTCCATGTCCATGGATCTCTCCTGTGTGAAACTTCTGGTTTGGCACTTCTTTGTATTTCCAGCAGATCCCTTGGCCATGTGGAAGAACCTCCCTGCCTGTGCTTCAAATCTCTTAATGATACGTTCTGATTCTTGTTTTGTGGGAATTCTTGAATAATTGTTCCTTGTTCAAACTCTTCCTGCTGGCACATCTTCCCTGCTCTCTTTGTGGAGCTGAAGAGTCTGTGTCTCTTTAATCTCCTGAATACATAAGCCATTCCTCCTCTTTCTTCATTTGTTGCCCTTCTGTAAATCTCATTTTGGGTACTTCTTTTAAAAATGGAGAAGAGGGATGAGTCTGGTATGATTTTTTCAAGATGTGCATAAATCAGGGTTTTAAATAGAGGCCTAATAAGTTTTTTTTTTTATTATTTTCTTCTCTAGCTTTGAATTTTTCCCCCCAGTCTTAGACTTGACATAATAACAAGGTGATGTTTTCAAAGAAGTATCCGTGCTGGCTGGGAGATCTCTCTCCTGGATGACAAAGGCTAATTTACTGTTTGTCACTGAATTTGTATAATTAAGAATACTTTTGTTTATTTGAATCATTTAATGTTTCTCAGAATTCAGTTCCATCTGCCCTTCTATTATTTAATCCAGCATCTTGGGATTCTTCAATTGTTCTTTGAAATGAGCTGTTGTCTTGAAAAACATGAATAATTCTATATTCTCAGTGTTCACCTTCACATCCTTTAAGAAAAAGAAATTTTTGATGTGCTGACTAGCACAGGTCCCAGAATAAATGTCACATTCTTCTGGTAATCTGTATTTTTCTCACTTGTCTGTCCTATTGGAAAGGTTCCATTCTTCCGCCTCCCAACTTTGGTCATCAAAACCGTTGGAAATTTAAGTATCTAATGTCAGCCAGGTCACCCTTACTCCTGAGCTTCTCGGCACCATCAAAGAACCAATTTCTGATCAATATTTGTGCTGTAAAAGCTATGATAACTCCTCACTGTGGTATTGCATTTCCCCATGCATCAGCTCAATCTGCTCCTTATTATACAACTGAGTTTATTGGACCTGTAAATAAATCCCAGGTACCAGCTGGCAGTTTCTCAGGCTCTTTTCAGAAGTTGCTGTCACATTTGCCACCTTCTATTCCTCTGCTCCTTGGACCAGGCTAAGCAATTGCTTCAGGAGCAATTTCAGTTAATTTCATATTTAATGTTTTAATAAACTCCTGTTTGAATACTTTCTGCTTCTGGCAAATATTTAATCACCTCATTCTAAGATTTTGGACTTGTGTTTCCTGTTAAGAAGCCAAGCCAGCCTGTCCAGGCTGTGTCTCAGGAGTTACAAAAGCAGTCAGCTCTCTGCACTGCTCTGCCTGGTGGGATTGCAGCTGCTTGGGGATGGCTGGAATAATGCACAGGTGCCTTTGGAATCCATCACAGAGGAGAGGGATTTAAGCTATTGCTATATGGGTCACCTGGCTTACTTTGCATTACCTCATCTTCAAAGGAATGGATGACTATTCCCACTAAAGGAATGAGTCAGCAATTCCTTCAAACAAAGACATCTATCTATATAATAGCAAGTGTTTTGGTTGCTCAGCTGATGTGCTTCTGAAGTTGCATGTTAAAATTAGGAGTTAAATTGTTAACACTGTCCTGGGAGTGCAAGGTTCACTGAACTTGAGAATTTTACTCTGCAGACCATGAAAAAACAAAGAGGAACTTAAAACTTAGTCTGTTAAATCCATTGCCTTCTACTGCCTAGTTGAGCTGTAATAGTAGTAGTTGATAACAGCCTTCTATTGAGACTCATCCCTTTCTGTGTTCCAGCCTGCAGTCCCAGCTGTCTCCTTAAAACTCTGGTACACAGTTATGTGTATCGGGCCAAACAGGTCTTTCCTTGCATCAGTGGAATTATTAAAATCTCCATGTTGTGTCCAATATTGAGGGGTTTCATTTTCTATTGGGTATTCTTTTTCCTTCAGTTCCATGCCCTAGCCAGTCAACCTGAGTGGCATTTGGAATGTACCTGATAGCATAACAGGCATTTATGAGTGACTGAAATTAATGATTAGTATTTTAGCTGTGCTTGCAAGCTAAGTTTAGGCACTGGCACAATTAGGAGTCATTGGCTGATGGTCCAGCAAAATAATGGGCTTCATTTAAGCAGATGAAGCCTCTGAGTCAGACCCCAAGCAGGGCAGATCTGTGCCAGTGCTGGCCTCACTCAGCACGGTGGCTCAGGGGGCTCCTCCACCTTCTTCCCTGGGCAGCTCCAAATGCCAGGAATGAGTGAACAACCTGGCTTGAGAAACTCACAACCTTCCTGTTCCAGCTCCTGCATCTGATGTGGAGTGGTTGAATCCAGGACTGCTGAGCCTTATGATGCAGGTATTGTGATTGATGTAATGTTCTACTAATTTTTTTTCATTAATTAACACATTTATTTAAGTAAATTAGTAGACAACTCTGATGCTTGATGGGATATTGCAGGCATAGTAAACACAAGGTTATTGAGTATAATGAACACTTCTTCTCTGGCATCAGAGCAAATCAAAGGGAAAGGAAATGGGAAAGGAAATCAATAAGAATCAAGCCCATAGAAATTATTAAGCATCACCTCATTTGGAACCCCTCAGCTAATGAAAAAAAAGATGCTCTCCTGAAATATTGAAATATTTCCCACAGCCTAATCTGGTAGATATGCACAATGTTTGGAGAGGAGGCCAACAGTGTTCGCTGGGAGGTGCTGAGCATCCTCATGGCATTGTGTACCTTGTGCAGCAGGCTCTCTGTGGCAGCCTTGGGCTTCCTAGGCCAAGGTGGAGGATGTCTTGAGTCCCAGTGCTGGTCCTTTGAGGGGAAGAGAAGTCTGAGCCTGTGACCTCCCCTTCTTGACTTCTGTGAAACTGCAGCATGCTCTGGGTGGCTGTTCTGTAATCCAGCCAAGCCAGCCCCTGCCAGCAGGCACCGTGCTGTGTGTGTAGGGCATCCCCCACACTGCAGGGCACCCAGCTGGGAAGATGCAGCCTGAACCTGCAGCAGGCTGCTCTGTCTGGTAGTGCTTGGTTAGCTCACTCATCCCAGCTCTGTGGGGTGCTCCAAACACAGCTTCACTGAGAGCCTTAAGAGTTGAAATCTCTGCTGGCCTGCTGCTGGCCCTCGGGGCTGCTGCAGGCTCCTACAGGCTGCAGCTTCAAACTCTTACACTAACCAGGCCTCTGGTACATATTTTATGATAATTCCTTTTCATTCCTTGCTCATTTGTTTTCTGTTGTTACTTCTCTTTTGCTGCTATAAAAGCTCTTCTGTTCTTACATTTGATGTTCACTCCTGTGATTTGTCCTGATGTTCTCTGCGATTATGAGTTTGAGTAGTACTGAGGTGAATGAATAATTCAGCAGATCCAAAATGATACAGACTGGGCTGCTCCATAGCTGAGAGCACAATCACACCTGCAACACAGAACTGACATCCACCTTGTACACAAGTACCTGTGGATTATGGTCCTGGGCTCTGCACAGTTTTGCTCTTAACATCCATCTTCACAGTCTGTTTGGGCTCTTTGGAAGGATGTACTAAAGACTGGATGAGGAGGTTTTATTTCCATAAATTTTATTTCCAGAAATTAGCCCATAGGTGTGTGAGGCTGGTCTTTGTGTAAAGATTTGGCAGAGTGGCCATTAGGATCCTGCCCCTGGGAAATGGTAGATCCCATGTTCCTGGTCTAATTACTTGTGTGATTCTGTCACCTGTGCTGTAGGCACTGTTGTACCATGTGTGCATCAATTCAGTGTCCTGCACTGGACTCCTCTCTTGTGTGATCTGATTTGTTCTTCTCTTGCCATTGGTGGAGGAGAGGAGAACTGACCCCCTGTACAGCATGGCCATCACCATGGAAACATGCTGGTGGGTACAGCCTCCCCAGAAGAGGAACACAGAATCACCAAATCACAGATGGGTTTGGGTTGGGACCTTAAAGCTCATCTCATTCCATCGCCTGCCATGGAACCTTCCACCATCCCAGGTTGCTCCATGCCCATCCAGCCTGGCCTTGGACACTTGCAGGGATCCAGGGGCTGCCACAGCTTCTCTGGGCACCCTGTGCCAGGGCCTCACCACCCTCACAGGGAAGAATTTCTTGCTAATGTCAAATATAAACCTACTCTCTGTCAGTTTGAACCCTTCCCTCCTTGTCCTGTGACTCCAGTTCCTGACAGAGTCCTTCTCCAGCTTCCCTGTAGCCCCTTTAGCTACTGAAAGGGGCTCTGAGGTCTCCACACAACCTTCTCTTCTGAATAGTCCCAGATTTCTCAGCCTGATTTCACAGAGGAAGTGCTCTAGTCTGGGATTCAAACATTTGGTGCCTTCTGTAGTCCTGGCCCAACTAAAGTAAAAATACCTTCATATGCTCAGTGATTTAAAAGCAGCAAACACAGCTCAGCCCATCTCCTGCCACATACATAATCAGTTTGGGTATTTCTAAGCAAAACAAATACTTCCAAAGGAGCTATTGTGAACAGATGGACTGACATTCATAAAATAGGCAGTTCCCTCTTTAAGGGTTTTGTTGGAATAAAATGTATTGTTTTTATTGAGATTTAAACTGCAGTTAGCTTAAATTATTTTTTATATTTGCCCATTATATTGTGAGCATATGAAATGGGCAAAATGTTAAGAATAATTAAGCAGAGTGGTCCTGAATATCCTGGCAAATCTGAAAAATCATATAGAAAAGAAATCTGTGGAGCTGCCAATTCTACTTATATAAGCCCATGTGTTTACATCTACACCTGTTCCCTAAAGAATACATCTTATGTGAAGAATTCCCACCAGATCCCTCAGACAGTTTATCATTCAAGAATGCTCTTCCTGTTTGTTCTCTCTCTCTCCTTTGTAAGAAACTATAGAATTAATGTTTTTAATGTGGTCTCATAGAACATTTGCAAGACAAATTATGGACTTTGCATTAAAATTAAAAGAGTTTGTTCTCTTCTGATTTCCTAATGAATACAAACAGTTGCCAGCCATGTACACATACTTACAGTGGCTCAAAGTCTTGTCTCCTGTTTCTCTTTCCCCTTCCACTTCTTTATTTTCCTCTGGAGACCCTCAGACCATCTCTTGTCAAACCTAAGGTATAGGTTATTTTATATCCAATTGGTCATGTGGAAAGGCTGCTTGCGGGGTGTAAACTTCTTTTATTGTAAAACTTATTTTTAAAAGAAAAAGAGGATTGGGGAGCTCCAAACTTTGTGTTTCCCTGTGTCCCCAAGTCCCAGGAGTTCTGCAAATGTAGAGCTAATGCTGTACATTCCCTGGCTGAGGTTCCATGCTTAGATCTACTTCAACAACAATATTGCCTGAATAACATCAGATATAAGCATGTGGACGTTTTTGATCTTTTTATTAAATCCTGGTATCAAAGTGGATTTATCCACTCTCAAAGATAAGATGGAAGGATGCTAGCTTTTGAAGATCATTTGCATTTCTTTCATTTGGTGGCCTAATCTTCTTCCTACTCTATTGAACTTCGGTAAAATTGCTTTAGAATTCTTAGAACAAAACAAAAAAAAAAAAACAAAAAAAACAAACAAAAAAAAAACCTCTAAAGAGTTCTAACTTCTGATTTAATTATCAAAGTGTAAATTCTTTACATAAACTATAGTGACACGGCAAATAAAAAATAAAATTAGGTCAAGTCAAAAAAGGAGCAAATTAAATTAGTCCCTTCAAAGAAATCTGGACTTGATTGCAAGTTTTGGATTACAGATTTAGAAAGAGGATGGGTTTTCCCCTTGTCAGCTTCTTTGGAACCTAAATTTGTGAATTCATCTCACTTCCAGTAGTGACCTCCCAACCAGCTTTAGTGGTTCAGGTGCTTGGAAGAGTGCTGTTCTCATCCCAGGCAGGAAATTCCATTCTTTCACCACCAAAACTTTCTTTACTCTTTGGGCTTCCCACCACAGCATTTCCTAGTGGAGACTTTCCATGAACTTCCAGCCTTCATTGCCAAGGTAAAATTAGAATTTTTGTGTCACTTCTAAGGATGAACTTTTTACCTCATTTTTATTCTCTTTGTTTTAAACAGTGTCTAGCTGTGTTTTAGGTAAGAATTTCTTCCCAGATTGGGTTATCAGGCTTTGGAAGGGGCTGCCAAGGAAGTGTTGGAGTCCCCATCCCTGGTGGTGCTCAAGGATGTCCTGGATGTGGCACTCAGTGCTCTGGGCTGGGTGACAAGGTGGGGATCAGTCACAGACTGGACTCAATGACCTTGGAGGGCTTTTCCAGCCTTAATGATTCTGGGATTCTGGGATTTTACACAGATTTCTCCATATCTCTGTAGGCATTTGGGCATAGTTGTCTTCAGCTGTTCAGCTGTAACAAAATACCTTTCCCAACCCATCCAGTGATTCCAGCAGTCCAGAGCATGGATTAAAGGAGAGGTTTATATTTAAGAGTAGATCACAGCTAGAGAAATTCAGAGTATTATGGGATTCTCTGTCAAGACCTTTGAAGATACTGTCTAGAACACTTTTTAACTGCTTGGCTCTATCAGTTGTGGGGAGTTATCGTCTCTATTTCCAAACAGTTAGCAGATAAAGCCTTAAAGGCTTGGAGCAATCCCAATTGTACAGTGAGTCAATTTATGGGGAAAATATCTCTGGGATCAGTAGTTAAAACTTTATTACAGATGGCTCAGATATTGGGCTTGATTTATTTTTTATATCTTCTGTAGTGACATGAGTGAATTGTCTACAGAAAGGCCACATCATACTTATTACAGAGTAAAGGGCATATTGGAGAGGGAGTTGCTTCTTCATGGGTCCAAAGTATTTCTCCCATTTGCAGCAGAACAGAGATACAGAAATGAAGAGATTCTTTTTAGGTTGTTGCAACAATTTATCAACACAGTTATTTATGCTTCAGGTGTGCTTGAAGAGAGTTTACATAAATGTCTTTGGACATGCCAAAGAAAATTGTTTCATCTGATGATAGTGTTTGATTTTATTTGATGCCTTCCTAAAACTATAAAGCATTAATTTAAACCAAGCATTAATTTAAATCATGTAAGGCAAGGAGAAGGAAGATCTTAATGGTTTTAGTTTGGTTATATCTTAGCAAATATGCTTAGAACTGAAAATTCCTTGCACTTTTGGAAACTTTTATTTTACTGTGAGACACTGAATATTTACACTAGATATATACTTTAAGGAAAAAAACCCCCATATTTTCATAGATTTCTTAAAATCATATATAAAAAAATTCCTACACCATCATTTATTTTTTTAACACTTCTGTGAGAAGGATGCATGGCATTCTTTTGAGAACACATACTTTATTTTAAATTGAAGTGAATAATGCACTGGGATTATAACTGGGATGCAGTGTTTTATTTCTGATTTTATTTTCATGGTCTGTGTAATACAGACCATAATTTAGGATTATGTTTTTTGAAGGACAGTGTTTCTTTACAAGTTTTAGGTAACAGTGTAAAATTCATGAAAAAATAATATCATAACTGAGGAAATTCTCATTGTTTATACTTTACTTGTTTGAACTAAGATGAAATTTGTGAAATATTATTGAATTAGAGCTGATTAAAGTATTTCTCTTGTGCACACATGGCATAAATGAGAAGTGTTGCAGAAATTATTTCTTAAAGTCTTTTCCAGTTTCTCTTGACATTTGATAGAGTTCTCTTGACTTTTGGATTGCTATAGTTGGGCATCCTTGGATCAAGTCCATTCTCTATCTTGACCTTTTAAAAATATCTGTATTTTAAAGTTGGTAGCATCAGGTGCTGCAAAGGAAGGTAGGAAAAAGCTCACTGGATGGTTATGGAGAGATCTACCCACTGGATATTCTTGGGGTTGACTGATGAGCTGATGCATGAAGGTGTATAAGGGATATAATTTTTTAACCAGTTGTATTTTTAGAAAGGAATAAAATGTTTTAATGGCATAATGAGACATTAATGGCCGTATCAGTTAATAAAATAAATGCCATGCTGTTATTCATGGTATGTTAAGAGTAAGAATCATTGACATTGTATGCATAAAGCAGACACGAATAATGGCAGAACCTATTAGGCTCTAACTTCAAAAATACCCAGCAATTATGAAACTTTAATTAACAATCTTAACTTACACATATATTTACATATTAATGGTCCTAAGTGGTAATTGTAATTGTCTCTCATCATTGCTTCCTTTGACCCTCATTTTTCAAATAAGAAATATGAAATTCCATTAAGTAACATTAATAGTAGGAAATTAATTTAAGGCAATATATCATCAATTAGCAAACCTTTAGAACATCTCACTATTTTCTCCTGATGCTTACTTGAAGAAAAAGAAGTTAATTATTTTATGTATGCCTGAATTCGAGGATATCGTCTTATGCACACATGATGGAAATGAGAAATAAAGTACATTAGATTTCCTGGCCTGGGTCCAGTAAAGCATCAAAATTCATGTTGACTTCTCCAGACTATTCACATGTGGCTGGTGAAGGGCAAAGAGCTCCTCAGCACACAGAGCCAAGGCCAGTGCCAACACCTTCTGACTGGGAAACCCTGCACTTCTGACAGGGCTTATCTTGCACCTGGGCTACTTTGATTGGGGTTTTTCACTGTAACTAAATGTTCTCAGAGGGAAACCAGAACTTCCTCCAGGTAATGAATGCATCTGGTTTATCTCTGCACCTTCCCTTATGGAGCAGCTCTCCTGATTCATCCTCCTTCGTGGGGAATGACATCCCATGGCTGCTGTGTGTGATGGATCAAGATGAGGAAGCAGCATTTGCATCTGGACACTAGGTCTTTAGTCATCAAATTGACAAATGAAGCTAATGTAGAATAATAATGTGTGAATTTGCTTCCAAGTACTGAGGACTGAAATACATTCTACTCTTACATTTACACAGAGTGGTGCTCTCATAAGGAAAAAAGAAATTACGAAAGCCATTAAAAACTAAATTACTCTTACTTATCATGTCAGCAAGGTGATCATCATGTGTTACAGGACATTTATGGCTTCTTGGACTGCAAATGTTACTGTTGTCCACAAAAGTGAGAATTATTATTGTTATTTCTTTAAATGCCAGCCATGTAAATAATGTCTTTTGGGGTTTTTACCTCTTTTTCAAAGGCAATGTATATTAACATTCTTGTAAAAGCATTCCCTTTTGTAAAAGCCCCATCCAACCTGGCCTTGGACACTTCCAGGGATGGGCCACCCCCAGCTTCTCTGGGTAGCCTGTGCCAGGGTCTCACCACCCTCATAGGGAAGAATTTCTTTCCAACATCCAATCTATACCTCCTCTCTTGCTATGTTGTCAACTATGGAACATACTGCAATGATAGTTTGAAGAGAACAGGTATATTTTTTCCCCCTTTTCACATGAATTTCCCCAGATTTTCTGTAGGCACAGAGTTTGTGGTGATTGGGAATGGGGCTGCAGCCCAGCCTCACCCCCAGCAGGCACAGCTGTGAGCAGCAGGGGAGCAGCACTGACAGCAATGAGCCATGGAGTGCCCAGGGGCACTGAGCAACACCAAAGGAGCAGAGGGCACACAGGGGCAGGGCATGGACATGAGGGGAATAAAAGGCTGGGCTGAAGGACAAGGAGGGCAGATGTCTGCAGCCTTCTGCAGTGCCATGGTGCTACTCTGTGTGGGCAGGTGCCTGAAGCCCTCTGTAGTAGCAAGGTGTTACTGTGTATGGGCTGAGGCTTGCTGAAATGGTGTGGTGATAGCCTGTGCACCATGGCCATCTCAACTGTGACAGTTATCCATGTAAATGTCAGACTGGGAGAGCTTTTGGCTCTGTGAGGTGTGTGTGATAGCCTAGGAAGTGTGACCTGGAATTACTTCTGACAGAAGCTTCAAATCTTCATGCTTGCAGGTTGTAAAGATGAGTTATGCATGAGCACAGTCAGAGTGCTGATGTCAATAACAGGCTAACTTAGTAGAGTTTCAAGGTGTAATTAATAAATTCCTGTGTGGGAATTAACTGCTCCATAGCCTGAGAGGTGTCTGGGAGCTGAGGATGCCACGCTCTCCTGCTCTGCAAGTGTGTGAGAGCCCATCCACTGCTCCATAAACAGTGTCCTTGTGGGCTCTGAGATTTCTCTTTTCTATTTGTAGGAGGATTTTGGTTTTCCTCTGCTGCATGCTAGTTAATTCAGATTCCATTGTCCTTTGAAAAATCTCAGAATCCTGTTGGTGGCTACAGTTTAAACTGGCTGTAATCAACAGATTGATTGGGGAAAAGAATATCAGGTAGCAAGATTAGCTCAACCTGATGAGCCAAGGGACAGCTGCTGCCACCATGAATGATGGCAATGTGCAGGGAATACCGTAAGGGCAGCAAAGACTTCCTTTATTCTGGAGATTGTAACATGTCCAGAATTACCCCTACTGGGTAGAAAGTTGATGAAAACTAGAGGTAGACTAAAGATAGTTTGCTCCTAGCTTTTATCTTTACATGCAGATCTAGCAGCCAAAATGAATTACAGTTATCCATTGAAATAGCTCTGGGATACACAACCAGCAGAAGAATGGTGTGACTGTCAGTGCAAGGCTCTGCAGCATTATTCATAGTGACTTAGAGGCAATTAACCTGACTTCACTCAGCTGAGTTTTCAGGAAGGAAATAAATAGCCCAACTTCAGAGTGAGAGTTTCTGATTGTTTTTTATATATTGCATATTCACTGTGGAAAGTATTTGCACATTAAAGACAGCTGTAAAACATTAAATTAGGCAAATAGGCTTTATAAATGGGGGAAAATTAAAAGTAAATTTAGCCTGTCAAGCCCTAGTCACAGTCCCTTACCTGATCCTACTGAATCCTTCTGAAACCTTTTGGGGATGCTGTTTCTTTAGCAAAGGGAGCAGTAGGTGTCTCTGTGTCAGACAGGTGAGAAACAGGGGAGTAGAACAGGTAGAGCTGCTGCTCTTTCTCTTCATGGAAAGAACAAAAGCAGGGTCTGGGCAAAAGGAGAGGGAGCTGAAGATTTAGGAAAGAAAACAGGAACCGGCACAGAATCAACAGAATCTGTCAAAACAATTGGGCAAAGACACTTCTGTAGGGGGATGTGGCAGTATTTATTGACTTACAGGAAAGCAAAGTAACATAGGGTCTGAAATGGGTTGTTTTAGGAAAGGGGATGTATTGATTGTGGGGAGTAGGGAGTAGGTAATTGGTGCTGGAAGAAGGAATGTACATTTGCATGTACAGCCATAGCATGCCAAAATAAACCATGTTTTCAGGCAACAACAGGCATTTGGAATATGCAAATGTGAGTTTGCATATACATGTGCAAGTGTTCTGCATGCAGCAAATCTCTGAGTAAATGTTGCAGGTTCATTTTGTGCCTCTGCTGATACAAAACTCTGTTAAGCAGAGCATGGCTGGGGAGAGAGCAGTGAGAGGGATCCTTATGGGGCTGAAAACAAGGAACATACTGTAATTATGCTAAAGCCAAGTGATACAAGCAGGAAATGCAAAGTTATGTTTACTATTAAAAGAGACACAGGCATGTTAATTTGTGGAAATTAGCAGTTTAAGGCATCTAAAAAAATATGTACTGACATAAAATTCTGCTGTAAAATTACAATTAAGACATTCTCCTGTTTGTAGCCTCAAATTAGTGTAATTTTTAAAGATGCTTTTTTTCTCTCTATGATGCCACTTCAGTGAAGGAAGTGAGGTGCTCAGGCTGCATTTAGAACTTGACAGGAGTGGTCCAGAGCAGAGGGATTACGATGCTGAACTTGGTCTCTGCATTTTTCTTTGCTCACGACTTGAGGGCTGATCATTTAGTGCTGGTTTTTATCTTTTAACCTTTATATTTCATTACTTTCTCCATGTTTGAGTGTAAAATACTCAATGCAATAGGTTTAAGTATATGAATAAAAAGATGCAGAACTGAGGACAGAACTAGGATTGAACTCTGTCACTATTTTCTCCCTTTATTTGCTTAAAAAAAAAAAAGTAATTCAAATTTTCAATTGAGATACTTAGTTTTCTGCTGGGTAAATCCTCAATCCCCTACATAGCTTTTTGTGTTTTTACCTTAAGGTGAAAAGCAATTTCACTATCAGCCCTTTGTTGAAGTTATTCGTGTTCAAGACTATTAGGTGTAAGTTAAGTGCTCTTCAACTCCTCCAGACAGTTATTCCAGGAAATACAACAAAAATGGTATTTTTTTTTCTTTTTTAACCATTAAAGAAGAAACATAGACCCATTTTTGCTTTTACTTTTTGTGACATAGTTATCATAATGTCAACTGGAAAAATGACTTATTCTGCATTTAGTGGTAATAAAAACATGGCACTACAAGGCACTATCTGAAGGAGCTGAAAAGAAAACTGATATCTTGCTTGTAGGAAGACTTAAAAAGATGATAATTTATCATGCTATAGATATGGAAATATTCGTGTTGGAATAAGTAATAGAAAATTTATGATATAAAAATGTGTGTATCTTTTTAATATTGATTTGCTTTAAAATTTGGGATTGGATCATCTGCGTGACTGGTGCATAATTCTAATTTCTCATCAGTGCAGCTTCATTCCTGAGGTATTCCCTGGGCTGGAGGCATGTTGTGCTGTGTGCTGTGAGCAGAGTTAGAAAGATGCTTTTCCTATCCCAGTTTGAAGGGTCAGCCTTTCAGCTCTCAGATCCCAGCTGGAGCTCCATGGACAGCTCTGGCAGAAGTTCACAGTGCTGCTCTGAGGGACGGACACTTCTCTTCCTGAACCTGTTCCTGACAGGGGTGGAGTGTATCTGCTCTGGGAGCCACTTCAGAGAAATGGACCCCACTCTGAGAAATGGAAGTTACTTTTCCAGCTGTATTTGTTTCCCACTTCAGCTCTCAGCAGTCACAGGGATGTTTGAGCTGGCTGAAAGGAGTGGAGAAGCAACAAGTTCCTGGGAGCAGGCTGTACAGCAGAAGCAACCTTACATGGGCAGCATGCTTGCTGCTGGGGTAAATAAACTGGAATTGTACCATCAGAGGTGGGGGAAAGCTCAATCCTGTGCAGCCATCACTGACAAGAAAGTGAAGTTTAGTGGCTGATTGTAATTGTGGGAGGTGATTTCTGCCCTCTGCTTCCTCTGCTCCCCTGGGACCTTGCTGTGTTTTTCTTCTGCCTCCTCAAGCTGTCTCTGTTATTACCTGGCATCTCAATGAAGTTCAGGGAGCTAATTCTAGAGAAAACTAGCCCTACAGACAAAAAGGTGTGTTGGGAGGGGCTTGTGTTCCTCTGCTTTTGGCCCCCTAAGCATGGATGTGGTGTGAGAGAAGGGCAGGAACAGGGCGGTGTAAGGTGAACTGGGCACTGCCTTGTTGCATGGGCCTAAAGAGTGTGTTGTCTGTATCACCTGACAGCAGCCACAGCCTGGGGAAACAATTTGAATTGAACATATAAACTGGAAAACAGATGATGCCAAATTCAGAAATCAGCTGTAGGGTGAGGCAGGGGTTTCCTGAAGATGTTCAATATGAAGTCTCCCACTGAAATTCTGACGAGCTCCAGAATCTTCTTCCCATAGGCTCTTTTGAAAAGTTGAGATGAAATTCTTTAACTGTTTTATTATAACCACTAAAAGCTTAATAACACATTATGTGTTTGGCATGAAACGCTGGCCTTCCTAAAGACAAAACTGAGAGTTTACCTTCTCCAAGGGTGGCATTTACCATGCTGGCTTTGAGGACTCCATGGGATCTCTTGCATGCTATGAGGCTCGGATGTATTTCATAAGAAAACTCCACAGCTTTCATTAGAGCAAACTGAGTGTGTTTAGCACTCTTCATGAAATCAGAATCACACTTCTGCAATAACAAATGCAGGATGTCAATTGGTTTAATGGACAATAAGAGGTAACGCTTTCAATTGTGAGCCTTTAGGAATCCAATTATTTCCATTAATATGCTTGCATTAAAAAGCCATATTTCAGTGCTGTCCCATGCCTCGCTTGTCTTGCTGCCTGTTATCAAACTGAAGCCTTTAAAATCTCCTGTTTGCATTTTAATTGGCTTTGGGAATAAGTAGGAAGAGAATAATGGAAATAAGTGGCAAAACTGAAGTAATGCTTTTGAGAAGCTGGAAGCATATAACAGGCATGTAACATACTCCTCCTCAGTGCCACAAACCCTGCTTCTGGTACACTCGTGTCTGAGGCAGCTGAATCCTTCTTGTCTCATCATGTAAACGAGGGGGAAGCTGCTTTTTTAATTCTGGATGTGCTCTGTGCATGTCTCGGTGCTAATGTCACAGCTGGAGTCTGGAATTACAGTCACTAAGCCCTGCCTGCATTCCAAGCCAGCGTGCTAAAGTGAAGAATTTAATTAACATCAAGCCAGAGGCGACAGCAGAGGGAAGCTGCTGGCAGGGGTGAGGCCATTGGGGCTAAGCAGATTTCCCTGGCTCCTGGGACACCACTGAGGTGTTAAACCTTCACCACAGAGGGTTAAACCCTCCAGGGTGCACGGGTTGAGCCTCCACAATTGTCCTTGTGCCCCTATATAATAACACACAGCAGTTAGCAACCTTTGAGCTGCAGTTTATAAGGAATTGACCTGGCAATACATGGATCACCGATATAGGGCTTGAGTTTTCTACACTGATGTGCCCTATAGAAACATCTTGTCTTTCTTTCCCTTTTTTCTTTTCCTTTTGTCTACTATATTTTCTGATTGCACTTACAAGGCATAGTGGTAACGCCTGTAAATGTTGGATTCTGGCACAGACTTGGATGAATCTTTTAAATGCAGAATTCCCAGGCATGGTGATCCTGTCAGAATACTGTGTTGCTGACAGGAGCATTGTGATCCAAGATCTTCCTAACAGGCTGATAGAGGGTCAGATCCCAGAGCCTGTTTGTGTGACCTGGCACTAGAAGTCCCAGGGCAGCCCCACTAAGCTGTAGAAGCCACGGCTGTATTCTTTCTCTGGGCATCCCTTTCCCTGGGGTTATAAAGTCTCCCACAAGTCAACATAACAAATTAAACCCAAACTCCTAAACTGAAGTTAATGCTGACTGGGCTGCAGCTGCTTTTCTGAAGTCCCAGATACTCTGAACCATTGAGATGGGCGAGTTATTTGGCACTGAGCCTCAAAAGCCTTCCAGCAATTTAAGTGTGGGTATGAATGGTTATTGTTTTTTTCAGAAGTTACCACTCATGTGGCCTACAGTATTGCTAGACTAAATTATTAATTCCTAGATATTCTAACAGAAAGAGGGGAAGGGAATATTATTCAAAGAACTCATTCGGAAACCAAAATGCCATTAGGGCGTGTAGGCTTTCAGTTTGGACTGAGCAAAGTGTAATACATCAGCTCTTTTCTTCTCTCCCTGTCATATTTTGTTCTCAAAGCATGTGTGGGAGGCTCTCCAATTCCAGGTGGAGGGAATAGATTTATTTTATGCTAAAAATAATGGGCTTGTACGGGTTTGTGTGTTGGGTCGAATGGGAGACTTTTGCATCAAATGGCTGTTTATATTCACAGAACTCTGCTGAAAGGGAGAGTTATAGATGAACTGACAAAGGGTCTTCAGATAGAATACACTTTCCTTGGGTTGTGCAAGTCTGGGAATAGAAGTGATGGGAGCAAAGTACACAGTTATGCTTAAAAAAAGGAAAGCCTGGGGTTATTTAGGCAGGGGTGGCCAAGTTGGGTCACTGGAGGCTCAGTGAATAGGGTACATGGGGAGCTGCTGGCTCCCCACCTCCTGTGGCAGGGCATTCTGTGCATTCCCTGACGGGCTGGAGCTCCAGCCTCCCTTTGCTTTGACAAACATAGAGAGGGTGTGGAATCCAAACAAAGCCTGGGCTGTCAGCACGAGGAGCAACTCTGCTGTGATACAGGCTGGATATCAGGAAAAATTCCTTCACTGAAAGGGTGCTCAAGCAATGGAACAGGCTGCCCTGGGGAGTCCTGGAAGTGTTCAAAAAATGTGTGCATGTGGTGCTGTGATAGTGTAGATGGGCCTGGTCTTCCTCTGGGAATGCAGTGGGCAAAGGCTGCTGTGGTGTTCCAAGTGTCAGATTGGATCCAGGTGGGAATGGCTTGGCTCCTCCCCTGGGAGAGCATCTCCCCAATGGGATGATGGAATTTTATCAGCATGCAGGGACACCCACTGGCCCATGAACAGCAGAGATCTCCTGGAGGGAGGATGAGTTGTGGAAGAGATAAAGAAAACTGCCCAGTGAACAGAAGAGAAGTGCCCCACCTCTGACAGATGGGAATGGAATGCACACCCCCAGCCACATCTCACAACCTAAGACAGGTGCTTAAGGGAGTGGCTTAGTGGTGGGCTTGGCAGTGTTAGGTTAAGAGTTGGACTCGATGATCTCAAGAGGGCTTTTACAACCTAAAGGATTCTATATATTAATGCAACAGCTCATGAAATAAATAGAGATGCAGGCAGAGCTTCCTCATTTATTTGGATCATTTTGATAAGTAGCTTTTGCTTTGCTTCTAAAAGAAATTAACAAGTCCACCCTGCTTTTTAAGTAGAATTCAGGATAACTTCAGAATATTGCTCTTTAAGTGAATTCCATAGGAAGAATTTACTTCATTTCATTTGTTCCTTTGCTGCTGCATGAATATTAGAGAGTAATAATGCTTGAAATCATCTAAACAATTTTCTGTTTAGCACTTGAATCTATCAGGAAGAATCTGTCTGTCTTTAATGAGCATAAAATTCATTAATGTATTTTTCTAAAGGAGCCAAAATCTGAATTTTGTATAAATTGTTTCAAAAGTTTAAATACATGTCCAAAGATATATTTCAAATGGCTTAATAAGCATTGTTTCATGCTATTTTTAAAATTAGTAGACTCTTAGAGTGATTGAATTTCAGCAAGAATAACTGAACTAATACATTTTATTTAGGTGATGTGTATCTGTACAGCTATAAATTTGTTTGGTTTGCTTTTAAATTCTAAGTGCATCTTACTAGATGGAATTACATCCTTGCTTGATAGAAATCTCAAGCTGGTTTTTTGTGGTTTTTTTGCTTTGCTCTATGATTTGCTTAGTTTTCCTCTGCAACAGGAATGGATGACAACAGGTAGCAAACCAGGGAAATGCTATTTAAAAAGTGTGAAAAAGAGCACCAAGAAAGGAACTCACACTTATCAGTAAGTGAATAGTAACTTCAAATGGAAACCTTTCAGGTGGCTTCTTTTTTGTTAGCCCTGGTGTTAATGTATGGCTGTGCCCTGCAAATTTTAAATATTCTCTAAGATGTTGTGGGGTCAGAGTGGATTTGGGCTCTGAACTTGCAGCCCTAAGTGGTTCCTCTGTTCTATTATTAGTACATAGCAGAAGCTTATCCTGGGCAGGTTACCTCCCTCCAATTCCTTATTCAGGAAAGATGGAAGTTAGCTGCCAAGAGAGTGGAATTAAAAGGTCTGGCGTATATAAAAAGGAAGAAGTGGTGGAAATCCCTCGAAACCACCTGCTGACCTTGTGTGCCACGGCAGCCCCTGGGCCTGGCACGGACACCTGCTGTCCTGCCCTGAGCTGTGCTAAGTGTTACCCCTTCCCTGGGACCACAGGATCCTCTGAAGGCCCTGAAGGCAAAATACAAGATTTTGAGATTCCTATCTTTTGGGAAAATCCAGCCTGTTCCTTGCTGAGTTTGGATCCTCCAGCAATTGTAACTCGCTGTTAGATTGATTCAGCACTGTGCTGGGCCTTTCTCTTACTTTCCACCAATTATGGAGGCTGACAGAAAGCAGAAGAAGTATGCTGCAATAAATGGGAAAGAAAGGGAGGAAAATATTGGCATTTTCCAAGATTTAGAACACATTCACAGTAAATCCACAGACTTAATAGGAACCTGACTTTAAGATAAGAAAAACACCAGAATCAGTCTCCAAAGGCAAATAGTTTCTGTAACTTCTTTCTGACAGAAATGCTGGTTCTTCCTGTAATTTGTCTCGAGATATTGTTGAATTCTAATCTGTGCAATATGAAACAAGCCTTGTTCTTAAATGCTCCATTAACCATTTTTCTGTATTTAAACTAGAATGATTTCTGAATTCCCCCAATATTCTTTCATAACCCTAATTTTATACACTGCAAATGTGTACCTTAATAGAAAGAAAAGTGGGAAATTATCTCAAGAACTGTGAATAAGACTTTTCATTCTCAAATTTGTATAACAAGCCTGAAGGCAGATTTCTATTCAGGTATTTATTAATACGGATAGATTTTGTTCTGCCAGCTGACTTCCCCTTTCCACACTCACTAGTATTAAATATCTCTGTACTGAGTGCAGAGGACAAGGGGGTTTATATGTTAAGAATTTTTTCCTCTATGCTAGCACTTTTCTAGGTTAGATTTCTTAGAGACATTGTGCAGACACAGATTATGGGACACATCAGCAATGGAAACTCCCCAGCTGTGACACTGAAGTTTCTGTCTTTCCACTGTTTTAAATTCTGTTTGTTCTCCTAAAACCTGACTTAATCACAGCCCTTTGCTCCCTATCTTCCCAGAGTGAAGTACCCTTCCTGCAGCTTGATGTATCCCCCAAAAAGCTATTTCTCCAGACAGCCTGTGTCCCTGCCTCAGGCCTGCAGGGAAGGGCACACAGATCCCTTAAACTTCCATTTATTTTAAAATCTCTGTGCCTGTGAAACCAAGATTTCCTCCTGGTGAAGGGCCTTTCTATAGCAGGACAATGCATAGGCTCCTGTGGATTCTGGAAGCTTTTGAAGTGAGAGAGAAACTGAAGTTTTGATATGAGAATTGCAACAATCAGCTTGCAGTAATTAGAGGATCCAGCCACAGCATCATTTCAAGGCTGCAGGAGTAGTTCCATCAATTGAATCTGTTGCTGTGACTGTTTGATGTCAGGGTCTCTGATGGTTTGTGTTATTGGTGTGGGTTTGTACAAGATGGGAATCTGCCTTAACACTGGAGATGCCTTCATTTGAAGTGATCTCTCCAAGTGTTTGTTTTGGTTTTTTTCCATGAATCTGAAGTCTTATTTCAATCCAATGTTTTTCCTGCTCTCAAAGACAACCCTAACAGAATCATAAATTTTCTCTACATCAGGGAATACAGAGAATTTAAAAAACAAACAAACAAACAAACAACTCTATGTATTGGCCAGTTTCTCTGTGCCTCTTAGTTCTCTGAATTAAACATGAATTAACTCCTCCTAAAATTGAGCTCCTTGAGGATAGTCTCAAATAAGTTATTGGAACAGTACCTTCTCCATTGGAAAGACACACATCTGACTGAGCAGTGATTGACTGTAAACACACTTTAAAATCCTTGAAGTTTTCTTTTTTCATTTCATCCTCTTCAGGAAGGGATTAGTGTCTCGCTGGAACAGCTCTTGGGATACAGTGACAGGTTTTGGAGCTTCCTGTTTTCTGTTTAGAGAACTCAACACTCCAAGACCAACACCAGAGAATGTTTGCTCTTTTACCTAATGCTTAGAGATCTGAAGTTTCATATCCACCTCTTCCTATGTCCCTTTCAGCTATAGCACCTGTTTCTATGTGAATGAGCTGTTTGCTTTGGGAAAGCAATTTTACCACATTCTTTTTTTCCCTGATTACACTGTAACTTGTTCTGCTTCCATAGTAGACAATGTCCAGAATCTTGCATATGAAAGTGCATAAGGGTCACCTTGAAGAATGACAGGGAACCTGGTTGCTTTCCCATTTTCCTCAGAATTCCCTTGCCTTGAGCATTGTGGGGAAAGTAGGATCATAAAGCAGACCAAGCTGGGAGGAACTGCAGGAGGTCTCTAGTCACCCTCCTGCCCAAAGCAGGGGCAGATGTGACATCAGACCACTGGGGGCTTTATCCAGCTTGTTCCTGGAGAGAGTGCAGCTTCTCTGGGCAGCCGCTTCCACTACTCAGCTCTCCTCATTGTGTAAAAGTTTCCTGTTATCCAGTGTAAACCTGTTTAGTTTTAGTTTATGCCTGTTGTTCTTCTGTCTCCCATCCACCATCCAGCACCTCCCAGAGCAACCCCAACCCCTGGACCATCGTGGTGACCCTCCACTGAACTCACTGCAGTATCAACATCTTTTATTTTAAATATCTGCTTGTAATTGCTACATTTACTGCTCATTTTGATTTGGTCTTTTTTCGTAAATGTATAACATGTATTAAAAAAACCCAGAATGCAGGCTTTGAATTCTTTCCTGAAATTCCTTCAGGTGAGCAATGAAAATGTGTGTCTGGGTAGTTTTTTTTCTTTACTACATGTAATAGAAAAATTACCTGAAGGATATAAGTGCTTAAAAAGACATGAGCATTTCAATCCCTATAGAATTTATACCATACCACGTAATAATTTGAAATCTTACAGTGCCTCTCCTGATCTCACCAAGGTTTTAAACTGTAGTGCACAATGTTACTGCTGTTTTATCCTTGTTCTTCCTGGGAGCTAAAGAGATAACCTCTCCTTCTGTTCCAAGGCTTCTTTTGAAATGCAGAGCTGTGCTTTTATTATTTATTGCTGGGTTTTGTCAGTACTTTAGTACATAGTTTATCAGTTAATATGGTGAGTTTGGTTTATTTTTGTAAGAAGGAGTGGGGAGGGGCATTTTAAAAACACAGTTGTTTACACTTGAGAAAGCACTTGCCAAATGGGGCATGTTATTCACTGGCCTCTATTCAGGGATGGGATAAGGACACAGCAGCAGTGCTTAGCTAGGGCTGATTCCATCTTCTGAGGTCAGAAGAGCCCCTATAGAAACATAGAAATAATAAAAAAAATTAACATTTTTAAAGTGGTCTTGAGGTATCAGGAGATAGATCATCCTGTACCCAGCATGTGACCAGATCAGTGTATTACAGATGCAAGTGTTTTTCCCAGTAGTTCTTCTGCAAAGCATCTAAAAAATTCAGGTGGTGCACCACTAGCATTTAAGGACACACCACCATGAGACTGCAGCTTTTAGAGAATCAAGTTTCTCCAGCTACCAGAGGATGGGGTTGATGATACCTTTATCTAATAAGGGTGAGGAGCTCCCTTGGCTGCTGTGTGTAAGCTTACATGTGCACTAAGGTCACATTTCAGCCTTTGTTTTCTTAAGGAAGAATTAAATTTTGTGACTGAGTGGGTTTGCAGCTGCCCAGCTCCTGGTCCAAGTTGGAGCATCCTTTCCACTGTCCAGAATTTTTTGTGGTCCCCTTGCTGTGGATGTGACCACATGAGGCTGCTAAAGTTCAGGAAAGTCAAGGTGTGCTGAGCAGTAAATACTGAGGGAGGTTTCTGGTCTCAAAATGCATGAATTTCCATACATTTTCTTCTGTATGAAATTTACAGTTAAAGTCACTCTGTCATTGTTGTGGATAGGATTTCAAACAGTGGTTTTGTGACATGGATCCTCAACCTGCTCTTCCTTCTGTCTGAATCCTTACCCTGACATTTGTGACTGCATAAAAGAAGTGAATTCACTTGTTGACTCCCACAGGGCCCTGTGGTTGATATTCATGTGTGGAACAGAAGAGCTCAGGGCTGAGCTGTGATGATCATTTTGGGATCAGTAGTGAGGTGTGGCAGTGAGATCAAAGCTGGGCTGTGCACGGTGTGAGAGACAATGCCTGACCTGGTGGGCTTCAAGATGTGTCCAAAGAGGGATTAGGTGCCCAAGTGCCTCTAGGAACCTAAACTGCATAATCTAAGTAAACAATACAAAGGAATGGTGGTCAGAGAAACAGGTAGAGGTGACTTGGCCAAGGTTATGCAGCAACACCAGCTGGGTGTCCCTCCCAGGCTGGCAGGGGCCTGAGGGGATGAGATCACATCTTCCTGTTTGTTTGTGCAGGTTACCTTTTCGGGTAAGGCAGAAAAAGGACAAATGTGGACATGAATTTTGGTTGCTGTGTTGCTCCTTCCCCCCATTCCAACGCTGCAGCAGCTGGGCACTCCCAGCCTTCCCTGGGTGACTCCTTACAGATTGCTCCCACTCAGCCAGGGGACTCTGATGTTTCCCTGCACTGTGCTTTCTGCAGCTCTTCTCTACAGAAACAGGGCAGGTAATTGTCATGTAAATTATTCCAGTCTGTATTGTAACCCTCCTTGACACAAAAAGTATGTTTCCAGCAATTCTTCTGTTAGGTATTGATCTGACTTTATCAGAGAAAAGATCTCTCTTTTTAACAGTTTAAGAAGAAAGAAAAATCCACCTGTGTCAGGACCCATCCCCGTATGGGCCACCAATTGTTGGTGTCAGTGCTTGGCACCAGTTGACAGTGGATGGAAACTGTCATCACCAGTTTATTATCTTACTGTAAAACTTTCATACCTTCTCTCTGTGAGTTCCCACAGGCAGCTTCTCACAACCCTGACTCCTTTTCTTTTTCTTCTGTATGGCCAGCTGACTCCTTCCTGTCCCTTGCACAACCACCTGACCTTTCCTCCTCACAGCACAGCCAACAAACTCTAGGTCTCCTCTGACCTAGCTAACCCTCTCTTTTATAACACCCATCCTTATTGGACTTAGCTGTGCCCTATTAAGGGCAGGGCTGTTCCTACTCTTTGGTAATTAGTACAGCTGCAACTCCTCAGGGGTGAGATTGCCTTCAGCACTATCTCTATTCTCCTACAATCCATCCTCCCACACACCTGGGGCTTTTCACCATCAGAAAGAATAGGAATTGCAGCTGTAAGGGTTAGGATAGTAATTGCCCTCAGATATCTCAAGCTCAACTTCCCCTCATCAGCTTTGACTGCAGCATTTGTGTTGTGAATTAAGTATCTGTGTCTGTTCCTAAGTCTTCAGAGGTGCAAGGTTCTTCATGTAAGTGAATTTTTCTAAGAGTTTCTTAACTATTACTGAAAAACAATGTTGAGAAGAGCTGTGGGATGGAGCTCCAGCCTTTTACAGCTCCAAGAACAAAGATCTGTCATGAAGAGTTGCAGTAAAGTTGATCTTGCCTTGAGATGGCAGAAAGAGAGATGACCTCTTAAGTATTCCTCCAGCATTCTGAGGATCTGACATGCCCGCTGGCTTTCCAGGAGCTATTGGAAAGACATCTTGAGTGGCTAGATCACTTCAGCTCACAGAGCTCTGGCTGGAGGGCTGCTGCCTTGTATTAATGCTGCCTGGCCCCAGACTGATCTGCAGCCAGTGGAAGCTCGTGATTCATGGCAGCAGATGGAACATGCTGTGTTAGTTCTCTTTCTGCAAAAGAGATGATAAAGGAGGCCAATGAGATGAGGAGTTTGTGTTTACATCATCTTCCCCGAAAGTACAGAAAAAGCAAAATGCTCAGGGTGAATCAGACTGCACTCAGGGTGATGCTGTTCACCCAGGAGAGGACTGGGAGCCCAGCACACCCAGGCCAGCCCTTCCTGAAAGCTGAGCACTGAAGGAGGTGCTGCAGGTGCGTTCAGAGCTGCTGCTCTCTGAGCTGTGCCACCAGGCACATCTGCATGCACCCAGGACTCTGTGGGTTCTGCAGCACTCGTGGAGAGGAAGGGGAACAGAAAGATTCAAAATAAGGAGCTGGCAGAAGCAGAGGCTTGCCTGCTGCTTTCCCATCAATGAGTAGTTGTAACAGTGCTTTTGTCTGAGCCTTTTGCAGTCCATTCCCCTCGGTGAGTTAACAGAGTCATGGCAGGAACTCCAGCAAGAGATGAACCCAGGCATCCTGCAGTGAGCCAGGGCTCAAACAGCTCTGTGACAGTGACAATGCTGGGCCTGTATCACTGCCAGCCCCTCCTTTTTTGCAATAGCAGGAGTGTTTAGATTTTGTTTCCTTGCATAGATAAGAAAGGACTAGACAATTCTGCTCGTGCCAGTTCAAATAAACACATACTGGCAAATATCCAGTGAGGTTTATCCCTTGCTTTTAACCTCTCTACAGCTTCTGCCTTTTCTCCTTGCTGTTGCTTTCCTTTTTTTAAGCAATATGTGGAAATACTTGCAGAACAACACCCCCATTGCAGCAATAGAGTCCTTGAGGCTCGTCAGCTCCATTAAAATCTGGAGCCTGCACAGGATCCCAACCTGCCAGGCTCCCTCTCTCTCAGTCACCTCATAATTGCTTGTACATGGCATGGAAATGGGGCGGAGTAAAAAGTTAATATTTTGACAGAGTAAAAGATTGATGGAGTAATGGCATTACTCAGCATTTTGAAGATTTGCCTTGCTCTATAAGGCTTCTGATATATGAAAGTCAAGTTTGGAGTATTTTAGTGTAATTTTAGGGAATATCCATTCATAAGTAGGAAAATAAGGTCAGGACAATTTTGATAATTCTGTCTCCATAACAGATCAGTGAACACTCACTGCTTAGAGGCAAATAAGACAAAAATTCTTGATAAATCAATGGAAAAGCTAAAATGACAATGTTTAATTTTTGTTATTAAACACTATTTCATGTCTTTCATTTTGATTATGAGCAGCAACAATTGACAAGAATGAATGATGAAAGCTAAGCTTTCCTTAAGAGTTTCTAGTAAAGAGAGGCTAAAACTAGATCACTTAAAATGGATGGTTACATCACCAAAATGTATATTTGAAACACTGCATCTGAAATCTTTTTCAAAAAGCTCCACGCTTGGGTGGGTTTCTTTCCACACCATACAACAAACCTGCTGTTGGATTCCAGTCACTAAACCATCAGCGAACCTGTGGAGCTGGGGATGTCTCAGAGGCTGCTGTGTAACATTTTCTGGTGACATGGGTAACCCTCTCCCCTGCCCAGAATGCAGAGCAGCCTCTGTGAGAACAGCAAGTGCCAAGCAAGGGCTCACTTCTCAAAGTCAGACCAAAAAATCCACTCTTGTACACTGATATATTCCAAGGCAGGATGCAGCTTTGCTGGATTTATGTGTGTGGCAGCATTTCTGCTGCAATCAGAAGAAAAATTGTCTTTTTAAAAATTACATTAATACGTAATTACATGACATAATGTCAGGTCGTAAACTTAGTCATTTCTTGTAATGCATGCTTGGATTTTATGAAGGCTTCAAAAAACCTTCACTCAAATATTGTGGGAAACCTCATGAAAGCAACTGCCAAAATACTCAGAAAATAAAAAACTAGAAAATGCTTGCCTTATTTTAACCAGTTTCTGAGGGGTCCCAGAGGTCTCCCAAGAGTTACAACCCCCAGTGCTACTGGAGATGAAACAGAGCACAGTGGGGCAGGGTCTGGGCTGCATTGCCTTTGTCCCTGACTGAGATCTGTAAGTTCAGATCAAGGCTTGGCAGGAGAACTGAAGCTCCATCTGTGTTATACTGAGCTGGTTTTGGCCATTAGGAACAGGGAATGTAGAAGCAAAAGGCACCTCTCCTGAGTGAACATGTTTACTGCTCTGTAACTGCAGGCAAACACGGCAGCTAATCCTTTTTTATAAAACTGGCCTTAAAAATTAACTTTTATTAAAAGACTGGTTTGGAACTTTACTTTCTGAGAAGCTGAAAACTTTATTCTGAGTTCCAAGCCTGAAGCACCTCTTCTTCTCCTGTGTGTACAGCCATTCTCTCCTCATTGGTGTTGAATGTTCAGCAGAATTTCACTGAGTGGTACCCTCTGCCAGCTTTGCTCTCTGGGGATGGATAATGAGGGTGTTGAAATCCCTTTCATAAGATCATCTCTCTAGTTCTCTAATGCCCCCCACACTAAAGAACCCACCTTCCTGCAATACCTCCTTGGGTTCCATCACACTGCCATGTCTAGTGCCCCTCCTCTGCCCTCAGATTACAGAGAAATTTGTATTAATCTCCAGGACAAGTCCTTGCACTTCTTACTGTCATAATTTATGTAATTTTTGTTTCCCCAGTCTTTAATGCCATCCAGCGTTTCTTGTATTTGATTGGGATCCTCATTAGGCTGGTCACTGCTTTCTAGCTTTGTGCCATTAATGTTTAATTAGTTTGGTTCTTCTATTTCATGCCAAGATAACTGATGAAAATGCTAAATAAAATGAGTCTTGGGACCAGTACTGGAGGTTTTGCATTAATAAGCTTCTCCCCATTTGATCATTTCTCTTTTACCACGTCTTATTTCATCCCCATCAGCCAGTTTGTTTGGGTTTGGTTTTTTGGGGTTTTTTTTTGAAGTATGTTTTGGTGCTAATTCCAATACATTTGAGCTTAATAATTTCCCCCTGTAGCAGTTAATTTGGTACCCTACAAGAATACAGATAAAGTTTATCTTCAGTCAAAGTTTTCTTTTGGTCCAAAAAAAAAAAGTCTGTCTTGTGGTGGTAAGGCCACTCCATACAGTGTTCAGTTTTCCCTGCACCCCAGGTTTTCAGGGCTTTTTGTAACTCATCATTGTGTGATAGGGGCTGATTCACTCCTGTTCCATTTATTTCAGGTAATGTTAAGTGTATGGATGACAATGTTATTTCTAAGGTCTGTGCTTTTAAAAACAAAACACAAACTCCTAACTGAAAATAGTTTGCTGTGGTTCCTACAGCAGGATGGCAGAGCCCCTCATTGTGTGATAACACTGACCTTATAACAAACTCTTTCTGTTCCTAATACACTTTCAAAGGTGTTTAACCAGTTTATTTCACCTGTTTAATCTAGATACATTCCATTTCCCTTCAGATAGCTACTGTTTTGATAGAAATACAACTTGTATTTCTGTTTATTATCAGAAAACAATTGTAGCTGTGGGTTCCTACCTCAGACTGCATAAAATCTTTAATTTGTGCATTCTTTCTCTCATTTTGATCCCTTAAGACTCCTGCATACTCTGTGTACACAGATTTTGCATAGGTGTAATTTTTGCTCCTCCACAGCCTTTTTGCTCCAGATGTTGGTTATCCATTTTGACCTGAATTTGGCCTTTAGGGCCAGTGTTGCCTCTCCTACAAACCTCCAGGCACAAAGCAATACATGCAGGCTGTGAAAAGCTTGAGAGCTGCCTTAAATCCAGCCTGAGCTTGACTTACCTGTCAGGAGTGCCATAAACCCTCTGGAAGTGCACAGAGGGAGCAGTGGCTCTCCTTGATTTCAGATAGATACATCAGATAAAGGAAAAGGAGGAGTATATTTCTTCTGTTTCATCCCCACAAAAAGATTTGATAGGTGCTTACTTTGGATTTTATTCTGATAGGACTTTAAGCATATGAGCCCTTGCTGAATCACAGTTTAAAACTCTATTGTGAAGCTTTGATTGGGTTTTCTGAAAATTACAGGTGTTCTTCTGGATAACAGAACTGCAAATAACAGTGACTCTTCAAACCAGAATAAAATAATAGGTGTCCAGCATTAATTAATGCATTTCCATTAGCAACCCTGCTAGAAGGTGCTGATTAGGAGTTATTTGCATTTAATCAAAAAATGTAACATAATGCAATGTAATACATTTTTCTTTTTGTTGAACTAATGTAAGCTTTATCAATACTGCTGGAATGAATCCTGCACAGGGTATGTTGCATCTATGTTCTGTACTGTTTGTGTCTGTTCAGCTGACCTTCTCATTTGTTACTCTCAGTGCCAGCTAATGCTTTTTCTATTTCAATGAACATTGGGTTTTTTAACTTGAAATGCCACTGTGTTTTCGCTTTAGCAAGAGAATGTCACTGTGTGCGGAATAAGAGTTGTTCAGGGCACTTGCTGGCAATCAGGGGATTAATCATTATTATGCTTTGCTGCTCACTATAAAATCCTCTCTTTAAAAACGTATCTTTGTAGTAAGGTGGAGCATGTAGGTTCAAAAGAGTCACATTGTGTCTCTGAGAACTTGTATTTCAGGTCACTGAAATCCACAGAGCTGAAATTCATGTGCTCGGGGGGCTGGTGCCTGTCCTTGAGGAGGGAGGCTGTTCCCCTTTTTCTTTAAAGGATAAAAGAGACAACACCTTGTTCATTTGTGTTTGTTTGCTGAGCTCCTGGCACTGCCAAGCTGTGACTTTCTACAGATCAGGATGGGTTCCCTGGGCTGCCCTGAGGAAACACCTTCAACCAGCATCTCCAGGGACACCTCAGGCATCTTTGCTAAATCAGTCTGCACACACCTCCCCTTCTCTACAGCCTCTCCAAAGCTCATGTTCCCACCAGTTAGACACAGTTCCTTTCCCCAGGGGAACAGGGATGTTGTACCTTGGACCTCGTGTAGGTTTACAGGGACAAGAGAGTATGGGTTGGGCAATTGGATCTCACGTTTGGCACAGGGAACACATCTGTGTAAATGTGTAAATCCTATGGAGTGTCAAAGCTGTTCTGAACATCCTGTGTCACTCTTCTGGCTGGTGTGGGGCTGAACTAACCTGTGTTTTCAGGGAGAAAACACAGGTTAATGATAAATGATACAATAATTTTAAGGTGCTTCTAAGTAATTTACTGTTCAAAGCTGTGTGAGTTCAACTCACAAGAAACCGATTCACTTCTTTTGTCTTCACATATCTGATTATGATTTTTGTCACAGTGTGCTTTATGTAAGTTATATAACTTCTCATTAATCATTCTGTATGATTGTAGGTGTGAAATTTTTTATTATTTACAGTATGTCTGTATTATGTTTCTGTGTTGTTCATTACCTATATTGACCTGTTCAGAGTTCAGTAACATATTTAATATAACTCTCTGCCATCTATCTTTCTCACATCCTTATTCAGGAAACTTCCTTAGCTCCCTTTTAACACAAAAGCAGGACTAGAAGGCAAATTTTCATTGTTTCTAGTGAAAACCCCTCATTTGTTGGCTCATTCCTTATCTTTGTGTGCTGATTAATGTTCACATCTTTGCCCAAAGCCTTATTTTTCAGGTCAGGTAATTCACTTCATGTTCTGTTTATGTTCTCTGCAGTTTCTTGGTATAGATGTTTTGCTCATTTGAGAAAACAGATGAAACCATATTATGCTTTCAATATGTTTAAGGTCAAACATTAAAAATTCCTTCTATCTACTCACTTGAGATGAGACACTTGGTGCCTTTCTTTGTTCTGCTTGATACAATCCTGCAAATCTCTGTGAAGGGCACTGCTTGTAATGCATGCTTGGATTTTATGAAGGCTTCAAAAAAACCTTCACTCAAATATTGTGGGAAATCACATGAAAGCAATAAATCAGTAAATAAACCACCAAATTCAGAAAGCATCTGCTGGCAGATCCAACTGCAGAGCTGAGCTGCAGAGCCTCACCTGTGGCTCCCTCCTGGCCTCACAGAGTTCGGGAGACACTGTGTAGGTGACAACTCTCTTTCTAGGACAAGAGTTTGTCGTTCCTCTGCTGATCCCCCCCCCCACCCCTTTCCTTTCTCATCAGAAAACTGGCTTAGATGGAAAATGTCATCCCTGTCAGATCCATTCCTTTCTCATGTGGGAACTGACTGCTTTGGAGAAGAGGCAGGTTGGCTGGAATTGCAAAGGTGCCTCCTGTCTGTGGCAGGGACAGAAGAGAAGAGCCCTGCTGTCCCTGGCAGCACCTTTCAGTCTCTGAGCATTAAAGCAACCCCTTAGCAGGACAGAGAGTTCCCTGCAGTGCCTCCTGCTCTCCAGGAGTCAGGGCATGTGCAAACCAGAGAGGTAGGTGCCACTACAAATGGGAAAATACCACATCCTCACTCCTTCGTGGTTCTTACAAATGCCCATGACCGTATTTTAGAGAAATGTATTTCTGTTCTCCATGCAGGTTCCTTGGGGCACTTGGTTTTTGCTTTGTAAGCACTTTCTCTCTTCTTGCATAGCATCCACCAGCACTTCTCTTGGGAACAGCTGTCCCCACCCTGAAAAGTTACAATTTGAAGTTGTGAACTTGTGCCCTGAGAGTATTCAAGCTGCTTTTGAACTTGTTTTCAGGGTACCTTCAAATGTTTCTTTAAGGATTCTCAGCTGCATCTTTTACTCTTGGTAGTTTATGTCTGTGTAAAATGCACAGTAATGCCAGGAGGTTTCATTGCTGCATTTTAAAAAATACTCTAAAATCTGTCTTTCATCTGCAGTCTCCATAACTTGACAGCCTGCTCACATTCCTCTGACTTTCAAAACCCTTGGATGAGGAGAAGGATTTTCCAGTAATGCTGGTTTCCTTCAGACTGGCAGAAATGATACAATATTGTGCTACTTGAAATTTGTTCATCTTCAGAAGATTTATATAGGAATTAAGTGGTACATTGACCCTGTGTGTTCATGGAAGCAAGTTTCAACCAGCAAGAAATTCCTTTGCCATGAATAAATCAGAATTTACTTGCTGTCCTTGAAATCAGAGTGCAATGGTTGTGCCTACGCAGTGTCCTGTAACATGACGTGTTCCTTACAGCAGGGCAAACTGGGTGTAAAATATCATCACTCTGTTTGACAGCTCTTTGTTTCCTTTTGCAGCAGCACTTGAGAATCTGACAACAGAGAGTGAGGACCTTTTAATTTTAATGAAAAACTGACCCATGTTCTTGCTCACAAAGTTATTCATCATGGTAATTTATAGGTCACATCCTACCCACTTCGAAAACTAGGATATTTGATAGAGCAAGAAAAACTGACTTTGAATCCCCAAGTACTTCAGAGAACTTGTGGTGATAAATGGGTTTTAATTAATTTAAATAGAGTTGGAAGATCAGATGAAGCATTATTTTAAAGTGATAGTGGAAGAAACTACAGAGATTTCTAATTTCTTTTTTTCACAGATTTGTGATCTCTTTATTTGTCATGTTTTCTGACATGCTAACATGCAGGGAGCATTCATAAAGGATCTGGTCACCACAAACCCACTTCAAACACATTTTATTTCAGAATTGCTAGTAATTTAATGGTTCCTGTCTGATTTTAGCCTCTATTCAGCAGGTCACCATTAGAGTTACATAGACAATTATATCACAGAGCTGCCTGGTGACTCAGAACCATGCAGTACATATAGACACTCCCTTCAGACATCCTTCTGAGTGTCATCCTCTGGAAACAGAGTGGAATTTTAAGCAAATGTAATGTTTCCATAAGCTCTGTGGCACAGACTGCTCAGTGTAAGCTACCATAGCTGTATTAGCAAAGGGGAATTTTACAGGCTCAGCTGTACAATTGCAGTTCTATTTTACAGCTGACCTCAACCAATCTTTAAAATAGCTGTTATCAAAAAGGATTGATTATGTTCCATTTCTAGTGGTACCTTGTTCTTCCTGCTGACTTCTGAAATCATGACGGGCTCCTGAACAAGCAATTTGCAATCTTGAATCTGATATTGTGGTAACTGGAGGTCTCATGTCTCCTCCAACTCCTCTGAAGTCTGTGGCCCTGGAGGTTCAGTGAGACAGGTTTGGGCTGTTGACTCCTGATCTGGTTGAGATGCATGAGGAGGGGAATACACCCAAGAGCCCTGCAGCTGCACTGGTTTGATCTGGAGGATGGCAGTCCTCCTTCCTTGTGTCCTGCTGCCACAGAAGTAACTGTGTGAACTTTGGCTCTGTCCCTGAGGAAGTCCCAGCACTAATCAGCCTAATTAGGCTGCTCTGCCATCGTTATGGTCTGGGTCTGTGTCTTGGTTTGAAAAGACAGGTGTCTGCTAAGGAAGGCAGGAGCCTCCTTTGAAATAGAAAATGTATCCCCTCTCTCTAAATTATTATAATTTTGAAATTAAGAGGCTCTCAGGTAAAGATGTGGGAATAGAAAAAACAGTTCTTTACTAGGAACATTAAAAATACAAATGAATAAAAAGAAACAAACAAACAAAAAACCTGCCAGAGTCAGAGTAGGAGCTGACACCCTGTGGGTCAGGGTGGTGGCAGCAGTCCCATCCCATGGTGGCTGCAGCCCTCCTGCAGTGCCAGCTGTGGTGTGGCTCTGTTGGAGCAGGAATCCTGGACAAGGGTGGAGTTTTCCTCTGAAGCTCCAGTGGTGCTGGAGATGGGCCTGGTCTTCCTCTGGGAATGCAGTGGAGAATAAAGCTGCTCCCCTGGGAATGCAGTGGGCAAAGGCTGCTGTGGTGTTCCAAGTGTCAGATTGGATCCAGGTAGGAATGCTTGGCTCCTCCCCAGGGCAGAGCATCTCCCAATGGGATGATGGAATTTTATCAGCCATGCAGGGACACTCACTGGCCATGAACAGCAGAGATCTCCTGGAGGGAGGATTGACTGTGGAGGAGATAAAGAAAACTGCCCAGTGAACAGAAGAGAACTGCCCCACCTCTGACAGATGGGAATGGAATACACAGCCCAAAACCATATCTTACAACCTAGGATAGTCTGTAGCCCAGTCACTGCACCCGTGTGCAATTCAGCACCAAGTCAAGAAAGTACCTTTCACCACTGTAGCTTCACCAGGCCCCAAATTTGGATTCTCCCTGTTTCCAGCAGCTTTTTGCTGCATGGTCCTTGCTTTTCTTGGGAAAAGAAAACAGCACATTTAACTTGGCCCTGCTGCAGAATTTCCTCTCACAAAGTGATTTACCGTGTGCTCCTTTCTGAGATGTCTCAGGGACCCACGGCTGGCTGGGAACTGGACTCAGTCTGGACCTGGAAATATTACATGGCCCACAGCAAATATAGAAGCAAACTGATGAAGGAACTGGCTAAATCTCTGTGAATAATGTGGAAAAATACTGTCCAGTAGAAAGCTTAGGGAAACAAAGGGCCTATCAATAAATTAGCATGAAAGCCTGATACACAATTATGACTCTTCTGTTTTTCTGGAGCTGTTCTTCAACTTCTTTTTCACTCTTGCATGTCAAGAGTAATTGTTTTAATTCATTTTTACCATGTAAATGTTTTAATAGGGCAAACAAAAAATCTGTCTTAGGTACAGCTATTTATCTGATGCATATATGATTTCATTTGGCTTCCTTTTATCACATCTGGTGGCCTGGGAGGTAGAAAGGAGAAACACCAGCCCAGGAGTGGGAACAGGCAAGGATGAAATGAATTAGGGGCTTAAAGGGGTTATTTTTCCAGTTTTTGACAACACTTCTATTAATGCTAGTGTGGTGTATACAGCTACTACAAATATGAGGAGGGAAAAAGTGTTCTTTGAAAATATTTGGTAAAATATCCTGAAGGATGCCTTTCAGTGCCACCACAAAACATAGCACAAAGGCCATTTTAGTAGCTTCTTTAGTTCAATGAAAATAATTTCACAAAAAATTCCTCTGGAATGCCAGTCGTGAGAGAAATTTAATGTATGGGTGAGAAATATGCATGGAATTCAGAACGTTAATTTGCCATTAATTAGCTCCCAAACACAAGTAAGTAGATTTAACTGGCAGTGTGGCCGAGAGTTTACGTGGGAACGTGTCACTAATGAATAGAACAACTGTGATCAGAGACAGCAAATACAGCTTCTCAAATGCTTCATTATGGATCCACAAAAATGTGACAGGGGATGGCCATGCATCTGATTTCTGGTTTATTCTCACTGTTCACAGAAGAATATGATGTAGTTATTTAAATAGTAAATACTGAAAGTAGTTTGTTCCCAAAGGGAAAGAATTTATGGGATGAAATAATTTAACACAACTGTTACTTCCGTGATTTGTGCAGCTAGCTTGGGAATGTTGCAGTATTTCTCTTGCAGTATGTCTCTTATTCATAGCAGGGAAAAGGTTATTTTATTTTAAAATATTTGTTTGTTCTGTCTCAGGGCAGACAGTCTGTGTTTTGAGTAGAACATCACCCAGTCACTGCACAGCCAGTGGTGGGGCAGCTGCTGTCACTTTTCTCTCTGGAAGGACAACCCTTGGAGAAATTTGTTGTGGTTTTTACTTCTGCTGTTTAGAGGAAGGAGAAATAGTTCCAGTTTTATCTTCCACCCCCAGTGCTGTGCAGACCAAGGTAATGGAATGGCTCTTGATGTAGTGTGAGGAAGGAGCCACCACCTGAAAAAGCCCTTGGAAGTCAGTGAAAAGTCCTCTGGCATATTTGGCTGTCACTATGTTTTTAGGGGAGATCAAAGAGTCAGAAATTATGGAAGTCTGAGCAGTGATGCAGAGGGAAAAATGCTGAGTGGAGCTGCCCAAGATGTGTCTCATGGTCATGAGTGCAACTCCAGCTGAAAAATTACACATGGCTCCTGCTGCTTCTGGATTTGAGATAAATGTTCTCATAGCCTTTTGTGTGCATTCCTTAATCACCATTCCATAATTATGGTAAGGGAAAAATGGAGACTTGAAATTAGTGCGAAGTGTTACATTTAAGACAGATTTCATAAAGAATCCATTGTGATATCAGCAAAACCAAAATTCAGGCTTCATAGGATAAAGAATACAGAAGTGACTGCATGGCAGAGTACATTTGGGCCTTGCTAATTAAAATATGGACTCACAATAACACTTTTGCATTAATCTAAACTTTGTCATCTTTTGGTTGGAAATGGAGATTTTTTTTTAAATAACAGACAATTACATAGCATAGCTATGTAAAAGTAATATAAAAAGAGAAAAAATATGCTTTTTCATTTTGGGTACCCTTTTCTGATCTACTGTGGTATTGATGTGCCAATTCACAGCTTTATATCAAATGTTTTCATAAAATAGAGGGGGTTTTTAACATCCCCTGGAAAGCCTAATAGTAAATGTGCATATTTGAAAATAATTGGATTGCTTTATCTTCATATGCATGTGGGTGAAAACCTGTAGTTTGAATAAGTGGAAACAAATGAAGAAGGGAGGATTCCCAGACCTGTGAAATTGTCAGTGTGGATTGCCTACAATTTTGGCACACTGCAATTTTCAAAGATTTGGCAGTGCTTGAAAGGCAGTAAAGTGAAATATGTACAAGCAATGCAAATTAGGAAGCCAGCATAGGGTCAGTGGCATTTGGAGTGATTCCCTCCCAAAGGATTGGGAGTCAGTGCAAATACTACAGGTAAGGTAAACTCTCAGGTGGGAAATGTCAGTGTTCTAGCTGTTAGTGCCCAGGTACCTGTGCCAGCTTTAGAGCCTGTATGGAAGTGGTGTGGTTTCCAGATCCATGGGTTGGCACCAGTTCCTGTCTGGGATGTGGCACACGGCATAGGTGCGCTTTGGATTTCTCTGTGCATCACTGTCCTGTGCCATTGATAGCCTCTCCTTCTTCCAGTGGGGAGTTGTGAAAATACAAACTCATTTTGAGATGGGTACGTAGATGCTCTGCTGTTGATCATGTGAGGGTGGTTCTGGGTATTTTGGAACCTTTGGCACTACTACTGTGAGTAACAGCCTCAGCATCAATCCTGCTCTTTTCAGTGGACCTGCCCTGGAGTTAAAGGACTCAAGAAGGGCGTCAGAACTTGTATTCAGATAAGCAGAAAACATTTCCAAACCCAGGTATCTAGGGCATTTTTTTTTTATTAAGCTTTTAAGCATTTATTTTTAGATGGCATGGCTCCACTTGATAGCAGAGTGTGAATCTGAATGCTGTAAAGCAATATAAATGGCCATTAAGTTAGGAAGCACAGTATGACCTTTCTGAAATATTATGCCAAACATTGTGTTTGCTTTGTGAGCTAAGTGGAACTTCTGGAGGGCTGTTGCTGATGAAAGGCACTGGCTCGCTCTCTGGGGAGAGAGCACATTATTGCAAGATGAATCTGGAGATCTGACAAAAATAACAAAACAAAGCTGTAAGACAGGGTTAGATTTTAACAGGAAGAAGTTCGGATTGATTGCAGTGACTTTCGTATGCCTTATTTTTTCCAGAACACAATGAACTCTTTTTATTTTAAACTTAACTTTCTAGCTTTAAAGGTGTCTTACCAAATCCTGAAGGATTCTCTGAAAGGGCACTATGGGAGAGCATTTGGCCAAACCTGCCAGGTATTGATGCACCTTCCTTAGAAGTGTTCTGGCAATATTAAATATTAGAGCAGCAATGCTCTGGTGCTTAACCAGTGCTGATGCCCTGGTGTGCTGTGCAGTGCCTGGCAAGGCTGAGGGGCAGCAGCCAGGGCAGGAGGGAAGGGACAGGGAGGTAGGAGGAGGTTTAAAGGGAGGCACAGAGCCCAGCCACCATTAGACCAGGGCACAGCCTCATCAGTGACTCTGTGGCCCAGGCTGAGGCAAGAGGAGCAGTTCTAAGTTGCTGAACACTGATGTATTTTATCTGAAATACACCCTGAAAACAGCTTTTGTTTCTTATGAGTAACCCTCAAGACTTTTCTCTGCACAAATAGAGGATTCAGATAATTTCTGGTGCAGAAGTGCTCTATCTTTATGACTTTGTAAAGGACATCACTGCCAAAACCAAGCAGTGATGAGGAATGGGTGCTGGCTTGTTTGAGACAAGAAGCATCCCAGGTCTTGAATTACAGGGAATGGTCATGGCCCCAAAGCTGCCAGAGCTCCATGAGTGTTTGGACAATGCTCTCAGGCACAGGGTGGGATTATTGGGGTGCCTGTGCAGGACCAGGGGTTGGACTCCATGATCTTTGTAGGTTTCTTCCAACTCAGGATGCTCTATGATTCTGTGAAAGTAAAACTTCAACTTAATTCCAGTCATTCTGTTTACAGTCCCTTCTGCATCTTCTCTGTAGTTATGTTTCACCTTCATCAGTAGGTTTTTTTCTTGAAGGGGATAAAGTGCCCCAACAAAAACAGTGAGTCCCTGTACAGTGTCCCATTTTTATCTAAAAATTCAGGTAAATAAGTAGTTTGTGAGACAACACCAAAGTGGTTTTGGATCCTGGCTGTGTTCGATGAATCACGGTTAAATGAAGCAGTTTATGTACTTCCATTGTGACCAATTGGAGTAAACTTAGATAAGATTTATGAACACAGGGCAAGCATTTCTCATGTGCTCCCAAAAGCTGTCCTGGAAGAGGTAAATCAAGGATATAACCATCCTGTCTGCAGGAATATGTTATTCTTAGGCCCTGGTTCATAGTCAGAGTGATGCATCTCCCTCAGGAACCGCCCTGGCTATGAAGGTTTGGCACATACCTGGACTGCAGACAGAGTGCTGAACCAACAACTTCAGCTTTTGAGTTGAAGGATGCTCACAACACCTTTCATAGAAGGTGGGAAAACTTAGATTTTTAACTACATCTGGATTCAAAATCAACTTTTACCCTTCAGTTGGCTCAGCACTGTCATGTGTCTTGGTGAGCTTTTCAGTTCATGCATACATAATACAAGCCCTACAAATACAACTCAGGCTTAGTTGCTGTCCTTGTTGATGAAACTTGCAGGCCAGAGGAAGGATTTTAAATCTTCTCATTATTATTTTCCAAAATATTTTTTTTGCCCTACTTGGCTATGAAAGAAGTTGAAAAAAGATTGAACTAAGTTCAAAGCTTAACCTTTGTATAACATACTTTGGGTGCTTCAAAATACTGGGATTTTTAATAAAATCTTGGAAGACAATCATTACATATCTAATGCAGAAGACATTGCCTCTTCTCAGATTTTTTTTTGGAAAGGTGATGGTTTTTCTGTCTGAGTTGACAGACAAAGCTGGTTAAGCATTGCCAGACAACTAGACAGCTAACAAGCTTTTCACATTAGCAGGCACTCGTGGCATCCAGTAACCTCATATTACACAATCAGTCACCTCAGTGTTTACATAAAGCTGATACCAGGTTACAGGAACATTTGTCCTGCCTGTGGGACAAGCATGTTAGAGAGAGGTAACAACTTGTGTAGAGCTGTTCCAACTCACAAGCAGCTTTCCTAGGATTTCAGAACATTAGAGTTTACAGGAAACAAAGTGTTCTCTAAGAGAATAGCACCTTTCTAATAGCCTTAGCTTAATTCCTTTCTCTGCCACGTGGGATGGAGGCAGGCTTGCTTTTCACATAATGTTTCTGCTAAATTTTACATACACTCCTCGTTGTTCCTAAATAAAGCTCCCTCTCTATATTGTCTCAGGCTGCCTTCTGAAATGCATCTTGACAGGTTTTCTCAGTCATGTGAACATCACATCATATTTTTTCAATCACATGAGGCCATTGACTGTACCAAACCAACATCCATGCAAAGGAATGTGTCCCAGAACTCTAAACTCAAACAAATTCCTCTTCTAAAAATACCACCTGAGAACAGAATAACTATGACTGTGAGGTCCCAGAGGGGGCACCAAGCCCGTGGCACCTCAGCATGGCCACACTGCCCCTACCCAGCAATGCACCCTGCCCCAGCTCAGCCCAGCAATGGCTCCTCTGCTCTCACGCTGGGTGTCCCTACCCTCTCCTTGCAGCACAGCTCTGTCACTGCTGCTCTCCTGAGTCAATGGGAGCTTTGTGATTTGCAAGCTAATAATGTCTTTGGTGCAGTTTTAGCTGTAGAACAAACCCTCGTTAGTGATGATTTCTGAAGCACAATTTTAATAATGACATTCTTCACTTACATGATGTAGTGCTTTTCAAAGCACTTAGGAATTATTACTGAAGTCTCAAAATGCATCCTTCGGGTAAGTTTAGTTCCAGCAATTATGCAAGTTGTGAAACAGAAGCATAGGAGTTTAAATAACTTATCAGAAGTTGTAAGAGAAGTTTCTGGTAATGCTGGATTCTTGGATCCCTGCTGTCTATGCTGGATAACATAGCTGTCTATCACCCTTGAAGCACTATCCTTTGCTACTGTCCTTTCTTTAATTTTCAAATTAAACCAATCTTCTAAAGACTGGATTTTACTTTACTTCTCTGCTCTTTTATACTTACCTGTTAAATTAACCATATTTTTTTTTAGATACCATTTAAGTTGTAAAAGGGCCTTTGTTTCATAACACACTTCTTATTTGCACCTTTCCAGTCAAGCCTGCTACTACTTTTGGTAATGCAAGTACTTCAGCCAGCTGTTGAACTGTCACGGAATTCTGAATTATAAAACACATTATATATAAGCAAGAGGCTGAAAGTAACTATTTGTGAAAATAAAAAGAATAATTATATGCATTGCCTTAAACAGTTGAACCTGGGTCCTCAGGTGGTCTAAATCACCATAGCAACATCGAATTCAGTAAATCTCACTTTGCACAAAGGAGAGATCTATTCTATTCTTCACTTTTTTTTCATCCCTTGAAGACTTCAAGAGTTATTTACAGCTTCTGTGTCCTTTACCTCATCCTCCAACTTCTTGTGCTCCCTTTATTACTTCCTGGATCACGTTCCCAGCAAACTCTTTTCTCCCAGGGCTCTCCTGTTGTCACAGAGCATCTTTACAGCTCCAGGTAACACACTCTCCTTTCAGAACCAGCTGCCTTTCCTGACACGTAACTCCAGACCCCTTCCAGTAACATCACCCCTTTCCATTGCTCATTCCTGTCCCTTGCAACTCCCTTACAGCATTTTCTTTCCTCTCGTATTCCCTTGTTCCCACATCCCTTCAGCCACCTACCCACACACTTTCTCTTTACTCCCAGCATGATTCATGTTGCTCATGGTTTGTCCTCTTTTCAGCCTGGATGCCTGAGGAAATAAGGTTTATATAATTAATCCATCTGTCAGGCCCTCTGTGTGTTTGTCAGTCCTCCTTTAATATCCTGGAACCTGTTTGCTAATTGCAGCTAAAGCAGAGGGAGGGGCAGCACACTTTGAGAGGGTGAGCTCCCTAAGGTTTTGTGAAATTAAGTGTCTGGGGACAGGACAGAGAGTGTGAGTAGTGAATCCAGGAAAATGGGGCAGAGTTCAGCCCTGGACATCATATTTGGCAGAAAATGTGTGTTCAGTAATATCCATTCTGTACCTTGGTGCTGACTGAATGGAATAGGTGGGCAGTTGAGGCAAGGAGGGCAGGGCAAGGCAATAGAGAGACAATTTACCTGAAACGAGACAACCTGAATACCATGGATTGCAGAATAATGTTTTTCCTTCTTCAAGTTCCAGGTTCTGTTTGATTTCCCTCCATATGTTTTCCTCTTCCTTTTCCCTTCTCTACCTTCTCTCCTTTCTGAAAGTTTCATATTTTCTTCCTTTTTCCATCTTTCACCTCTGTGTCCTCATCCTCTCTTCATAAGTTCCTTTTCTCCAAAGGAATGCCTCAGCAGCAATTCCAGTTTTGCCTTTCATCCTGCACTCCCCCACATACTCTCTTGTTACTGCTAATTGTGCTCCCTTCCTGGACTGACACTGCTTCCCGAGAGGAAGGAGAACAGCCATAATGACTGGTGGCAGCAATGTCTTAACCATCTTCTCAGAGCACAAACACTGTCACAGTGTTTGAAAAGCTACATTAATTGAACACAGATTTGTTCAAGCTGCTCATTGAATGGATTTCCCTTGAGCCTGGCTTGTGTTACAGCTCATTTTAGCTATAGACTGAATCCCAAGGAAATTGTTCCTCCTGCCAGTGGCCAGTGAACCCCCCTTGATCTGAGGGCAGAGGACGTTGCGTGCACAGCACCGAGGCTCAAGCCATGAGCACCAACAACTGGATGCTAAGTGCAGTCCTGGCTTATCAACCACGTACTTGGAAGGGAAAGACTTCTCATGGCTTAGATCTTGCTAAAGGCAACTGCTAGGATGTATCAGCATGGCCAGGTGAGGGAGGGCAATGTCCTGCTCTGCTCTGCCCTGGGCTGGCCTCACCTTGAGTATTGTGTGCAGCTCTGGTCACTGCTACATAAGATTATTAAGTTATCAGAGAGCATCCAAAGGAGGCCATGAGGATGGTGAAGGGCTTTGAGGGGAAGCCATGTGAGGAATAGCTGAGGGCACTTGGTCTGTTCATCTGGAGAAGAACTGAGGAGAAACTCATTGCAGTTACAGCTTCCTAATGAGGGACAGAAGATGACAGACACTGATCTCTTCACTGTGGGGACCAGTGACAGGACCTGAGGGAATGGCCTGAAGCTGTGTCAGGGGATGTTTAGGTTGGATATTAGGGAAAAGTTCTTCTCCCAGAGGGTGGTTGGGCACTGAATAAGGAATGGTCACAGCCCCAAGGCTGCCAGAGCTCTGGGAGCATTTGGACACCGGTCTCAGGCACAGGGTGACTCCTGGAGTGTCTGAGCAGGGCCAGGAGTTGGACTCATCCTTGTGTGTCCCTCCCAACCCAGGAGGTTGTGTGACTCTGTAAGGAAGTTCATCTGCTACTTGCACAGCAGTTGGGGATTTGATGTGTGCCTGTCCCGAGACCAGGACTGCTAACAGGACTGGCAGGTCAAGGAGTTGGCATTCCTGCCGGCCAAGGCTGGGACAGCTACTGTGCTCCCTTTGTGTGTTGGCTCCGCTGAGTCTGTGTAGGATTCCTGTGTGTTGTGCTCTGTGGACCTTCAACTGTGCTCCTTCCCTCTTGTATTGTACTTGGGATAGGACTAGATGATTTCCAGGGGTCCCTTCCAATCCTAATGATTCTGGGATTCCGTGATTCCCTTTGGTTTGTAAGTCATCACCCTTCAGTTCCAGCCTGCTCCTACAGAAGTGGCACTGTGATCCTGGCAGAGGTACCTCACCAAAGCCCCCAGCCCTTGGCCACAGCTTAGACTGCTCCACAAGAACTTGTTAAAATCTGAAGACATTGGTAGAGAAGGAAGTCAGCAGATGGAGGTTTCCTGTCTCACAGGACCTTTTGATCCATGCCCATCCCTGAATATCCTCACTGGGCCGTGTTCATCTCCAGGAGCCAAAACGGTGCTCCTGCCAATGCTCATTCAGCTGTGGCCTGGGCATCCCTTAGGGTAAGCACTGTCACCCTGCAGTGCCACGAAGACACAGGACACATGGAGGCAGTGGGACACTCTCTGAGTGAAGCACTCCCACACCAGCCACCATCCCCAGTTTGCAGTGCCTCAGGTCTGCAGGGGAAGCAGAGCTGGTGCAATCAGCGCTGGCTTGCGCGGTTTTGCTTTCTGAATGCAGCGTGGCAGGAGCTCAGAGGTGCCACAGAAGCCCAGCTCCTGCTCACATCCAGTTCCCTGCTGTGCTGCAGCACCCTGGGTCCCTGGGTTGGGCAGGACTTGCTGATGCTGTGCTTCAGCCCGGGCTCAGGTGCAGTGCCCTGGGCATGAAGAGCCCGAGATTTGCATTTCATCTCTCTGAATCAGCGCAATTCCCATAAATACCCTCTTCAGCAAACTCCTAATTGCCAGCAATTTATGCCTTCACCTATTTCTTGCAGCTTGTGAGGTTTGCAGTGAATTTGGCTTGTGATTTTGTGTTTGTAGCAGTTAAATCATTTATGTTCTGAGAACTTTAAAGAAACATATGCCTTAAAATCAGCAAAGCATTTACTACTTTTGCACACATGGTGAAGTCTATTTTGTTTTACTGTGTTACATTACTAAATAACCTTGGTTGTTATTCTTCAAGGTCTCTGTGTTGAGCCATTAACAACTATGGAATGTATCTAAACTGCGTTAGAGCTGGATAACTACAAGCTAAGGGGTAATCAAAGATCTGTCAGGCTTAACGTAAGCATATGGACAGCTCTCCACTCCTAATATAGGAAAAAACCCACCTAATTTGGAATTTTAGGCAGAGGTCCCTAAGGATGCTTTTACCTAAATGATCTTCAACTTCTGCAGTGCAGGAGAAACACCAGTGCAGGAGAACAGGGAACTGAGAGTTATGATAGTCTGAAAGGGAGAAGGAACACATGAATGTTTAACCTGTGTATATATATAAAATCAGTACAGGGATAAACAGTTTGATGAGTAATAATGCATATATTTAATTCATAGTTTTATGCATTTTTAAAGAAAATGTAAGCAGGTAGAAGCTTGACTTTAATTAAAATAGAAAAGGAAGCATTCAGGCCAGTTTGTTCTCTGCCAAACTTTGAAACATGTGACAACTTCTGAAAATTGCAGCTCCTGAAAGAGAGGAATCAGAAGAATCTGTGAGGTTTAGCAGGAGTTCTGGTTACACTGTGGACAGTGGGTTTTTTCACAAAGTCTGCAGGATTTGTGGAAATACAATATATTGAACCTTTCAGGTGTGGCCAGTGGACAGGCCTTTCATCATCTGAGTAACATCAGTGCCAAAGCTGTGGAAGGTGTCAGCTGCTCTGACACTGCTTTTTGTATTATTAAGATCAAGAAGTGATTAATAAAAAGAGAAATGTGGCACTGCATGGTGGAAAATACATTTTTCTTCCTAGGGTCACTGTCAAGCAGTTTTTCAGGAGAAATGACAAAGTTTAAGAAATCCAAACCTTGAATTCGTATTGACTCAGAGGGGATCTGACAAGAAAGAGCTGAAGTTTTAATATCCTGCAGGTTAATGCAAAACAAAGTCCAGTGTAAGAGCTGGAAACATCTTCTGAAGAGCAGCAAATTGCTGCATCCCTGCCCCAGGAACAGCCAGGTGGTGTTTGTGTCACAGGCTGCATTTGGACTTGGCATTGTGCTGCTAGGATCCACACAGGCCTCTTTGTTCTTCCCAAAAACTTATGTAAGCCCCAGGATTTATATAAGCATAAACAGGAGACATGTGAAGTATGACAGTGGAAGAAGAACAATCTAATATATACCACTGGGATATAGTATAGAAAATATATTTCTATATATCCAGAAGAGAGATGCTCAGTGCAAGAACTCCTAGGAGAAGTTATTTGCTGGAATTGAGGCAGATTTTGTCATAATGTGTTCACCAGTAATTTCTGTATTGTGATTTATTGAGAAGCTCTGTTATTGCTTTTAATTTTGAAAAGCCATCTATAACCTGTGCACAGGAATAAAACTCAAGAAAACCATATGTGCAGGATATTGTTGTTAGTGTCTTATATTTTATGTTTCTTCAAGATTCCTTAAATGATTTCTCCATTGGTGGGTCTTTATTTTGTGATTATTGCAGGCAGCTCTACACTCCAAGTGAATTAAATCCTGTTGTGTTCCTGGTGTTTCTTCAGAAAAGCAGCTGTTTAATGTCTGTCTGTATGAAAAAAAATCATGGAAATATATCAGATTTTTTCCCTGATATTGCAAGTGTTATTATTAATCATTTTCTTGCAGTAATTTTGGAATAGTTAGGTCTAGGAGAAGGATGAAAAAGACAATGCAGTGCTTCACAAAGTAATTGAGGCTGGCTGTGCCACGTGTGCAGACTGCAAGGGAGGAGGATCAAAGATGTTTGTATGGGGAGCTGATGAGCTCCCATGATGTTCCAGAGGACACTGGGAAATTCAGGCCAGTCAAGGCAGCCCTCTGTCTCTTCTGTCACAGCTAAAGAGAATAATAATAGAATAGTACAAGCTGTCTGCAGTAGCAACCCCCCAGAACTGTCGCGTTGTCTGCATTTCCCTGACGTGCACTGAATATCCGTGTGGTGTTCTGCTCATTTCTGTGTTTCCTTGGACAGTTGCCCCTTCGGTGACACTGAGCAGTGAAGTGACAGGGTTTGGATCACATGGCATTTGTGGGGGAGCATCGTGGGGGAGCCTCAAAAGCTCCCCCTTGGCAGTACAAAGGCTATGTCTGCTGAACAAATGAAAAAAGACTCTCTGTCAAGGTAATACTGTCAGCCCTGTGACTCTGAGTGCTGTTCCCGTGTTGCAGCCTTGGAGGTACATGTGTGATGCACAATAAATCTGGAAATATGAATATCTGGACTAGCTGTTGTTCTGCCAGCACTGACAGCCTGTGCTTGGGGCCACTGTGCACAGGAGCCTGGTGCTGTGTGCAGCTTCAGAGCTGCTGGGAGCAGAAACTGGGATTGAGAGTTCCCAGGAAACTACAGACAGCAGTTAACTTAGTGCTCTCCCAATGTATTCTTACCTAAAAGGAATGTTAAATGTGTAGCTACAGTTTGGCTGCCAACCAGTTGCAGGTGTGGGAAGTCCTTCCTGAATAACTAGACACACAATAACTAAATTTACTTCCTGGCAAAAAAACCAAACTATGTTTACTCAGACATACTTGCTGACCTAGGAGATGGATACATAGGTACTTACAGCCAGTAACAGGGGCAGGTAAATGTGAGTTATCCCAGATGCTTCCTGCATTTCTCCAGAAAGATCTTCTGATCATGATGTTAAATTCTTTGTGGAAAGGGATAAACGCTCTGCAGCTATGTACCATTCTTGCTGGAATCAAGAGCCACTCTTGTCAGAGTGAGGATTTGGCCTCCAAGGTGCTGCAGGAAACTATTTTGCACCTCTGCTTCTGTGGGGAGGATTCAGGGAGGGTGAGCTGTGTCCCCGAGCCAGGCTCAGTGGGGAGGCTGTGCCTGTGTCTGCCAGACGTGTGCATGCAAATGAAGGAGACAAACATCTCGCCATGCCTGCATATAAATGTGCCATTTAAAAGTTTTAATATTTTTTGTGTCTGAACTTCTCAGGTTCAAATTTTAGAAGTCATTGTGTTTGTGGGGTTTTTTTCCCTTCCCTAAATTAGCATATCTCTGGTTGTTAGGGAAATGCACGCAGTACTTTGTCGATTGAAGCATTAATTGCCTTAGGCCTTCACGCTGTAACAATCTGAATTATTCTTTCATATTCCCCTTCAGTTCTCCAGTTTAGAAACAGCAAAAGCTGAACTCTGTCCGTGTGCAGGAGAGTAAGGTGAGTTCCTAAGCCCCAGGTTTTATTCCATGAATTAACACAGCTCCTGGGATAAGGGGGCTATATCTTTGCACTCCTCTGAAGGGCTTAGCTCACTATTTGTGGGCCGTAAAATAAGCGGCAATAACGATAATCCATGTCTGACCGTTGAGAGGAGCAAATCCAGCGTGCCTCCGAGCAGGCACAGCCCGTAAATGGGATCATATAGTGCATATCATCTGCATTTAGTGAGCCTGCCTGCTCTCAGAATATCTATTATCTTCCACACTCTCCTTCTAGGCTCAGAGCTTCATTTCTCCCCTGTCACATGTGTGCCTCAGGAAAGAGAAACCTGGGAAGGGGTGGGTTTGAACGGAGTGTGACTGATCCCAGTGCTCAGGGAATACAACTGGATCAACACAAGCAGCTATTTCTGGCAGGAATGCCCCTGAGTGGCTGGTTCCTGTGCACTTTGCACTGCTTTTCATATATGCTGATCATAAGAACTAGAATAATGTGGTCACTCTGAGATAACAAACAACATTTTTTTCACCAAAATTAGTTCTGAAAAGCTCTTCAGATTATTACATTAAAAGTCTCGGATTATTTGCTCTACCCCTGGATTACTGGGTATTGTTCATGTTGCATAAGGATTTAAAAGTTTTCTGTTGTTACACAGGAGACATTCCTGAGCTATTTTAAGAACTTAAATTTAGTTCCAGAGAAAGGTAGGGAGGACATGGCCGCTTTTGAGAGGGAGGTGAAGGACCAGGGCTGGTTTTCTGCCTTTCATCTTGATATATCGTGTAACAGCAACTGGGCAGAGAAACACTCTCTGTAACAGAGGGAGCGAGCTCTCCTTGGGGCTGAGGGGCTCCTGTGTGTGCAGAAGGGATGAAAACTCAGCAAAGGGAGTGAGGGGATGCTGGTGAAGGTCAGTGCCACTGCGTGTTTGTAGATGCAGATGGAGCTCTCCCAGTCATGTGTAATTAAATATGATCTGATGTTGTTGTTGTGATCCAGTTACTGCCTTGGAGTTTCCTTGAGTTTGGGTGGCCGTGTTTCTTTTCACTCTTGGCCAGCTAAATTGCAGGATTCTTTTCTCCCCCAGAAAACATAGGTAAATTTGTTTTGCTGGTACTTTTTTAAATTATTCACATGCAACCCAGCCACTTGAACTCCAGTAGAATAAAAAGCTGTATTCCAAAGCAATGGTGCATTAGAAAAATGTCAGCAATTTTATATTGCCCCAACACTTGGTGTTTAATGAGGAAAATGCTCTAAGTGCACACAAACCCTTGTGGCACACAAGGGTTTGAGATTGAGAAGATTTGAGAAATCTGCTCCCATTTGTAAACATTCCAATCCTATCCTGTTCCTTTAAGCAGCAATTTAATTTAACATAAATAAAACTGTTATACCTGGAGCTTTTAGAGAAGCAGGCACACACACAAATTATCTGAGGGAAGAGAAGAAATATAGTGAGGTAAAATGACTACTGGGCTTAGCTGGAGTTTACTAAAATGCAGGTTCATTAAACCCATTGTTAATAAGAACACTTCCTCTTGGTTTAGGAGCTCTAGAGCTCACCCTTTGAGCTTGGAGCTCATCTAACTTCTGGAAACAAGTGGCAAAGAGGGTGTCACCTCTGCTTTGCAGTACTCAAGACACACAACTCTAGGGATGCTGTAGCTGATACTGAAGAAATCAGGTACTTGCAGGCTCGACCTTTCAAAGAAAGATATTTAAAACAATAAACAAGAACATCAGCTAAGGTCACTTGACTTGGAGATGTGAATTTCAGTTTTCTTGTGCTGAAAAGCTGTGTCCTGTTTTTCTGTGCCGTTTTCCTCCCTGGAGAGTTGACATTTGTGTAACTCCAAAGCATGTCTAATGTTGTACAAGGGCTGGAGGTGCAGGCCAGGATTTTTTGAGCACACCAAGACAGAGCCCTTGCCTCAGCAGGCAGGTCCTGCTCGGTGCAGAGCTGGGCCATGAGCCATGGCTGCTGTGTCGAGGTAATTCCTGTGCTGAGCCAGGAGCCATGGCCCAGCTGCAGCTCTGCCAGGGGCTTGTCACAAACATTCTTCATGTGGAAAGTGGGGATTTTGCTATTGGGATATCATTTGTGGAAAAAGTAAAACCCAAGAAAAATCCATTGGTTTTGTGGATGATGGGCAGGGAACAATGGGAAAACCCAAGAGAGACAAGTACCTTTTTCTCCTTTTCTCTTCTGCTCATTTTTGCAGTGGAATGAAATGAGGACTAGAGGAAAGTAAAAATGATGAATAGGTGAGAAAAAGAAGGACACTGCTTTCATTGGACAGCTGCTTCACACAAGTGGGTCCTCAATGGGAAGGCAAAGAATCCCTTCCAGGTTATACCAGCTGTGAATCTGACTTCTTACTTTAGTGTAATTTATTTTTCTTTTTTTCTTTTTTTTTAATTAAATATTTATCTTGTCTCCTTTTACTTTCCAGGAAAAAAACACCTGCCCAAGAACACAGTTTTAATGAATCCTCCGTAATTTCATACCCAAGCAATACTTTCAGTGATAAATACCAGGGAACTCATTTGCCTTTGTGAAAGCAGTTCTGGCTAGATTGACTAACATATTGACTGAAAAATATTTTGAAGCTCTGCCTGTTGTTCCAGGCAGAGTTCTTTTTTGCAGAGAGAATAATGCCCATTTCCAGGTAGTCCTGCACCGACTTCTTTTGTCTTTGAAAATGTTCCCCTTCTCCTTGTGATTGTTATTCAACGCGATCTCGCCTGCCTTTTCTCCTTGGGGGCAGCACAAAGACAAATTCTGCCTGTAAATTCAGAAGCTTTCTTCATATTAAATGAATTTCACTTAATGCATCTTAGAGAGAAGCATTTAGGCTGTAGAATTGCTGAACTTTACCTTTCTCAGTTTCTTTGTTAGAATGACCTGCCATTCCTTTCTTTTGATCATTGTGAGTAATTTCCCTGTGATTTCTAACCCTTAATGTTGGGCTCCATTCAGTTTGTCCAGAATGGGGTTTTTTTGAGTCCTCATTATTCCCTCCATTATTAAATGCTGTTTTGAGTAAAAGCATTTCTGTGGGCCTGCCTTGGGTTTTGCTCCTCTTCTTTCCCTTTTAACTCATGCTGCAGCTGGTTTTGCTCTCCCTAGGCCAAAAAATCTAGAATCAGAGCCTTTATTTTTGGTAACCTGTAGAGTAATAAATCACTGATCTCTCTTTCCCAAGTCAGAGAGGGAATTTGGAATTGCAGCTACAGGTAGGCAAAAGATGCTGCTGGCTATTGCAGCCTGTGCATTCAGATACAAAGCATTTAAACTTTTTGGGGTGGTAATGTTTTTTCACAGTAATCAGACTGAACATTCAAATGAAAGAAAATAAAAGCTCAACCTTTTTATCTCAGTCCTGTGAAACAAGTTGTGATCATATGCCTACCTCTGGGTGGGAAATGAGTGTGATTAATGAAGCAAATCACACATTTTAAAGTGGATGATAAAACAGTTATTCCAAAGAGGAAACAATATCTTTAGCAATTCAAAATATTGTTATTTGCATCTTTTTTAAATCTGCTTTTTCTTTTCATTGCCTTCAAATTCAGGTAGGCTGGCATTCATTACCAAAACATTTCTATTTCATGTCTTTCCCTTCCTATTTGCCTTTCCATCTTCTCTGCATATAATGTCTGTGTCCATTGCCCTCCCTCTCAAATGAAATGCTTTTTGTATTGCAAGTTTTTCTAAGTCCTTCTACAGATAAATTAACCAAAGGAGGGAAGTTTGCAGCAATCTTGCCCCTTGCAAGAAGGGGAAGTTAACAGGAATGTGCAAAGGGTAAAACACATCTCTAAATGTTAGCTCCATTAACTTACCGACCTTTAGAAAGGTTGGGTGGCAAGTGACTCCTGGTGTGCCTGGCAATTCTCAGTCATTGAAACCTGCCTTAACACATGTGTGACTGCAAAGCTGAATGCCATACTGAGAGTTTCATATTCCACTGAAAGGGCTGGAAAGCCACTGGATTCAACTAGCCTGTGAAAGAGGCTGGAATGCTTCCCACCCTCTTGACCTTCCCAGTGCTCCATCATTCTCTACTCTCCAGAGGTTGTTTAGTGCACTGGTTTTACCTTGAATCCCCACCAACTGATGTCCTAAACTACAGATATTTTGGTGTCATTCTTAAGGTAGCAATCACAGATGGTTTTATTCCTCAAGCATAAAGTTTCAAGCTCTGGTTAAAAAAAAAAAAAAAAAAGCTTTTTTTTTTCTTTTTGCTCCCCTCTATTTCTACTGGAAGGCTGTTCGAAGCCTTCATGAATCTAATGCTTTTCCTTTCTAGGTTACCTTTGTTCATAATTGGTCAATTCATACTTTCACTTAAATTCTTTCCCTTAAAACATCACATTTTCTCTTGCAGCTTTCATTATCGCATCAGACTCATCCTCATTCAGACCCTGGTTTGGATCTGCTTCATTACATATTCCAGGCTCCTCATTTCCTAGGTCTTCCTCTTGGATTTGCCAGCTTTTCCTCTTAGGCTAAGCTGTTAAACTAGAGTTTACAGTTTTCCAGATGAAGTTGCAGGAGGAACTTTGAAAAGAGCATTGATACTTCTTCACTTGTGTGTCTATCCTCATTTGAGGTTGGTGAGGCCCTGGCACAGTCTGCCCAGAAAAGCTGTGGATTCTCCATCCCTGGAAGTGTTCAAGGCCAGGTTGGATGGGGCTTGGAGCAACCTGGGATAGTGGGAACCATGGCAAAGGGTGGAACAAGTTGGGCTTTAGAGTCCCTTCCTACCCAAACCATTCTGTGATTTAGCCTGTGCTCAAAGGCATCTCTCTCAGGCCTGACGTGTTGGAAGCAGGAGAGAAAGATCATATCAGGGACCCTGTCTGTGATCAGTGCAGTGGGTTGCTCTGAAATCCCTGATGAGCCATTCTACAGATAATTTCTTCAGTGTTTAAAGTTGTCCCCAAAAAATGAGGACAAGAGCTGATCCTTTCCAACATGTTCCTGAGTGGGGAATTCTAATGGTCAGTGCAAAATAAATGAGTTCAGAGTTCAGGAAATACTCTGCAGTAGTGTTCTCATACTCCAAAAGGTGAAGTGTTTCTGGCTGGCCTGCTGGAGGAGAGCTTATTCCCTCATCCAGAACTTATCTCTGTTTGTATAGGGAGTTTGATTGCAATAAATGTGCAGTAAATCTTTAAGATGTCAAGGCATATTAAGGTTTAATCCAAGCAAAAAATGTTTTCTCTTTTAGCTACTCTGATTTCATGAGAATGCTAATTCCACTCTGGCATGTTCTGGGAATCTGTCATTGTCATGCATCTGTCATCTAACCAAGAGTCAATATTAGGGTGACCAGTGCTCCCCACTGTGCACTGCAGGTATTGGGGGTTGTCTGTACCAGACATCTGTGCTGTGTTTGTATCCCTCAGGAGGAACACTGGGTGTGGTGATGTCACCTCAAGAGTAGGCTCATTGATTTAAGAGGAACCTTCTGAGTTTGCTAACTCAGTATAAGTAACAGGTTTAGCATATTCCTGCAGATGAGCTGTTACTGGAGTTGCTTTGAATCTCTAAGTTACATCTATTCAGGATATGCAATATGAATCCAAACTTTCACAGTCTGTGTATCTGTTCACATTTGATTTTTGAATCAGCATTTTCTTACTCTATCCTGTATGCTCATTTGAGTTCTATGAAAACCTTCTCTGACATATCCTGGGTGAAGTAGCAAGAGACAGATCAAAACCTGTGCAGTTAATCCAAATTCAGAATGTCACTGCAGACTTCTCCAGACCTATCTGATGAATGAATATTTCTGAATTGCGTTCACCACACTCCTTTATCAAAGCTCTATTGCTTATTTTATATTGTTGGATCTCTTTTATATTTTCATGTCAGCTCTAACTACATTTCCTCAGTATTTTTCTCTCTGCCAGGTTTGGCTGTTACATTGAATGTGAAAAGATTATTTTGTGGTATGAGGCTCAGTCATTTAAGACTGAACTGGTTATTGCTTACAAAAGAAATTATTCCTGTGAATCATGGATCTTGTAAGAAAGAACAGTAATAGAGGTGTGTCTTTATGTTATGAGGCAATTCCAACTTATGTCTGACTTTTCCAAAATTTATCAAATGAACTTCAGTGCTACAAAGTAAAATAGAAGTTGCTTCTCTAGCTACATTCTATTGTTTAACTACGTTTAAACAATTCTGTAGTTTGCAAATAATAGCCAATTAATGTTTCAGTTGAGAATCAGGCAAAATATTCCCTTAAATCTTTCTGCTTTGTACAATTTGTTCATCTATCTGTGAAAGATTCCATCTCAGCTGACTCTAATCATCTGGAAGTTTCTCCCCATGGTCTCTGGAGAGATAAAGAGCTATTTTCTGAATAATGATTCATCTCATCCCAAAATTGTTTTAAAAAAACCCCAAGTATAACCTTTAGGTAGGTCATGTGGGGTGAGATGTACCTGACCTTTGAGATGTGAGACTGGAGGAGTTCTCACATGTGCTCATGAAGATTAAAGGTTTGTTAAAGATGACATATAATACACATACTTGCATGTTCTGGGGTGATGCATGGCCATCTTTTATGTTTGCACAGTTTAATCCTGAACTCTTGCCTTCCATGGCAAATGATAGCAAGAGCCTGGAAGGAGAAGTCAGGGGGTCTTGTTCCTTCTGGAAGGACTCTTTCACCTTGTCCTGGTTCAACCTGGCCGTGCTGCTTCCCTGGGCACTGGGAATTGTGCATCCATAAACACAGCAGTGATGCTCCTCCTCCAGAGGCAGCACTCAGAGCTGCCAGGATGCCACAGCAGGGAGGGCAGGGGCTGCAGGGCATGTTTGGAGATGAGGCAGGGATGGCAGAGGCTGCAGGGCATGTTTGGAGATGAGGCAGGGATGGCAGAGGCTGCAGGGTGTGTTTGGAGATGAGGCAGGGATGGCAGAGGCTGGTCATGTTTGGAGATGAGGTCGGTTGTTGAGGGAGAGGGAATAATGTTTAATCCGCTGCTAAGGGAACAAAGAGGAGCTGAGGCAGGGAAAGGATGAGCAGGAGGGGAATGAGACAGCAAGTACTTCACAGAAAGGAGTGGTTGAGAGCTCTTAGGAGTGCCAAGGCACGGGGAGGGAGAGGGGTTGGTAGGGAGAGTGGGGTTTGGAGAGCAAGCTCTTGTCTCATTGTCACCTCAGGAGTGTTCATCTGCAGCACTTCTCATTAGAATTTGTGTCCTCTGTGAGCCACTTCTGTTGGGGGAGCAAACTGGCTTTATCCATGGCCAGTCCTGCACTTGGAATTAGCCTCTCTGCCTGCATTCATAAAAAATAACAGTATTCTTGAGCCCATTCATATTCTTATCTAGGCAGTTTATTTTTGGATCCCAGGACTGCTTTAAAATGTATCTTAATACAAACCTCTGTTAGTGGTTAACTGGGTGAACCTGGGTTTGATTCAATATCCCCATGATCTCAATCCCAATAGCTTTATTCTATCTCTCCTTTTTTAAAGTGCACCTTCTATAATAAATACACAGTCAAAAGAAAAAGTGCTAATGCTCTGAACAAAGCAAGCTTTGATTTCATGCTTTAGGAAATCAGTCACATTTTATCATTCTTGCCAGTTGGTGCTTCCACAAACACAACCTGTAGCAGCATTTTTTTTTTCCTTTGGAGAGCTTTGGAAAGCTTAACTCCCTCACAAACTACCAAATTCCCATTGATCAAAGCAAGAAAAAGGTAAATCCATTTGTATCAATGACAAATGGATTTAAGATACTCTATTTGGGTCCTTTTAAAGTCAATAATCTCTATAAATGATCTTTCTGACTGGATTTCCAATATGATTTTTTCCTGTGTAGTAGAAGTCTCAAAATAAAGAGTCAAAGTAGTGTATATAAATGTTTATATATCTCCCAAAACTGACAGTGGTTTTGTGAGTTTCTGTGACCTGCAGGGGAGATATTAACAGAACCAGCTCTCATTGGGCTTGATGGTGGAATAGCTGAAACCCTAATTAATTGGCACTAACAGATGGAGCTACACTCAGAATGTCACATTACTTCAGAATTACTCCTCCCTAAAAGTTTGGAACAACAATTAGAACTTTGCAGAATTGGTCCTTTATATTCTTGTTCTTCCCCATGTTGCCAGGAGATAGAAAATGGGGGAAAGGGGGCACACGTGGCACTAAATATGTGTGATCACACATGCTGGATTACCATGGTAGTGCAGTCTCTTTAAAGTGACTGATTTGCTAAATTGCCTTAACTAAACATAGTAGGGCGACAGCTTAGAATAAATTAATTATTAATATCTTCCTCTTTTTAATAGCCAGGGAAGGATAATGAATAAATAAACTTTGGACCTAGCAAAAACATATGTGGTCCAAGGTCAGTCAGAGTCAAGTGAAAAATAGCTATGAGCATCAGCAGAGTTTGGACTTGGGGAGGATCTGAGAAAGGGAGAATGGTCAGAATTAGAACTTTAAAAAAGCCAATTACTTCTCCCAGAATCTGCTCCATCCTCTTTCAAGTGCAGACTTTTTCCCAAAAGTACATTTAGAGTGTGGAGGGCCAGGCAGGGAGGGAAGAGAGCTCACAATAGAAAGCTTTCTCCTAAATGCAGTATGTACCCAGAGGCTATTAGAAGACTTTTGAGTAAACTGTATGATTGTACCCTGGCTGAAAAACACAGGAGGCTGTAATTATGCTGTGCTGTATTTATTCACTGGTGAATTCTTTTTAGCTCCTTTTCTCCCCATAGGATATTCTTTATGTACAGGTTGCATGTTTGGGAAGCACTTCATTTTTAATGCCGTTCATAATTTAGTTTTGGAACCACCATATTTATTAGAACAGTATAGCATATAAAAGCCACCTTTTTGCCATTGTGCAGCTAAAATAAATAACATATATAATACATATCCATCTCAGGGCTGAATATATTAAGGCACATTCACAACACTCTACTTCCAACATGCAGCTCTATGATTTAACTCTGCTCTGTACTATTTTTTTATTAAATCAGACAGATTAGTGATCTATTTTGCAGTGCAAAATGTAAGCAGTCCCTGGTACTCTTCATTCTCTGCACACCCTCTGTTCTTTAAGATATTTATTGAAATGGTTGGTGAGGTGCAACAAGCCAGACATAATATTCCCCTCGCCTTTTGTGCGACTACGCTGTAATGAAGAATTAATAACAGAGTCCTGAAGAATATTAATCATACTTTCACAAGGCAGCAGGGAACAATTTAGGAGCAGGAAAAGTAATGTAACGGTCCAACTCATGGGCCCATGCAGAAAGTCAGGGAGAAATGGGCCTTGGCACAGGGGGCTTGTTAGTCCCTTCCGCGGGGAGCATCGGCACCACTCATCGCAGAGCTGCTCCGTCCTCAGCACATGCCAGCCCTCCCGAGTGCCTGGCTCTGCTGGCAGCACTCCTGCCTTTCCTGCACCCCCTGCAAAGCCCCAGGATAGAGGTGAGACTCAGTGCAAACCAACCACTCCTTCCTGGAAGAACAGCACAGTATCACAGGATGGCTGGGGTTGGAAGGGACCTTAAATCCAGTGCCAGCCCCTGCTGTGGGCAGGGAAACCTTCCACTATCCCAGGCTGCTCCAAGTCCCATCCAGCCTGGCCTTGGACACTTCCAGGGTATCCCCACTTCAGATAAAAGGTGATCTGGCAGTCTTCATACATTCACAAAGAGCAGGGATAAAAATCATGTGGCCAGTGAAAATATTTCCTTTTTGATGTTTTCAGAGTATCTCCTTGTAGGCACAGAGTTTGTGGTGGTTGGCAGTGGGGCTGCAGCCCAGCCTCACCCCCAGTGGGCACAGCTGTGAGCAGCAGGTGAGCAGCACTGACAGCAATGAGCCATGGAGTGCCCAGGGGCACTGAGCAACACCAAAGGAGCAGAGGGCACACAGGGGCAGTGCATGGACATGAGGGGGATAAAAGGCTGGGCTGAAGGACAAGGAGGGCAGATGTCTGCAGCCTTCTGCAGTGCCATGATGTTACTCTGTGTGGGTTGGAGCTTTCTGATATGGTATGGTGACACTGTGTATTGTGGCCATCTCAACTGCAACCTCTCCTTACAATCTTTCCTCTTTTTCACTTTATGCTTCACCTTTTGGGGAAGAGACCTGGAATTAAATTTCAAAATGAAAAGCAGTTTTATGCAAACCTCCCTTTAAGATTTCTCATCCCAAAGAAATCTGAGGGAACGCTCTAGTCATTCCTAATTTTTTTTCCGGTATTTTTCCAGGTCTGGAAAATCACCTGAAATCTCTTCATTTAGGAGAGCAGTTTCAATTTTGACAAATCAGTGTTTCTAGAGGAAAAAAATAATTGTGTCAGAGGCGGTGTGACTAGCCAGAGGGCAAAGCTCCCACTGAGGCTGTGCAATACCAGCTTTTCTAGATGTGATAAATCTGTAATAACTCTGCAGTAGTTAATGCCTTCCATTTTTCCCAAATGCAGGGTCAGAAGTTGACCCCACAAAACATCTTTAATAAAAAATTATAATGATACAAGTGTAACCTGTGAAAGAATTAATTTTTCAGAATCTCTTAAAGTATTACACAAAAAGTAATCATGTTAAAAGAACCCTATTAATTAGTCGTTGTGTTAAACTGGAAAAGGGCTTTATGAAGGAGATGGCAGTGTTGCACTGCAGTCTTCTTCTGTAATTAAGATAAACATATTGCATCAGGATATATATTTTTTGCATGCTCACTGTTGAGGAACGTCACTAAATCAAGAGTAAATAAGAGTGCTGCACAGAAATGACTGACAAGTGGGAAAAGGGGGATGGAGGCTGCTTGTGTGATGATTATTTGGGGGGAAAACCTCCCAGTCCTAGCCCAGGTGGGGGGTTCTTGCTGAGCTGAGCCCTGGGTGCTGTGGCTCAGACCTGCCTTGAGCCAGAGGACACAGTTTCAAGCTGCACCAAGGGAAATAGAGGTTGGATGTTAGGAAAAAGTTTTTTACAGAAAGGGTGATAAAGTAGTGGAATGGTGGAGTCACCATCCCTGGGTGTGTTTAAAAGTAGACTGGATGTGGCTCTCAGTGCCATGGATTAGTTGAGGTGTTGGGGCATGGGTTGGACTGGATGATCTTTAAGGTCTCTTCCAACCTGGTCATTCTGTGAATTCAGGTGAACCTGGCAAGGTATTTCCCCCCATCTGTTGGCAGAAGGGGCTGCTATCCTGAATTTCCTGGCAGTGTTATCACAATACACTGACCCAGGCCATTCTTCATCCCTGGCAGACTCCTGAAGGGGACCCCTTGCCCACCAAAGGTGGCACATATGCCACATATGGGAACAAATGTTCCCAAGAACATTTCCCATATGTTCTTGGGAAAAGATTCCACCTAACACCGTTTCCAGTGACTCCAAGACCTTCAGGACTGTTCTGAATCCTGCTTAAATGCAGGGATTAGGCCATGAGGGTGTTACACTCTGTCTCCTTCCTTGATTCTCCTCTCTGGCAGCACATGAGGCTTCTCCCCAGTTTAACTCTTCAGAGAGCACAGAGATGGAAAAGACTGGTTTGAGGTTTTTTGCCGTTAGGTTTTAGGGCAGGAGCATCCCTGGTACCAAGTATGGAAATATTTTTCCTGAATGTGCATGCTGGATGTGGATTTTATATCTTGCAGGCCAAGACTTTGCATGTTGCAAGTAGCAAAGTGCAGAGTGGCTGAATCCTGGATGAGATAAACTCTGCACACAGCTCCATACAGAATTTCATAAGGGCATGCAAGGAACACCCTGCTTGCAACAGCAGTGTGCTGGGCCTGCTTTCTAACTGCTCCTTATTGTATTAATTCAAAGTTTTACTCTTACTGGAAAATTAAGTAGCAGGTGTAGTTTAAATGAACTGTAGCAGACTGGGTTTAGTGGTGTGGTAAATAGATTGTGATATTCATTTCCAATTAAAGTTCTTTTGCAAAGATCACTGAAGCACATTCTCATAAATTGAATCACAGTAAACTAATAAACAAATTTCTTTCAGCCTGCTGATGGCAAATTCTTATTTCCTTAATATGTTAGATCACATCATGGTATTAATTATATGATGCATGAGCAACAAAGAAGCAATCATTTATTTAGCAATAATTTTATAATTAGTTTTACTTTGGAATTAGCTTTACAGGTAATCCCATACCTATAGACAGAACATTCAGCATTAGAAAAATGAAATTTCAAGTGACTATTTTTAATGCTTGACTTCTGTCTATCATCCAAAAATATGAGATGCAAAAGTAGCAACAATGTTCATCAATAATTAAAGCAAAGGTTGACTTCTGCATCTGTAAACACACTGCTGTAGGAGTTTTAAAAAATTAAGATATTAATAAACCAATCTTAAATGTCAGCAGTATGTTCTTAGCACATAGAAATGGTGTTTATTGGGATCCTACTCTCAGCTATGTAAAAATATACTTTGGTGCTGAATAGAACCTGATCATTGATTGAGGTCCCTGGGGGGATACCAGCTCTTAGACTGGGCTAATAAAAACTGATAAAATAAAGCTCTCACTGTATAATAATGTAATTTCTTGAGATCTTGTCATCATTGCAGGCGTGTGAGATGCCTGGCAGACTGGATTAAGCACTCCCAGAAGGAGCTTTTATAGGCTTCCACTCCATGAGCTAAGCTGGGTTTGGGAGGCCAGGCTCTCTTCAATTCCTTTTTAGGTTGGTGAAGGGAGATGGGTTTTGCTGGATGCCATGCAAAGCCCCAAGCTCAGACCTGTGTGCTCAGGAGAAGTCCAGCTCTCAGCCTCAGTGAGAGCCAGAGGGGACAGAGCAGGATGGAGCTCCTGTTGTGAGTGTCTTCTGCCTAACAGCAATTTGGGAATCTTTCTCTGAACAGACAGCTTTAAGTCTGGGCATGCTCATTTCTGCAGCCTTCTTCAGGGCACTTATGCACCCACATCATCTTTTTCTTTCACTTAAAAGAGAAGCTGCTGCTTTATTGCACTTTGGGATTTTTATTTTGACTTTTCCATCTGCTGTTTATCTCTGGTTTAGTTTATTGCTAATGATTGGCTCTTCATAGTTAGTAGTATTGAAATGAATCCTGTAAAGACTCCTGAGGTTCTGCAGAGCTGCCTTGGAGTTTGCAAGTGGAAAGGCTTCCTTTCCTGCCTTAGACAGGCACTGAATTTTGCCTCTGAAAATCTGTAAACCTTGTGGTTGCCTTTGTCTTATTTTTAATGCAAAACATGTCTTGAAATTTTTCAGTCAGACCAAGATCTTTTTCAGGCTTAAATATAGCCATTGTGCAAGTGCAGGCTATCTGGAAATCCAGCATTTATTTTCCTTATGAGACCAGAGCAAGAGGTATAAAAGGGAAAGATTTAGGTCAGGTGAAAGGGAAAATAAAGTGGCTGGTGACTTTGTGTCACTCACTCATGTGTCTCCTGCTGTGTCCTTGGGTCCCTCGTGCTCCTTGTGTTTGTCTAAGGTGAACTGTAAGGTATAATCACAGTCATTTTCTTGTTGCTGCGTCCTGGAGCACAGAGCTGCAATTCTCTGGTGATAACAGAGCTTCTGTTCTCAGTGATCTGTCTGCAGAAGCCTTCCTAAAAGTCATCATTCTGTTTCAGCCACAGCCTGGGATTACTGCTGGGGGAAGGGGGAGGAAAGACCACAGCTCAGACTGTAATCACAGTGCAGCAGCTTCCAGGGTGGAGCTAGGGTCTGGGTTTGGATGTGCCCAGATCCCACTGGTGATGTGGAGTGGCCCTGGGCACTGGACAAGTGCAGGTCCAGATGGGCATCACAAGGGGGAAAATACCTTCCCCCTTCACACCAATTCACCCCCTTCACACCAAGTAGGGTCTGCCTCAGCTCCCAGGTCTGCCTTAGGTCTGTTCCGAGCCTTTTCCAGAAGACTTGAGCTGTAATTCTCCCAAAGCAGTGAAATCCCACATTGTCCAGCTTGTGGATACCTCTGCTCAGCATGTAAATGCCTGCTCCTTTTGGACACCCAGATGGCTCCAGGAGGTGGCTTCACAGATGTCCTCTGGTTGTGTGGCAGCTCTGTGTTGTAACTCAGTATTGCCCAGCCAGTTTTATGAATGAATTTATGTGAATTGTTCCTCCAAAGTGATGCCTCAGGTTTTAGCTTTTATATTTTTCAGATTCTGTGCTGCTTTAGTGTGTGGATCTGAGCTTCATATTAGGGCATGGTGAGCTCTCTTCACAGAGTAGGGAGACAAAACAATTCCTTCTCTAGGTGGGGACCAAGGACAAATGATCCAAATCTCAGGCCCAAAAGCATAAATAATGGTGAACTGAAGAGAGAAAAACAAGCAGGATGGGACTTCATAACCTTAAGCTGTAATTGGACAATTAACTCCAATATGCAAATGGAGCAGAACTTATAAAAGTGAGAGACCCTGTGACCAGTTGTCCATTTTGTGACCATTTTGGGTTCACCTGGGGTGTAGCCCTGGCTGGGCTCTTGTGCTGCCCAAGGTGGATCCATTGAGGCCTCCTAATAAATCCCTACTTTATTCTTCAGCTCTGTTCAGCCTCTGTTCTAGGCCAGCCTTCAAAGGCATCACAGAGAACATCAGTGCCCCCAGCATTTGTGTCAGTGTTTACTGGGTGAACTGGGAGGCATTCTGGAGGCTGCCTGGGTTGCATACTTTCTTCCCTTAAAATTTGTAGGAAGTCTGTATATACATAAAGCTCCACAGTTATGTGATTTACTTAAAGCATACATTTTTTTGTGTGCTTAACCACATGAGATTTGTACATGAGGAGGAATTTACTGATTTTGTTCAGGGACCTGAAACAGATTCACACACCATGAGCAGATACCTTGGTGCACTGAAGGCAATGATGGCATTCCCAGCAACTTAACAGGCCAAGGAGCCTGCCTAGAGCCTGAGGAGAGAGGATAAGACAAATCTCTGTATTAATATATTCTCTTCTCAAATACTGAAAATAAAGATCAGAGCTGTGAATGAAAATAAAAAAGTATTAATTGGTACTGGGAGCACTAATTTATTTTTGCCTGTGAAATAAATATTTTTGATTTATAAAAGTTTAGAATTATTAGCACACAGCACCAGTCTCCCTAGCACTTGCTGTTGTGTTGGTGGGAGAAAAACTCATGCAGTCTCTCTGAAAGTAGGTCACCTCTTGGTAAATCTGTCTATGGTCTGTATCAACAGAAGAGCAAGTTTCCTTACTTGCTTCCAGCCCTCCCCAAGCCCTTCTTCTTAATTACATTCCTGTATTTCAAAGTTAAGTTATCTGTGGCCTGAATTAGCATGGCATTCAAGCCACTTGTGGCTAAAACAGGGAGATACTGCAGGTGCTAAAAGCTTCTGTAGGTTCAAATCAGCCGGGTGGAATCATAACAGAGAAATGCAGTGTGGGCTGTTAAACACAACAGGGCTGCCCTGGCTCAGGAATGCTGCTGATGGTCAGGGGGCTGCTCTGAGGAGAGATCACTGCATTCCTGCTTACACACTCTCACAGGTGGGGAGGCTTTAGCTGGAAAGGACCTTTTGCCCCATCTGTGTGACTTCTCTCATATTCTTAAGCTCTTACCTACTGTAGTCTTCAGTTCCCTGCTAAAAATCCCCTTTCTTCTGGAGGTGTTTGTAATTCCTTCTTTTCCTTTCTCATCTTACACAGCCTTTGCAAGGATAGTGTCATCTTTTTTGACTCCAAATCCTGATGTAAAACTGTATTTTTACATGTGAAAGTATTTTTAATTCTGAGAAATATTTCAAGGTGCTTGACAAACTGTGGAATAGTTGCTGAAATGGAAATGACCTGTGGGGATTTTTATGAATTTAGGCTTCTCTGCTCTCTTGGGTAATTTGAGTGATTCCAGCTTACACAGGGTTTGAGGACTTAGATCACCAGGTAATGATGTGGTTAACAGAAGATTGGATTTCCTGCAAGAAGCAATTACCTTGATTGATAAGAAAATTTGAGAAAATTCATTCAAGACTTAATGAGATTGACAAGGTCATGGTTGAGCCAGGCATCCACCTTGAATAGATAAGGCTCTGTGTTTAGAAGAAGTAATCCAAAGACAATAAGCTCCTCAAAAAATGGATCATTTTTATCTAGGCTGAGATGATGAATGAAAACATTAGACTTGTGCTTGTGACAGAGAGTCTGGAGTGTGAAGATCAGGGGAGATTCTTCACAAAGTCATTTTATAGCACTAGTATTGCTACTGTCCCTTTTTTATACCATTATAAAGAATATAAAAATGACTTTCAGAGTCTTTGTGGCCTCAAAAATCATCCCAGACCTTTATCTTACAACTCTGTGAGGTGTTTGGGCTGCCAGGAAAACTGGAGGTCACAGGAGAAGGGCTATCACTCCTGCCTGCCTGCTCATCCCCTTCTGCCCTCAGTGGGGCCTGAGGGCTGCCAGCAGAGCCACAAACACTTCTGAAATTCATCCATCCTGGCCTCTTTCTTAGCCTGAGTTAGAAAAACCCAGCTGTTGCTGAGATAACCAAAACATTAAAAGGAGGTGGAAATAGCTGAAAAAGGGAAATGATTTATTGTTTCAAGAATTTTAGGACTCATTTATGGAAAAATACATTTTAAGATATGTAATTTCCATTGTGAAGTGGAGCCATGGATTTTGTTATCTGGACAGATTTTTTCATGTACTTCAAATATGAATGTTTGAGACCACATGTAAAGCAAAACCTGTGCTTTAGTACTCATCCTAAATCTAACTAATCTAACTCATCTGCTTATTTCTTCTTGATGGGCCAACTCCTGGAACCAACTAATTTAAAAACTTCTACCTACGTCTCATCCTGACTCATTTTCACTGTTCTTTAATATTTACTTGTGCACATTGATTCCAACACACAGCTGCCTTTTAAATGCACATGGCTTCACCTGTGGGGTTAGTCTGGCATAGAAACATCTTAAAAGGCAGAAAAAGTTCTTCTGTTTTTATTACTTATGCAAGAGCCTTACAAACAGTGCACCAAAAAAAGGCACTTCAGACATTCTTTGGAAGAATTGTATCCTTCTATTTCAGAAGAGTGTGTTCCCAAGAGTTTCTATTTCCTTATATAATATTTTTAATTTCTTCTCTAATAAATCCTGCAGAAGTCTCCTAAAAAACCTAAACTGTCCCTTTGGTGAAGCAGTGGTTCTATTTTCAGGTTTCAGTAAATAATGTATTGAAACTACTCATACTTTACAGAATTTGTTTATATTATTGTCAGTCACCCTGCATGAAAATATGCTTGAAATGCTAATAGATCATCCTACCCTTAGTTTGGAAGGATCCTACTGCACTCTTAATGTTATTAGGGAGATTAAATTATGAGTAGTTCTGCAGTCAATGGACGGGATTCTAACCTAATTTAACAGCTCCAATTCCAGGACATAAGACAAAATGCAGACAGAAAATATCAAATTATGTGAAATTGCTTCTTGTGATGTAAATAATCCTTTTTTGGACATTTGATTGTTAGCTCTGCATTTCTAATGGAAATGGTTTTTTCAGCAATAAGAGTGAAGGGATGTCCTCAGTGACAGGTAAGTTACTTCAGCTGGAGGACATTTTGGAGCAGATTCCCATGAGGGGAATGCATTGGACAGATGCCAGGGCACCTTGCTCCCAGAGCAGTTGGCTCCAGGCCTCCTGACACATCCTGAGGCTTCTCTCAGGGCCCTGTGATTGCTCCTTTAGGTCAGGTTATGGTTGTTGGCATCACTTTTCCTCCTCATCACTTCATGGAAGTTGTACTCCCTTCTCTTACCCCCACTGCTGTTCTGGTCAGCTTGGTCACAAAATCCAGAAGATCTCTGTTCTGTACAAAACCTCCCTAATTACAAATGGTTACAGACACAGGAGCCCTCCGTGCTGTAGCTGTGCTTCCCCAATGGCAAACATGGGGCTTAACTATGGATATGTGAAAGGATCTTAAAGGCTTGCTTTGATGAGATTTCCAACATATTCTTAGTGGAGCTTAAAGTACTGGGGATCCCCTTTGCAAGGTGGTGTTGATAATTCTGTCTTCTGCCTCTTGCTAGATGTCTGCAACAAGAGTGCAGACACTCCCATAGATCACACTGTTTTCTGTCCCAACACAAATCCACTCAAAAGTTTAGCTTTGAACTTGAAACCTTCCTGAGACATCATATATCAACACTTTCATTCCTTAGGATCTGATTTGATGTTATCCACTTAAACCAGCACATTTCTCAGAGTTCTCAACTAGAATGAAGGGTGTTGAAGTCTTCTGGGAAGTATTTTCATGCTCTTGGCCCTTCTGTTGTGGTCGTGGTTTCTGGTTATTTAGACTGGGATGCTGAAGGTGCCAAGAGCTTTAGATAAGCAACTTGAGCAAACTGGGTCATGCAGAACCACCCAGCATTTTCTTACCCAAAACTGAGGTATCTTGCAGAGGTCATTCCTCTTTATGCAGTGATTCCTGGTGCATTCCTTCAGGAGAACACCTGGGAGGAAAGGCTCTGACCAGAGCAAGTCAATTTGCCTTTCTTTATTGATGGCAAACCCGTGGATCTCCCTGAGCAGGAGATCTGCCTGGGATTGATGCCATGTTGACCTTCAGCTCTGAAAAAAAGCTTCCTTTCTTTCTCAGGGCTGAAGAGCAGTGGGTTTGTGATGTTCCTCTTATTGTATGGCCCTTCCTCTGTAGAAGAGGGAAATGGGTCAGGTTGATAAGAGATGGGAAGCCATCAGATCTCCAGGATTTTGCCACGCAGTCATTCAGCTTCATGTGACAGATTTAGAGATGTAAATCAAGAGAGAGGCTGCATGCCAGTGAGGCTGCCTTGATAAAAGAGAGAGTGGCAGCTGTCAGGGAAGTAAATAATAAACCCAGAGCAATAACAGGTCTATCTCAATGTGGTGATGCTTGATTTTTCACTTATGGATAGCTTCTTGGAAGCCGTTCCTTCACTGGGAGTCCATAAAAACATCCACGCTCTGAGAATTTTATACTCTTATTTATAGGGAAATATTTCCTCCTCCCTCTCTATATGTTCTGTGTGTCTTTCCAACCCTGTGGATCTTTATCCCTGCTGCCTGGCAATTCTCCCATACATGGAAAAGGTCATTTGAGTTTCTTCCTTTCTGTAGAAGAGGAGAGCTTGTAATACTGTAATGAAAACACCACTAGAGAACGTTCCCCCTTCCTAAAGGGAAATCAATTTAATTAGCATAAGTCCTCCCTCTTCTGGAGGGTAGAGAGATGTATCTCCCAGGTTTTGCAGGGGAAAAAAAGGACTCGGGAGAGCTGTAAATGATCTTGGCCAGCATGGTGTAAAACAAAGCATTTTGATAAAGTAGGAGGAGGAGATTGATTTGAACTGGGAATTGTTCACTCTGACAGATCAGGCTGGCAAAGAGGAACAAGACATTTTCCTTCTGTTTGTGTCTGTTAAAGTGCTCCAAGGAGAACTTTTCCTTCTTCTCTCTCCTTTATGAAGCAGCTGATGCCAGGAATTTAAGATGAACAAAATCTTCTAAGACATTTTTCACTTTGGTAGAGCTCCTGTTTTCTTTCTCTTCCTTCTCCTCCATCACTGTTTCCACCAGCTGTCAGCTATGAAGGTAAATCCAGCCTCCAGCTAGTTTAACTGGTTTATGTTTAGTTGGTTTGGGGTTTGGGAGAGGAGAAGACAAGCGTTAATAAACTTGTGCTTCTGTTGCTTGTTTAACCTTTAAAATCAGAACATTATAGGCTGAGAGGGATTTGAAATGAAACTTCCATTCAGATTACAGTGACAGCTTCAACTTGACTTTGCTTTACAAGGATTTAAAATCAAAAGAGTTTCCACTTTTTTGGAAATCATTCAGTGCCCTTTTTAGCTTAAACCCCAGGGATAATTTTTCATTGTTCTTGCAAGGAGCTCTTTTGGCACTGTCAGCCTTGCTAAATTTGTCCCAGCTTTTGAGTTAGTGTTTTCTTTACTTTCAAGGACTGCTGCAATCCAGGTTCACCTTTCAGGGGGTTTGTCACAGCAGGCCACCAGAGTAACTAAACAGGCATCAAACTAATCTCCTGCATCTGGTGTGATGAGTTGTCAATTGACTGGGAATACCTATGGCCTGCCATTACACTGTGCAGTATAATACAATTCCAATTAAAATAATTTCTAGGCAAAGCCCTTGATATGATATTTTAATTATCGTAGTGGCAAGATATTCAGGTTAGTGTCCTCTCTTTTTTCCACCAAGTATTTTCAGGAGCTATTTTTGTAAAGTGGACCATTTAGCTGAAATGAAAATGGAGTTTAATCTAGACATTTGGAGGAACAGAGGAATTGTCATAACACATCAGAGCAATGGTTCATCTGGAGCTGCAAAGGTGCCTTGCCTCTGACAGGAGCCAAGAGCAGATGCTTCACAAAATGGTTTAAAACCCCTATAATGGACAATTCAGCAATAATGTGGCAGGGGGAGAGCGTGATTCTGGCCAGCCTCAGGCAGGTGCCACTGCCTTATAGCCTGAAGCACGAGGGCTGAAATCCCTTAAATGCTGTAGCAGCATGCCTGCCTTGACTGCTCCCAGAAACTCCTGGGTCATTGAAATGTCACACTTCTCATGCCAATGAGCACACAGATTGCTGCTGCTTTCTCTGAACCCTCATTTTCTCAGCATTGTCCTTTCTTAATTATTTATTTATTTCTTAATTATTTACCCCATACATGTCTTCCCTGGCCATATTTTTCTCTCTGTCTCCACGTGGGTTTCATGCCCATTTGAATAAGAATCGTCTGTCTGGCAGCTTCCTGCAGAGGCTTTGGAGCACCTGAGTCTCTGCAGTGCCCCAGAAGGGAAAGGCATTCACATCCCTCCCCAGCAGAGCCTGTCAGCGACCTCAGCAGCTGCTGCCAGGACACTACAGGACATAAATCCCTTGGAAAGGACAGCTCTTGCACAGCCTCTGAGATCTGCAGCTATCCCAGACCCAGCTCTTCCCTGTAATATTTGAATGGATGGCTGGATCACATTATCACAGAATGGTTTGGGTTGGAAGGGGCCTTCAACATCATCTAGTCCCACCCCCTATCTACCTGGAAGTAGTAATTGTTCAAAATTCCCTGTGAAACCTCCCACTCTCCCTGTGTGGACACAAAATTTCAAATATCAAAAGAGAGTTTGGGTTCTGTTTTTGAGGTGTCTTCACATAGCAGTATTCAGTGACTGACTGGTTTTTATTCTGGTACCTAAATAAATATACATTGAGGATGCTGGGCAAATTTGTGTAGAATCCTGTTTCAAATGCACAAGTTAGTGGGAATTTTGTGTGCAAAAGGACACCTGAGATGAGAACTGTGAGCAAATCTGCCTTTCAGTGACTTTTTCCCCAAATATTCTGCAGCCACCTTTCTGCTCAGATACAAAGTTACTTAATGTAAATGAGGGAGAATATGCACAAACTTGATCTCTCCCTTCCCTTATCTCCTCTGCTGTTAGAGTTCTAGATGCTAAAAATTTTAGACTTTCTGTGCTGACAGATTCTGACCCCCAAAAAACCACTACATTTGACCTGAAGCCATAGAATAGGCTTCCAAAATTGATTGATAGCACTAAGATTACAAGTATATAGTTGATTAGAAGTGTATCATATCACAAGGAAGAAAACTTAAAGTTTTAGAATATAGTAATATATATAAAACAATATAAAAGTTTTAAGATAGAAGCTAGTCCTTCTTTAACTTCTTCTTCTTTCTTCTTCATTGGTTTGGGTGGTATTTTGTAATTAGCCAGAAAAGTCCACATTGTGGACTTTGAGTAATTAGTTATCGAGTTAAAAGTAAAAATAATTTAAGTGTCATTTCTTAATTAGATAGTTTAACCTTAAAAAACCTTGTAACAAAAGATAATTAACCATTTTGTACCTCATTAGTGAAATGCTGCAGAACTCACTACAGTAAGACTGTAACACAGATAAGAAAAAATAAACATCTAAGCCTCAACATGAAATACCATCTCAAGCACCTTCAATCCTAATCTTAACAGAAGTCAAAAAAAAAGAAGCCAAAATCCAGCAGACAGGGGTGCTCTGCCACTTCTGGTGCTTGTAAGGAGGATCTCTTGGCAAAGCACTGGCTGTGCAGCAGCACTTTGCCTTTTCCCCTTGGCAGGAAAGCCTTGCCTTTCTGATCCATGTCTGTGAGGCTCCAGATGAGAGCTGAGATACATGAGAGAGGGATCAGGGGTGGATTCTCCTCTCAATTCCCCTGATGTGACCCTGCTGAAGATCAGTGTGCTGATGGAGAACTGAGTGTCTGCACATGGACATGGGATGGGATCACATCTGCTCATCACTGAGTCCAGGGATCCTTCTGGGACAGCACAAGGCATCTTATCTGCTGCCAGGTTGGACAGGGTTTGGAGCACCCTGCTGCAGTGCAAGGTGTCCCTGGCAATGGCAGCAGGCAGAAAAAGATGAGCTTTAAAGTCCTTTCCAACCCAAACCCTTCTGGGATCCTATGACTCGATCCTCAAATCAAAGATCCACCCCAAAGATTCCTCCCCTCCCCCAGGATGGGCTAAGCATGAGCACTTTTAAATTAATACAGCACTAGAAATGTTTAATACAGATATTGACTTTTTTTTTTTTACTATGATACTAATCCAGTAGGGTAACTGCCTAAATAAAAGCTGGGCTCTGTTGCATTAAATTATGTTTTATGCTGGCAATATTAAAATTAAAAGAATGACCCTCTTAAATCTGGTCTTATTAGACATTGCCTGATGGTTTTACTGATTTCTTTATGACAGTTCTTATCCTGCCATGAGTAGCTTTTGTTTCTCAGTAATTACTCATGATGAAAATACCATGGTATGCAAATGCTGTGGTAGAAGTGTAGATTGAGCTTCTTTCAGGCAACATTTACAGCTATGCTGCCTTTCCTGCCCCTCACCCACCTTGTTTTCTGCTCTTTCCTGGGCCAGAGTCTATCAGTACAAAAACTGTTTACAGCTTACAGGGTTTTTTTCATAGCAAGTCTTGCCCCCCTAACTTTTCTTTGAAAAATGAATAGCATCATGTAATTCAAGAAAAGGTCTGGGTTTTGTGGGCTGGCTGCTCCAACTGATGGCTGGATTTCCTGCAACATCAGCACTTCACTTTTGTGTCCTGTACTTGATCCCAAAGGGATGTTTTTATCATTCCATCATAAGCAGAGAAAAATATTTCTATTTGCATTGTTTGCTTGAGAAGGGGAAAAAATTGACCACTTTCTTCATCTTCACTTGCAAAGACTCCCTTTCTTTTTATTTAAGAAAAGTTTGACATTCAGACATTCATCTGTTTCTATTCCAGAGCAAGTTTCTTTAATGCTCGTTCTGAGAACAGTCAAAGCAGATGCAAATCCATCTTGCAATGCTGCTCCTGAAGATTTCAATAAAGACAATTTTTAGCATGACTAGAACCTCATTACGGCCCTCTTGCAGCTTTATCAGGTCTGTGTATTCAGTGGACTGTGTATTACAGGACTGAGAAACTTTTCTATTCAGAAATAGATTATAATTTCAGTTTAAAATAAAAGCAAATGTGTTCATTATGTTGGATAAATTTGAGATCTAACTCGCCTGCCAGCAAAGCCACCTTTGCTGGCACTTGACCAGTTGGTGAAATTCAGTCCTGTGTGGCTTTTTCCTTTTCATTGTGCTTGCAGAAATGCTCAGAGCAATCATCAAGCACTAAGTCAGGTGGTTTCTGTTGATTTATTAAAAAGCCACAAACCAACCAAGTCATTTTTCATCTTACTCTGTTTTTCAAGATGATTCTTTGAAATTTTTGAACAGCTGATGCAAGAAATCTGGGACTGCCATTGTAGCCCCAGCTTGGTTGACTAACACACCTTTCTAGAAAAAGAAAACCCAAAAAAAACCCCTAAAAAAGCACACTGAAATTGAAAAAGAAAATAAAATTAATCAAAATGTTTAACCCCAGCTGTGCCACTCATAGCTGCAGTTATAGCAAAATGAACAGAGGCTGTACCCCATCCCAGACTGACAGAGCATTGCCTCAGAGTCAGGTTGCCAAACCCCCCTGGTTCTGGTTTACTGTCCTGACAGCAAAGGCAATTCCCACCAAACTTGCTTATAATGAAAATACATTCATAAATGCAAACTTAGGTACTCCTTAAATTTGTGGCTCTTCCCTGTGAAATTACCACATTTTACAAAGCAGATGACTCATATCAAGAACTTTCTTAAGGGCCACTAAGAAACAGATCTGTGCTTCAAAAAAAATCTGCTTTTTCATTAAGTGTAGTTCAGGAAGCCAATCATTGCCTGCTTCTATGGTTTGCCCATCACAGATGGCAGGAGGCACATTTGGGACCATTAAGAGCAGAAGCTGTCAGCAATTCCTTTAATGATATAACCACGCTGCCTCCTCTAAACAGAAAATAACATGATTTGTGTAGCAAAAACTATTGCTCAGTGATAGGGACATCATCATCTGTCATCTCTGCTTGTTTAATTTCTAAGGGAGCTAATCAGGAAACTGGCAGTGCTGTAAACTGCTGCCGACCACCAGTTGCCTCCTCGGTGGCAAACACGGTGCAGAGCCAGTGTTTGTTTTCCCTGTGACTGATCAGTTCCTCTGAAACGCCTGCAAGTGACAGCCCTGCTTCAGTCAGTGGCATTTCAAAGCCCTTAGAGGATCTGTAGTTGTCTTGTTCCACTGGGTTGGCTCTGGGATATTGTAACTCAGGATTATTTATCTGAACACCATTCTAGACCTTCCCGTTTCACTTGCAAGACTCACAGCGTGGGTTCAGCTCTTTCATGGCATGTCCTGGCTATAGTTCTGGACTCTTGGGTTGTTCATGGATTTCCTAACTCATTTTATATTCTCCATCACATGGCTGATGCTAATGGGGAAATGGTTTGCCAGGTAAAGTTTTAATATTTTCCTGATCACAGGCAGGTCAGTGACCTGAACATCAAGGGGCTTTGCATATGTTCCCTTTTTTGTTGCCATGAATCATTGTCAAGGACATCTGTTTTCAGCTTGCTCTGTACCTTGAACTTCTGTTGAGGTTGTAAGAAGTACCACACAGTGAAGCTTCCCACCTTCACAAAGTCATACCCTTTTCTCCCTGAACTCATGCTTGTTTTGTTTCCCCCTGATGGGCAGCCCAGCGTATACAGCTCTCTGCACACCCTTAGAAAAAAGGTACAAAAGGTTCTGGCAGGGAGGAGAACATCAGTGATGATACCTCACTTCTTATTTTATAGTTGAATCTGCTGGGTTTGTTTCATATTGTTTCCTCTTATCTGAATTTATTTTCCTAGCATGTTTGCTTTTCCAGTTGACAGAATAGTTTCTTGATTCATATTCCTTAATCCTTTGTCATCTTCCTCTTATTTATATTAATCTCCCTTTTCTCTGTATTTGTTCTCTTTTCCTTCCTCTGATTATTTTGCCATAGTTAAATTCCCTGGCTTTTCTTCTGTTTTCCACCCTTTGTGAGGCACCAGCCACTCCTGGCTGTGACCCAGCCCCACTGAGGGACCCCCATGTGACAGTGACAGCTCACAGGGGTGACAGGGGCCAGCTGAGCCGAGATGAAATGGGAGCACTCCTGGCACGCTGCTGAAAGTCTGCACCCAGGACAGGGAGTGCCATTTGGATGGATTTGCTGGTGGGATCCAAGGGGAGGATGGGGCTGTCCAGCTGTTAAGACTCTTAACTTGCAGCACAGATGACAGACTTAAGACAAGCCCTAAGGAGTGTGTCTTTGAAATTTAATAACATAAGAAGAAAAATATTCCACACTTCACTAGCAAATCTAATGCTGCACACTGAAAGCATTATGAGGCAATTTTTTTTTTAATTTTACTTTTTTTTTAGGAGAAGGAAGAGAGCTGGTTTATGAAAGTTGATTAAGAATGTGGTTTCCACACTGCTTCATTTCAGAAAATCATGCTGATGGCTGATGTGTGTTTTCTGGCCCGTTGTAACTTTTGAAGTGTATTAATTTTCCCTGCTGGGGAAAGTGTCGTTCAAGAAGACTGGGGGAGGAGGGAGGGGGCCTGACATCCTTATTATACTGTCACATAAAGACTGCTTCTTCAGACTCTTGAAGGTCTGTGTCTCTGGAAGAGTGACAGCCTAATAGGTTCTATTCTGAAATTATAAGTATCCTTGATAGCACACCAAGCAATTTATCTTTAAAATAAAAAGGGAAAAAAGTTCTGCTGATACATAGTTGCAGAAAGTCACTGGGAAACAGCTGAATAAAATTGAATTTCTCCTATCTTGCAAAAATATAAACACTGAGTATTGACACGCTTGTCTCTGAACACCTGTATCTTCACAGATAGGACCAGATGTAATTACCAGCTTACAATGAATTTCATTCCCATCGCAGAATCTGGAGTCAGGAGTATCACATGCTCCCAAACCTACAAGCAAGTGCAGTATTTCCAGTGGGAATGATGACTTTTGACGACATGATCCATTGTGGCATGAAATAAGTTCACACTGTTGCTTGTACCTGGGTGAAGCACAAGCAAGATTTAATAACATAGAAATAAATCAAATATGAGCCATATATTTATTCTCCTTCAGGTTCTAAGATCAGAAATCTGGAGCTCAACAGTAGTGGGAACAGAGAGAGCTGACTTGGAGGACTTTATTTTGGTATTTGCCTCTGATGTCAAAATTTTGGAATGCAGCCATAGGTGAGAATGCAGGGAAGGATTCATGTGTGGATTTCAAAGAGTAACAGATAAGCTGCATAAGCATGTGAGAAGCAAAAGCTTGGCTAGTGCAGGGAATTTGCCTGAACAGTTCAGCTTGGCAGTGAATTACCTGTTCTGCTAAATGAGTAACTCTTCCTTAGAAGTGTTGGTAACTTCCCAGGCTGGCCCCAGACTGTGCAAAGGAGGCAACAGAAATGCAGCTCAAATTCAGTCACACACAAACAGGATGAGAAAATCTGTCCTTTAATCTAGTTGGATGTGTTCACAACATTAGCTTTGTTTTGTCTTGAAGTCACAGAAGAGATGGGAGGGAAATGGAATGCTGACACATGAAGAGATGGCAAGAACATATGGCAAACCCATCCACAGTTCATCTCAGGGTATCATTGTGCTTACTTGGGAAGCTGCTTTTCCTAACTCAGGAAATTCTGCTTAGCTGCTTTTCTAATGCTTAGTACCTATCAGCAGAAATGCAGTTTCTCATTCCACTCCAGAAATGCAAAGCAGTGGGAATTATCTATTGTCTCTGGAGGATTCCCAGTGCTCTGTCATCCATGGGTGATTCCAGGGACTGTCATTTGGCTCTTTCTTCTCCCTTTCCCTGTGGCACATTCCCTGGCTGTTCCTAGCCACAAGGTCAGCAGGGCACTCCCTGCTTCTGCCAGTGGCTGATTGTATGAGCCATGAACCAGCAACATTTCAGTCTGACACCACCCCATAGCTCAGACATTCCATAATTCATCGGCTGCTGCTGCTGCTCACTCCAAATCTTCTTCCATGGTGGTGATTTTCACACAGCAGACAGAGGGAGAAAAGAGAGAAGAAAGGGAAGAGATGGAATAGGTGATCACACCATGGACAGCAGCTACACCATTAAAAATACAAAACCAGTGAGCAATGGCATTCCTATTTCCACTGACTGTGCTCCCTGCCCAGTGAGTCCCACAGGCAGCAAAAGAAATTGTGCCAAGGATTTGGGGTCCATTTTGGGTCCACCTACACAGAGCTTGCCCTGTTCCCCCTGCACCTTCCACCTGGTTGTTTTGAACCAGTCAGTTGTTCCTCCTCCTACTAACACTTATCATCAACTACTCTTTCTCTCTTTTCCTGTTTAATTGCTTAATTTTTATTTTTTTTTTTACATCCTTAGGTGTTAAGTGTTCACAGCCACAATGTTGGGGGGCATCCACCAATAAAAAAAATAGCTGGTTTCATCCAGTAAGGGATTTCTCCCATTGCAGTCCTGCCTCTCTTCTTGCTGTTTCCTGCTGAGCCCCATGTAGCCTCAACTCACTTAATCATGGTTTATTTTTTTAATATTGCCTGTATTTTGTTTTTTCACTAGTGAAAGAGCAATTCCAATTAAAACCAAGTTCATATGAGATGGTTTCAGATTTCTATGCTTGCCTTTGCTATAAAACCACAGTGAGCTGAAGTTTAACAATTATTACTGCAGACAAACAAATTTCTATTCACACTGCATTTCTTTTAATTGTTGTCATATTTCAAACTAAGCCAGACTTTTAAACAATATGGAATCAGTTCTCCAGATAAATCTGACTTTGCAACAAGGAAGCTTCTCTTTTTGTGTGGGGCAGATTAGCAAGATGCAGGTAATATCAACAACTAATATAAAGCTGCAGGGGCCATAATCTGTTTCTAGAGCACCTAAAGGTTGCAGCTTGAGGACAGCAAAAAGAGGGCATTGGTTTACTTCAGATAGAGGTGAAGAACTTCAGTTAATCATGTGTGCATTCATAATACACTCAGAGAGGCAGTGACTACAATTCCCTCTAAAAGGAAATTCTACTTCTCCATTGGTAAGCTTTTCATCTTTGCCACACATAGTGATGTTCATTTTCACTAAATAATTAATCCAAATACAGTACAAGTTACCAATGAAATCAAGATTGAAATACAATTGTGCAGAAGACAAATAGGTATATGAATTTTGTATACAGGCAGTGGAGGATGCTAATAATTTGTAATATGCCTGGGTCTTTCAGGGGAATTAAAGTCTTACTCTACACATCCTATTGAGGCAGCCGGAGTGATGGGAACTGATCCATGTAGCACAAAGAGAATTTCAAAAGATGTTGTTCTGAGAAACAGATTCAAGTTCTAATCCTGAATGTGCCATTGACTTCTTCTGTTCATGCAGATCCAATACTCTACCGTTTTTGCTGACTTAAGTATTTGAATTATTGATATTCGGGTACTAAGGGAAAATGTGATTTTAATTTTTAAGTAGAATCTCTCTTTAGCATCCAAAACAATGGAGTTCAGTCTGTGTGGGCTTCTCTTTTGGTTTTTTTCTCTGGTTTCCTTAATTGAGAAGAGATTCTACCTTTCTGTCCAAAACTTTGCACTTAAGGATTCCACCTCTCCTTAAATGTATCAGTGCATCCCATACAGGCCAGAGGTGCGTGCAGAAGCTCTGTGGTGTTGTGCACAGGATAGGTTGATTACAAATGCTTCTTCCTCCTGATCTCAGTTTCTAAATTCCATTTCAAAGGTTTCTGGGAAGCCTTTGTCAGTGTTGATGCTGCACACAACCCCCTCACCCCCAGTGTCTGCAAACAGAGGGAGGAGTATCCGCGATGCCATAGTGGGCGTGCATAAGCCAGCTTGTGCTCAGTATCCAACAATTTCATTAATTTCATTAGCAAATTAAATCCTGTTGCATTAAATAATTAAGTGGATTAAGTGATGCCCTCCCCAGTTGTTCAGTCACCTCCACATGAGTGTGTTTAAATAAAGTCCTGGAGCTGTTTTGTCTCTGGCAACTGATTCTTAGTTAATGCACTCTTGCCATAATTGCTTTTTTAATACAGTGGATTAGAAGATTATCTTTAAATTAAACTGTATTTCTAACAATAAAAGGAAGCACATGAATTATATGTTAATCATTAGACTCTAAGAGTTAAATGATTTTCTCATACTAAATATTACAAATACTTCATGTCTTTAAGACCTCAGATTTAATCAGTAATTTTCCTGTGATCTATTGTGGTGCAAAACCAAAATTGTAAGAAACAAACTACTCCAAGAGTAGGGATAGAGAAACAGATAATATCAAATTATTTCTAGTCATTATCATCTGTCTGTTGGAATTCTCATCCTTGTTATCCCAGACATACTAGCTCAGAAACAGCTGCAGTAAATACAGGAACTAGGATTTTCCTTAGGCTGGATCCCTTATTGGAACTTCCATTTCTTTCCTACTTGATTACCAGCTGCAAGGCACCAAAGTCCTTTGTTTGTTTGTTTGTTGTCTAGGACAGGCCAGTGGTTCATCTTTCCAAGGCAGCATTGCTCATGGAATGGGACTGGGCAGTTCTTAGTGCACCAGGGGTATAACTAGGAATATAATTGAGAGCTGGATGCCAAATGGAAATAGCTTTCAGCAGAAGCTCAGACTTTGGTGCCTCAATTCTGAAAGCCTGAATTGTACTCCAGGAATGAGGATGGAGTGAAGGTAAAGGTGGTGGCACGGCATCTGCCTAAAGAGGTGTTGGGCTAAAACAACAACAATCAGTTTCATACAAGAGGCATTTTTCCCCTCTCTCTTGCCTTCTTGACTCATTGCTGACACATTTCTACCTGTGAATCCACTGCAGAGTCTGTGCTGTTCAAATGTCTGAATTTGCAGTAAGTCCCGTGAAAAGCTGTTCTCTCAACAGCCATTACCAAGAGCATGAAGAACATTAAACATTATATTTGACATCAGTGGTTTCAATTGATCTCATTCAAGTCTTCTGTGCTTTTTCAGAAAGCATCAATATTTGGGTTGTAGAACTTTTGGGTGTAAAAACTGTTGGGTGAATCAGGAAATGAGACATTGAAAGCTAAACAGGTGGAAGGGAGAGGATGAAATACCTAAAGGAGTAAGATGTCTTTGGAGAAAGAAGTTTGAATTGGTGTAGAAATGAGAACAAAGAAGCAAACCCTTTAAAATGGAGCTCATCAGGCCAGATTTTGGTGTTGGCAGTATGGGCATCTGCTCCTGCATTGTATCTGATGTTAAAATCTTGGGGCTTAGCCAGTGAGCAGCAGTTTATGACCATCCTGGATGGAGTTCAGAGCTATGCTAAGTGGTTCCATTTGAAAGACATTTTTCAATTACAGAAAAACAATTTGGTGAAGAGGTTCTGTTCAGAAGTACTTGCTGAAATTCCATTTATGCAGCCTGGCATGGTTGCTTTGGTTATGTGGCTAAAGTGCTTGTGAAACCAGACCAACTCCCTGGCAAATGTATTACATAAAGAAATCAGGGACTGAGTCTGAATCAAACCTGTGGAGATACATATACATGAACAGACAGACAGATAGATGGAAAATGAGACTCAGAAAGAGGTTGGATATGAAAGTGAAGCCTGGTTTTTCCCTCCAGTGGTTGCTGCAATCAGAAATTCAGTCGAGCATTTCCAGCTTTTGAGAAACTCTAGAACCAGACAGAAGCCCCATTTTAAAATAAATGTCATTTATTGAAGCTGCATCCATTTGTAGCTTTAACTCAAAGATCTGCACTCACAGTGGAAAGAAAGAACAGACACAATTGTCTAATGGAAATTTCAAATTGAATCGTGGAGGTTATTAAAAGTTAATAACAAACATTAACAATATTAGGGAATCATCCATTCACCTGGAGTGTACAGATGAAAGAGATCTGTATCCATGGGGACAGACTCACAGGAGTACAAGGTCATACTTAAAGCAAAAGCTCTCCCAATGTGGAGGAACATAACGTGACCCACAGCTTTCCCTGTACACAAAATAAGACCCTGGGATTTTGCCATAACATCATTGTTTGAATTCTTTGTGTATAAATGAAGAAGAAAGACAAAGGCTGAAGTTTCTTTGGTGAGACGTGGCTGATAATTCTGTCCCACCATGGGGCCAAAACTTTTCTTGGCCAGGGCCTGGGTCTGTGCTGGCCCAAAACACGTGGCACTGTGAGAGTAGGACTCCTGTTCTGACAAGGAAAATTGTGCATAGTAACAGCTCAGGTTAATCCCTATAATTCCTCACAGGACTATGTCAGGATAGTATTATTAAGCAACTTACTAATTAAGAATAATACAGAAGGCATTTAAAATTTTGTGGAGGATGGAATTTCTAAGTGATTTTCCATACCATCATTTTTTGACTCATGAGGATAGTCATGTAGATGATTTAGTAATCATCTACATGAAGTTACAGGAGCCTGGCTGTATTGATATGCTGGTTAGAAAGCTAAATGGCAAAGATTTTATTTGGAAGTCGTCAAAAGAATATGTAAATTACAAAAAAAAAAAGTTCAAACCAGTGCTTCAAGTTGGAAACGTGTCAGGAGAAGAGCAGGTTTAGTGTGGAGCTGGAAGTGGAGGATGGATGGATGGATGGATGGATGGATGGATGGATGGATGGATGGATGGATGGATGGATGGATGGCCGGCCATGGGACTACCTGAGACACAAGTGAGGAAGTGAAGAATAAGGAGTGTGGAGTGAAGAACTGGACAGGTGTAGAAGAGGACATAGAAAAACCAGGCTAGACTGAGAACAACATCTGCAGGTAGAGGCTGAGCTTCAGTACAAGAGGAAGGAAAATTATTGCTGGAAAAGGAAAAGAGCTATTAGAGCAAAGCCTGTGTTTCAAAAGAAAGGGAAAATAGCAAAGTATTCACCAGCTTTTTGGGTAAATCAGGAGGAGACAGGGAGGTTACAGAAGATTACATATTTAGATATGAAAGCTATGCATTGGTATTTGCATTCAATTATTCTCAGATCTTACAAGCTAGAATTACCTCCTATCACTGCAGGTTTGCCAAAATATAAAGCAATGAGAAAAAATAATATGGTGGTGGAGGAGAATTGCAGTCTTCCTTCTTTTGGAGACCATGACAGCCTAAGTATTAGCCAGAGTCATCCAGCAGATGAGAAAGGTGGATGCCTCTGTCTGACAGGGTTGCTTTGGTAACCTGGATTTCAATGAAAATAATTTAAACTGCCTGTGCTTATGCAGTCCTAGGAGGGGGATGGATTGGACTTACAAAGCCCTACCACCACAATTTTTGTGTGTAGCTGGCTCTGTGAGCACAGGAAAGAGCAACTAACGTCTCCAAGCAATCAGTAGGATTGCAAATGGCGAGTTCAAGGAAAAGGAACACAGTTCAAGGGGTTCACAGTTAGATTTTATATCTTAATCTAATATATCAGAAACTACTTGGGTCTAGTAGGACATTTTAATTTTAGAAACCGTTGCACGTCATGGACTTGGGCTTGAAAGAGCAGCTGGTCTGCAGGGTCTGAGACAAACTCATTCAGACTTGACCTATGCTGGCTTCTCAGGCAAGGGATGAATAATCCATAAAGAATTAAAAATATGTTTTGGCTGTGAATAAAAGTAGCAATGTCCCAGTCAGTCCAGGACAGAGAGTGAAACACAATTCATATCTTTCAGACACATAGAGCATAGGAGTCAAAAGCGTTAACCACGCTGAAAACCTTGGCAGAGAGCACTGCAAGGAGCTGCCCTCAAAGCATCATAAATCTGCAAAGCCACTGAAGGGCCCTACAATTACCTTAGTTGTTTATTTAACTATCACTTAGCTGTAGTATTACATGATGTTGTGTGTAGACTCAAAACAATCAGAGCTATATTAGCTGGGGATTCCTTTTCAGCACTCTCTAGCTGCGTCCCATTACCTCACCACAGGTTTTTACTGGATGCTGTCCAGCAGTTCAGCATTACTGTCATAAATGCTGGGATACAGACAGCGTTAGTTACCCCCACAGCAGCATCCATGCAGGCAGGAGCAGCCAGCCCATGCTCCCTGCCTGGCTTTGGCCATGCCCTGAGGATAGGTGTGGGGATTTGGCAGCCCAAGGGGGTGATACCATGTGTTATCCCCAAGGTTCACTTGATGCCTTGTGTGCACACAGAGCCAGGGGATCTGCTGCTGCCTTACACCACTCCTGAGGTCCCTTCCAATGCATTCTGGGATTATTTATGATTTTTTTCAAGAATGCCCAGAAGCTCCACTGGACAACTATAGGAGTTCCCACTCTGGTCAGCCCAAAGAGATGAGCTGAACAAAGTTGTGACTCAGATTTCTGTTGTAGATGTAGAGCTGAGGCCCGGGGAAATTAAATGAACTGTGCTGTCGGGCAGCAAGGCACTTATTGGAACTGATCTCCAACCTTGTCCTACCTCTGCCTCAGCCACAACTCTGTTGATTCTCCAGTAATGCTCTTGTGGGGTGTTCGTGGATTCGCGCAAAAAAAAGTTATTAGGTTTCTGCAGCACATGTTCTTTAGCAATTAAAGCACTAAAGACCTAAATTTTTGTTCTCCTCTCTGTGAGCAGAAACTCTTGGAGCGTCAATACAGTCACTTAAAGCTACACAACATTCATCTGTTCCTGGTGGCTTACCTGACTCATACCACCTGGAAGTACATGCTTTGCTTATCACACTCTTTGTTCTTGGAATGGGGTTTCCTAAATCCATCTCCCATGTGGCTTCTGTGGCACTGTGTCACACCGTGAGATCAACTGGGCTGTTGGTAGCAGCAGAGACAGCTACATCTCAGCAGCACCCAGATCTTGGGGCTATAAAATCTTTTATAACAGCTCTTCATTTCTTTTTCTCTGTATCCAAGTATCCAAGGATAATTATTTGCCCAGGAACACTTAGTTCACTGTCACTTTGGGGACAACAGCCGAGCAGGAGCAGGATTACAGATGCTCTCATCTCTGTAAAGGGAGTGCCATAAACAGTTAAAGATCAGGCCTGTTCTGGTCTGATTTACTCTTGTTCTGCTTCTCTCAGTTTCACTTTAATATTGAAGTGAAGGAGTTTTGCATTACAGAAAACTCCCTGCCCACCAAGCTCATCTGCTCTGTGAGTACACCCAAAGACAAAAGGGTCCTGGCACAGAGGGGTTTATTTTAAGCAGATGACTTTCGCCTACGCCTGTCACTGAGTAATTGTTACACCTACTACAGCTCCCCTCTGAAAAAAAAAAAAAAGTCACAGAAGAAAGTTTAAGAAAACACTATATAAGCTTTGTAAAACATGAAGACATAAAGGCTTCGTTTTACATATAGAACTCCATGGGTTAGTGAGCCAGCTAACCTCTACGATAGATTTATACCAGCAGCATTTTCTGGCATGGGGCTCTGAGGGCATAAAAGTCAGGATTTCACAGTAGTGTAAGGCTAATGATTAAAGTATGTGTGATGGTAGTCACAGTAACAGCCTGAACAGGGAAGCACCCACCTTTCTCTCAGGTGCTCTGACAGCCTGATATTAAAGACCTGCAAGTGTCAGAAGATGTAGGGAATCAGCTGGCCTCTCTGACAGATTTTACAGCACAGGTGTTTGTGCTGTCAAGGCAGTGAATATGACAACCGGAGGAATGACAGTAATAGGAATGTTTTTAAGGGAACAGCTGAACAAAGATGCCACTGTTGACAATAACATGCTTAAGTTAAAGGGAGACTCTTGGAGCTTGTACTTGGAGAAGATTTTATTAAGCCCAGTTTTCTACTTCAGGGTTTTTGTTATGTTTTCAGAATCTTCCTGTGTGTCTGTCTGTCTGGTTTTACTACTGTGGTGAAATACTATTTACTTGTAATGTGGAAGAAAGATAAAAGCCACTCTGCAACGCTGCTTCACTTGTATCATTGTGATAGTGTAGGCAACATCTGAAGGCTGCACTGATTAAGATTTAAAATCTCCAATTTTTTTTATCCTGGAAGTTTTACAAACAGACAAAAAAACCCAACTTGAGTTGGGAGAGCTGAAATTTGAGATTAAGGGTGGCATTGAGCCCCATCTGTTGGACCACCTAAAAATTAGATCATTTGCTCCAGCTAGCCATGGAGTGAATGGAGAGTGTGGATGTGCAGAGCACATTTTATGGCACTCATTTCTTTCCAGTCATCAGAGAAGATGCCCAGACAGCTACAACAGATGGGACACTGCACAGTCAGGAGGGAAACCTCAGGCTAAGCTGGAGGCACCACCCAAGCCTGGCTTTCCCAGCCACCTCAGCAGGGCTTTAACCCTCCCCACGAGCCTCCATGTCCCGGGAACATTGTGTAACAAAGGACTTGGCTTGACAGAAACCAGAATTCACATACATTAGATCATCCTCTAAGCTTGAAATAATAATGATAACCAGAAACTAGCTATTAGGACAAAACAGAAGCATTTCCTGTTTATTTGCTAGGAAAGACTGATAAGTGCAAAAAGCATTAGGAATCCACAATGTTTAGCCAGAGCTGCTCTGGTCTGGGCTTATAAAGACAGAACCTTCTTTAAGGAACCTCTCTTTAAGTTATTCAGAGGTAAAACACTTGAGCAGAAAATTTTGAGGCAAAGCAAAATAAATATTACCTTTCCTTAAAAGTACTTTTTCTCTGAAGCAGTAGTTTTCATGACTCTTGCTTAAACTCTGGAAGTAAACTGAAGTTTGGCTTCTAGGTCTGTGTCCCACCTCCATCTCAGGCTTTGATCACCTGCAGTGGTTATTACCTGTGGTGTAAGAACTGGCTCTGGGGGTCAAGAGATTTGTATAAAAAAAAGGAAGTGCTAATTACAGTCCATTCCAATAAGCTTAGAAATATAGCAGAGACAAGTCCATTATCTCAGAGTTAATAAGGTTACAAAATGTTGACAATGCACATGATCTGCTTTGCTATCAAATGCTACTGAAATTATGGATTGTTGCCACAGCATGGGAGTTGCACCAAATGATTAAGACTTGGGTTTAATAGAGGTCATTGCCTATGGAAGTCTGGCTTTCGATGGCATTTAAACCCCTGGATGGATACAGGTGCCTAGGTACATTTGCAGATGCTCTGGTTTACACATCTGCCAGCAGTGCAAGTTAGGGAATTCTCTTTAAAAATGTCTTTGAGGTGCCTGTTTGGAACTCCTACATGGGATTTAGTGTCACCCTGCCAGAGCTGTCTGAGGAGGAGCTGTGGAGGTCCTTCTGTAGTCATGACACAGAGGCAGCCACCTGCTGTCCCAGAGAGGCAGGGGAGCTCCTGGGAAAAGGGAGTTTTCCTCCCTGGTAGCTGCAGAAGGAGCCTGGATGAACTGAGCCCACAGTGGGATGGCAGGGTCAGATGAGATGAATCCCACTCCGTGTCAGAAAGCAATTACACATCTGGTCATTCCCTTGGAGTTAATGGAAAGGATGATGCATATGCTGTCCAAGGGAAAAATAAATCAGAGTTCATATCCCAGTCTCATCTTCTGTAACACAAGCATATCCATCTTATCGCTTGAGAAGGGAAGGGAGATCAGGGAGGCTTTAACTGAATGACTGCAGGCATCTTAAAGTAGGGAAAGGAGAAGGAGCACAGCATTAATACAAAGGTTATCTTCTATTCTCTGAATGCTTTTAAACCAGTGTTTCCATTAGTCAGAGCTATGTTCCTACACACCTGGAATTTTTCATCTCTTTATACACAGCTCAACTTCACTGAATTCTTAAAAGTGAGACATACACTAAAACACATATAGCTGCAGCCAAGTAAGAAGTTCAGAGGAAAGCATGGTTTTGTGCACCCAAATCTGTATTCAGGGACCTCACTTGTAGCAGAAACTAGAATAGTTTTCAATTTGTGGTAACAGAAATTTTGCTGTGACTTAATTTTTCTCAGCTAGCCCATCAGTAAGTATTATTTTTCTTAATGAAAGTTTTTAGTTAATGTAAGTACAACTCTTGGAACACCAAGAAAACAGCTAATGTGTTCTGGAGATAGTGTTACTTGCAGTACAGTACTTGGCATGCTGATTCCAGTATATAAGTTTAACAGAAGAGAAAAGCTTGTTCTTCAGAACAAGATCTGAATGTGAACCGTAACCATGCTATGGAGCATTTGCCATCACATAAAAAGTTTCTTTGTAAGCAGAGGTTCAGCTTGGCAACTCCTGCAGATAATTTTATGGTGATTTATTCCTTTTTGAAGAGCATCAGATGATACTGATCTTTCCTCTTTTCCTCTGTTGCTTTCTTAAAATGTGACATTTTTGTCATGTTGTTGCCCTGAGCAGCACAAGCACAACTGCAGCAGCACCAGGACTGATGTCACCTTCTCCGGAGTTTCTCAGCCAACCTCTTACTGCAGCTCCCCGTGGATACAGTGTCACTCAACACCTCTCCTTTAGTGGTCACTTAAAAACCAAATGCTGCCTTTTGGGATTTTTGATGTCAGAGCAGCTTGGTGAGCCTGAGGTCCCTCACTTGGTGGCGATCCAAGGATTTTTGCCGGGACGGCTTGGTCCTTCCTCATTGTTTTTTTTTCCTCAAGGTAGATTCCCCTGGAAACACAGACCTACACATGTGCCCACATACAGGTATTCTAGGTAACACTGAAAACTAGACAAGTGCCTTTCTGTCATAGGCATAAAAATATTCTGCTCTGACAGACATTTTCATTTAAAAAAAACAGTCCTAGACAAGAAGGTATTTTCCTTTTATTCTCAAGATATTATTTTAATATATTCAACACGCCTCATTAACACATCCAGAAAGGTTTTGACATCTTGAAGACTCTGCTTCAAAAGTTTCTGCTTTAATACTTTTTCCTTTGTTTAGAAGCTACTTTAAAAATCCAAAATGCTACCAAAAAGGCCAACTAAAATGTAATATAAACAAGCTCAAGTCCAGCTGAAAGGGAGCTTTACAGTAATGGTCTGGGTCTAGAAATCCTTATAAAAAGGCTTTAAGTTCTTTTATAGAAAGGATTTTCTTCTATCAGATAAATGCTTTCTTTGCTCTGAGTAACTTTCTGGTGATTTCTTACTTGAAAAAGATTTGTCAGGTTCTGAGATCTGTTTAAGCTCCAGGAATAATGCCCCTTCATCTAGGTCACCGTTCCACAGAGTAAGAAGTTAAGAGGAGTCCCCTTTTGCCATCAGCCAAGCATTACTCCACCCCTTTACTCTTTGGAGGGAGATGCATCAGGCCACATCATCCTGCTCCACACTCATTTATCAGCCAGGCCAAATCTCTACATGCAGATTTTTAAAGATGTGACTTGCATTTCTGCTAACACACTGCTTGGGTAATTTGAGGTTTTTCTGTGTTCCAGGGGAATCGCTTTCCACCTTTGTAAGTGTCTACTGAATAATTTGTTTGAGAAACTTCTCTGCACTGACTTTCCTGTTATTACCTTTTTATGATACTTGGGTCTAGGACACCTGCACCATATGGCCCTACTCAGCCTACAAAGCTGCCTTTCTGTGTAGGAGGCCTGACTGTTGCTGTCCTGCTGAAAGCCAAACATGAAGTGAGTTTGCTCACTCTAAGACCTTGTGCTGTAAGTCCTTGTTGCAGTAATGGCTCTGTTTGTGGTGTCCTGATCCTGCCTCATTTGAGAACGTGATTGCACTGAGTTGAATGACTTCACATGCATACGGTGAGTCACGAGCTTAAGTGCACTCTGAGATGAGCTAATTTTCCCTAATATGCTTTGCCAAATCTGTGTCTATTTAAATACTTCTGAGAAAGAGGGGGAAAAGTCTCTGCAGAGAATGACAAAAAGAATTTATTTTGGTACCAGTGTATTAAACACCTGTATCATCAGATTCTTGGATGTCTTCTCTCTTTCCCAGCTTTCCTTTTGGTCTTCATTACTGAGAATATTTAGTGAACTGCTGCAAGTGAATTACAAACTGCTCAATATTATTCTTCAATGCCCTGACCCTTGAAAGATCTAAATAGAGTGTGAAGACAAAGGGAGGAAGGGGGTCATCATTATTTCCACAAGAATATTTAGGAGGTTTTACTCATATTTGAGAATGGAGGACTTATAATAATGTCTAAAAAATGCATTCCTAAGCAAAACATAGTGTACAAGAAATAGTTGTTATATTTGTTGAAAGCTGTTTATAGAACAAAAAAAATAGTCCACCATCTATCATATGGAATCAGTTGCCTGGTAAATAACATTCTGCTTAGTGTGACAGTAATGAAGAATTTTATCTACAGCCACTGCAATCATAGTTTGCAGCCCTTGTAAATATTCCATTTACTTTTATTTAGGCAAGCACATTAACTGTTAGCCAGATTACTAAAGGGAGGGACTGGGTATTTTTACCTTTCACACCTCACTTGAGAGGCTCCCAGTTCCTAGGAGACTCCAGGCTGAGGGATTCTGATGATGATACAAATGGTTGCAGCTCCAATAATGACAAAAGACCTAAATTCAGAGGGAATATAATCCATTAGGGCTGTGCAATTTGTAACATTAGCATGAAAAGACATTCCTTTTAAAAAGGGAACGGGAAAGAAAATATGTCTGATGCAATGTGTAATGTAAGGAAGTGGTAGCCTTTGGTAAGTAAGAAAACCCACTTATCTTAAAATACATTCCATTGACTAACAATCATGTGCCAAAATTAGGCTAAATTACATTCTGACTATTCTTGAACAGAGTTTAAAAGTTCTGAGTAATGACATTGGTTGAACCATTAATGTAAGTCCTTAAAATATAAGTAGTTTCTTGATACCTTCCACTTTGGGTCATCTTTCTTTGGGAAAAAACCCACACAACAAAACCAGATGCTGCCATACGTGCACAGGAGAAATCAATGGATGGGATCAATATTCCCTCCACAGGTAATAAATGCTGAGAAGCATTTCTGTCTATCTAAATTGATCCTAGAGAATTCTTTAAATTGGTTCTGATGTGTATAAAAACCATTTCCCTATTGATCAAAGCTTTTCTTGCTTTCTTTCTTTGATATGTTATTTCATCTCTGCCATCAGGAATGGTCTCAGGCTTCTGTATGCAGTTATGATAAACAGAATTTCTTCAGTCCACGCAAGATTTTTTCTTTTTAATTTAAAGCCAGAAATAGCTGGGTTTGTCTTTGAAGGTGGATGCTTTGCTTATAGTTAGGCAGTGCAAGTAATTTTTAAATTGGGAAGTTATCCCATCAGAATTATTTGCAAGGAAGTCTAAAGTAACTGCTGTACTTTTACTAGAAACAACTGCCCACATCCTGCTCCTCAACTACTCTGTTGTCTTTGAGAGGAGGAGCTGCTGGGGCAGAGGGGAGAGGTTTTGATCTGTCACTGTCCTTGTTCTGCCCCATTTTTGAGCAGATTTCACCTGAGCTGCTGAGTCTATGGAAAATGTTACTGGGAGTGAGCAAACAGTTCCAGTTATCAGGAGGAATGTCTCAGTGTGATGTGCCTGGGGAGCTGTGGAGTTTGTGACCTTTGTCACTACACTGTTTTATTAGCACTCAAGCTGCTAGACTGCTCCAGAACCATGGAGTACTGGTGGCCTAAACCAGAACTTTTCGGAGTATTTGATAATGGGTTGTTACAGAATTAGTAAATTAATTTGCCCAAAGAAAAGTTAAATGCTTTAATGGGCATATAAAAAGGCTCACCAGTGAGCAGTGGTGATGGTTTGCTCCAAAACTGTCACAGTTTGCAGCTGTTTGGACATGTAAAGCAGTGTGTAGTGTGGTCCTGGCAAGGTTTCACTCAAAATTCATTGTACAAGGAAGACAGTAATCATGGCTGTGACTTCTGTTAGGCTCTTATGAAATATAAATTGTCAAACTGTCTTTTGACAAGTACAGGTTTTGTTCCTTTTACCCCAAGTAATTTGGAACCATCAACCCAGCAAATTAATCTTGTCTAGTTCTGTCTTCTGAAGAAATGCAGTAACAAATTAGATTGCTTCAACACGCCTGCACTATTTTAAATTTATCCACCAGTTCAAATTAGGAGATGGTTTTCATACTGATTTCACCCGAGGGGCTTTGTTTCCTTAGGATTCCTTTCCACAGGTATGCAAAGTTCCTTGCAGATGAGAAAAAGCAGGTTGCTTACTTAGATCTAACACAACTGAACCTCATTGAATGCAATAATTTTGCTTTTAAGTTCACATGTTTAGGTCAGTATGGACACTCCAGTAAATTTGGTGGGATTTTTGCAGATTCCTGCTTTTGGCACTTTATGGCTAAGGGCTTTATCAAGCCCATAACTTTATGTACATTTGGAAAATGTACAAGAACAGATTTTTATGCAAAATAATTAATTTTAACTACCCCCTTTTCCAGAGTGGGGTATGTATCCTAAAAGTAAAAAAAAAAAAAAAAATTACTAAAATATGACTATCTCTGAGGTACTAAATGATTTTAGCGTTCAGCTCTGGTTTCAAAACAATGTAGAGATATAGTTTTAGTAGCAGGAATAGTTCTTCTAGAAGGGCATGGATGATTTTTATTGTTTTAAGTACAAATGTATTTCCAGCCCAAACAACAGCGCTGCATTGTAATTAATCAATGCCTAAAACGAAGAGCATTGCCAGTCCGGAGACAAGAACAGAGCTTTTCTCTGTAGGACACTGGGACTGGAAACCTACAGCAGTGCTTAACTCCAGTGCTGGGCAAAAAAGGGAGCTGAAAGTGCAGTGGTTTCCCAGAGTAAATTCAGTCTGGTCCAAGCAGAAAGGTGTCTGTCCAGAGATCCCAGATTCTGGCTACCCCGCAGCTCCCAGGTGAGGTGGGATTCAGACGATTGTTTTCATGGAAACCCTGTGTTTCACCAGCCCTGGGGGGTGATCTGGGGTCTGGCTTGGCTCCACATTTCTTTGTGGATCCCCAAGGAAGGACTGAAGCCTGAGGTTTACACGTGGAGTAAGCATCATCAGCCAAGTAATTTTAATACACAGAGTTTTCCTTGGCTAAGCTGTCATCCCCTCAAGGATTCCTTGTACAGAAGTTGTTTGTACCTTTAATTGGCTTTGCTGCCTTTCTTTACCTTTTCCAACTCACTACATGCTTCTTGAAGCAAGTGTCCAGATGGTCAGAGCTTATGTTATTCTGAGGACATAATAGGGGTACATTAGAAAAATTAGTACTTGTGTTTAGCAATGGGCAACAGCAAATCAGCTGTGACTAGTACAGAGGCTGCTGCTGTAGGGTCTCTTTGTGGTGGCAATGTGCTTTGTCATCACTCCTTATCTGCCAGGCTGAGGAAGAAGGCTGAGCTCAGGACTGGCATGGGGCCAGCCAGGGCAAAGCTTCACTTTATCTCCCCATGTTGCCAAGTGCACCAACAGATCCAGAGCAGGTTCTGGAAGCCCTGTGAGCTGGAGATCTAGAGGCTGTGAGATCTAGGGGTCAGAGTCCTAGAGACTTTGCATCTTCTAAGCAGAATCGATTCATTTCAATGCAAATCAGCCTAACTGCTCAGTTCAGTGAGTTTGCATAGACCAACCCCACCTGACAACTGGGTCAAAGGTATGAAGAACAACCTCTCTTCAGGCTTTTATCTTCCTCCAGTGTTATATCAAAGTGCCTTTGTTAGTGACAAGTAAGTATCCTTCATTAAAACACAGCTTTGCATCACAATTATGTAGTAGTTTTTGTTTGCTTTCCTAATTGGAAAAAATTTTGAAAGAGCAATAAAACACAATTTGTTCCCTCTTCCCAAAATGAAACATCTCCTTTTGGAAGGAAGGAGGGAGTAAATTTACATTATAATGAGCAAATTGTTATGAGCCCGTAGATCAGTGTTGACATAAAGGGTGACGAAAATGAGATGTTGTCATTTTGTGCATTCCCGCTCGCCTGCATCTGCTGAGCCACCAGGAGGTGGCTGTATCATGGTCAGTGATAGTGACACATCCTAACTCAGGGAGAGATTCCTGTGAAATGAATCATTCTTCCCCAGGGCTGCCAAGTGCACCTCCGTCCTTTCCCCAGTGAGTGCTAGTGATGGAGGCAGTGCAGGGTACTACTGCACCTCCTAGCTGGCTGGCTTTTACTGACCCTCTCTATTTTCCTCTTGGCTTTGTTGTTTCCCAGGACTGGCAGCGACTGACAGGATGAGTGCTATGGTTTTGCTTCAGGCATGTGACTTACCTAGCAAAGCATGCAGAAAAGTGCAGGGCTGGGGCCTGCCCCTGCCCTGCTCAACCCAGGGAGTGAATGAGCTGAAGCTTTGTCTCAGCTGTCATTCTGTCCTGCCCTTACTTTCTGGAAGTGGACTGCAGCTGTCCAGACCTTTTCTTCTGCCTGTCCCTCTCTGTAACAACTGGGTTCATTAGTGGTTTTGAGAAGCTGGAAGTGACATTAACCCCCTGCCCAGCTGTTGTGGTGTCAGGGCTGCAGGCGAAATGGCATTTGTTTGGCTCCTGGAGAAGTCATCCAGCGATTGCCTGGAGAGTCTCGCTGCAAGTGCAATCCATATGCAATGCTTCTGTCAGCAAAGACTTGCTGGAGGAGAGTTTATAATAAATATTCACATCTGCTGCTCTGGACACTCTAATCCATCCTACAGATCTTTGCTGTGTCAGGCTTTGTTCTAGATGAAGAAGCCGGGTAGTTATAAAGGTTTGCAAATAGGGCATATTTATCATGGTTAGCTCTACTTGCTAGTTCCCTTTCTTGCACAAATATCCATGACCACACTAAGCATAAGTTGTGGTTAAATATTCTCAGTGCATTTGTAAGCTGGTTTAGGCTACGTGTTTCTTTTGATAAATGGCAAAATGAAGCCATCAGATCTTCATGAGCAGAACAGACAGCATCATTGTTATGACCTAGTTTGAAGGAGGGACAATATATTCCCTGGATAAACTGTACATCACACAGACACACCCAGGGCCCTGAAGTGTTAAAACTGAGATAAATTCCTCCCTGCTCACGTCTGTTGGGCAGTATGTTCCCATTGGCTATTTGGTGAATAACCTGAGTTACTAAAAATAGAAAAATATCTCCTGTTTTCCATAATCTTCCCTAAATGTATGACCTTGGTGCCAGATTGACTCGGTCAGTGTCAATATTAATTATTCTTCTGCTGGTGATGTCTTTGCTTTCAGAGAGAAAATCTCAATACATAAGGAGAGCTGTAATCACTCGGAGGGTGTATTGAACTTGCTCTAAATAGAAAAAGGTGTTTGACCAAGATCACAACTGACAGTACAGTGATCCCGTTGTTGTTAGGGCCACATCAGCTTTGAAATGAATGTATTGATCTTTTCTTTTTTTTTTTTTTTTTGTACGTGAAACTCATGATTATTATAGTCAATTTCTAAAGGAGAATCTTTATCCGGATGCTGGGTAAGAAGCTCTTCAAACATATCACTTACCAGCTATTACCTCAGCTTTTACTTAAGCAGGAAGATAATAAACTTATAAATACATTCTGCTTCCTTAAAAGTATTGAAAACTGAGTCCATTTGATTTGCAAAAAAGCACATGGAAACTGAGAACTCCTTAGAACTTTTTTTAGGTTTTCTTTTATTTTTCTACTGTTAAACTCTGTTCTATACTAAATATCATTTTTTCCATAAGGATATAAGGGAGCAAGCACTCAGTACAGTTAGATGCCTGACCTTCTGGAAATTCAGCTGAAAACTCATGTCCTCATGTCCTAAGCGGTACAAGAAAAGCAGTATCAAAAGCATGGTCTGATGTTGATACCTCCAGGTATTAGGGAAGCATCTACTCCTCTGGTGCTCAGGCTGTTTGTCAGAATCTGTCCCAGAGTAATTGTATCCCAATATAAGTGATTGTCCTGCTCTGGTGTGCACTGGGGAAGCCCCTCCTTGAGTATCGTGTGCAGTTTTGGTCACTGTAACATAAACAATATTATTAAGCTATCAAAGAGCATCTAAAGGGCAACAAAGATGGTGAAGGGCCTTGAGGGGAAGCCATGTGAGGAGTGACTGAGGGCACTTGGTCTGTTCAGATGGAGGAGACTGAGGGGAGACTCCCTTGTGAGGGGGAGTGGAGGGGCACACACTGATCTCTGCTCTGTGGGGACCAGGGACAGGACATGAGGGAATGGCCTGAAGTTGTGTTAGGGGAGGTTTAGGTCGGATATTTGGGAAACGTTCTTCCTCTAGAGGGTGGTTGGGCACTGGCACAGGCTCCCCAGGGAGTGGTCACAGCACCAAACCTGACAGAGCTCAAGAAGGGTTTGGACAACACTCTTGGGCACATGGTGTGACCCTTGCGGTGTCCTGTGCATGGCCAGGAGTTGGACTCCATGATCTGCGTGGGTCCCTTCCAACTCAGCAGATTCTGTGATTCTGTCAAAGTAGCCAGGCTCCTTGTGAGGAGAACATGAGGTTTCCAGACCGGCCTAATTGCTCCAAAATCCAATCTCATTGTTATTGATCCATCCAATTTTCTGTTAATTTATCTCAGAAAACATAGGAGTTTTCTGGAGTATACGTGAGTCTCTTTAAAGCCAACATCTCAAAACTTCCCACGCCGCTCTCTTGTGTGGCCTTTGCCAACCTCGATGATGTCTTTGCCGTGTGTTTCAGGTGACCTGGTGGCTCTGGCCAGCAGCGAGGGCTCCGTGAAGATGCTGTCCCTGTCCGTGGGCCAGCTCTCCGTCCTTTGCGGCCCCAGGGTCGAGGTGCGCTGCGTGCGCTTCCACGGCCAGGATTCCCTGCTGTCCGCGGGCGCCGATGGCAGGGTTTGCCTCTGGACCTGGGCACAGTGACACAGGCGGCCCTCATCGCCTTCCGCAAGAGCGCTCTGACAACAGCACTGCGGCTTATCGCTTCATACCTCGTGCTTGCACTATTCGGGAAATGTGCGCCCAAACGGAGCATTATTTAGCATTTTATCCAAATAAACCCCTCTATTTCTCCCTCTTTCTGCTGCCACCGTGTTTTCCCCAACACCAAGAATCTCTCTTTAGGTGGTTTCTGGAGAAGCAGCTTTACAATGACGCCTAATGCCGGCGCAGCCGAATTGCAAGGAGATTGATTTTTAATGTAGCGCAGCCCGAGCCACAGGAGCCGGGGCGCCCCTTCCCCGGCGCAGCCGCCTGTGGGAAGATGAGGCGAAGTTTCCACAATGCGGCCATGGGGGATGTTTTCCCGGACACCGCCGGGGCAGCGGCGATGAGCCGGAGCTGGAGAGCGCGGAGGGGCTGAGGGAACCCCCAGCCCGCGGATCCGAGGGCAGCCGGGCTGAGGGGAGCCCCAGCCGGTGGATCTGAGGG
>VZRH01007181.1:528955-569668 GCA_013397555.1 Urocynchramus pylzowi | reverse complement strand
ACCACCACCCCCCTAAAAGCAAAATTAATCCTAATAAGGGCAGGCAGGGAGCGCGGAGCTGCGCGGCGCGGGCATGGCCGGCGCCCGGGCCGGGGAGTCCCCGGAGGGGCGCGGGGGCTGCCCGCCCGCCGGGCGCGGGGCTCCTGCGCCCGCCCTCCCCCGCCTGCCTCCCGCCTAACCCGCGATCGCTCCCCCCCTTCCCCCGCCGAGGCGAAGCTGGAGCCGCAGGAGATCCGCCGGGCACAGGGAGGGGACAGGGATGGGTTGTTTTCTTTCCCCCGCCCGCCCCGAGACCTGAGGAGATGCAGCCCAAGTTCGCCGCGATGACTCTGCTGCTGGCACCGGGGTTTCTCCGCGGCATCGCAGCCTCCGGACCGCCTGAATCCCGCTCCCTCTGAATCGTCGGCGCCGGGTTAAAGCTCAGTTCTCATGTTGTGGTTGCTGGGCTGCCGCGCTCCCGTTTTACGATGGGAGGTGGAGGAAAAGGGATTGTCCGTGAGTCAACACCGAAAACGTGATTAGGATGAACTGCTTTCACTAATCTGTTTCTAACCTTTCAGTCCATGTTGGCCTGTGACCCGTCTCAGCTTTCACATCCAGCCTGATCAGGTAGGTGTGAATTATTTACTTGGGGTGAGGGAAGGCGGATGGAAACGTTTCAGAGACTTACCTACGATCCTGGCCTCTCTCAGGATGAGAAATGATGAGAAAGTTCAAGCTGTAAACTAATTCTGAGCCAAGCAGCATTTGTTTACTTGTTGAAATGTGTCCGTGCAAGACGTCTGCAGTCTGTCTGATTTCCAGGATCGAGCCGAGTGCCTGTGAGTTGCTGTGGGACATCTCAGCTGCTGTAGCAAAATATCTGTGGAGAACTTTTACATACATATATGTATACACACGTGTTTGTTTTAAGAGCTTCCTCATAAAACTCCAGCAGATTCTCACAAGTGTTTCACATTTCCTCAGATATAACTGACTCTGTTTGCTGCTCTTTTTTTCCCCCTAAATGCCCACAAATCTGCAGTGTTGCAACCTACCTGTAGCATTAGGTGAGGAGATGCTCTGTTTTGTTGATATGTAAAGCAGTATCTGCATGAATCGCTGGATTTCCAAACAGCATGTTACAGTAGATATTGCTGATAGGAGTAACAAGAGGGTGCATAGTCCTTGTGATGGAAACACAGCTACTACTTCAATTAAGAAGATATCTTTTCGAATTTGATAAATCTTGTGTAATATCCGGTGTCTCCCTCTGTTGTGGCTTCGGAAAAACTGCTTGGTCAACAGGATCCTTTAGCTGCTTCTCTGGGATTAAAGCTTTCTCCTCCTGCTGCTCCTTTTTTCCTTCAATTAAGGGAGAATTAATTGCTGAACATCTGCAGTCCACCAAAAATGCCAATATGTAGAAATGTCCCCCCGAGGGGAGGGGGGGAGTACGTGTTTGCCCGTGTGTGTAGGTTAATGCATGTTTGTGTAGACTCCGTGTGCCTGTGTGTGCATGCTCTGTGAATGGAGGAAAAGAAGGGATGATGACACACACACCCCAACAGTCCTTCTTGGTTTTGTTTGTGGCAGCATCTACCTCCGTAGTTCTGAAGTCCATGTAATGCTGATATTTCATCTCATTTAAAAGTTTCCCGCAATACTTTGCCCAGTTTTTTTTAAGAGGGGCCAGAAACCAGTTTGCTGCCAGGGTTGCACTGGCTGCGGGCTGGTGTGTGGGCAGGTTGGTGGCAGTGATGTGGCACTGTGGGCAGCCAGCAGTGCTCCCAGGACACCGGCACGGAGCCTTCTCCTGGCGCCGACTCTGCCGGGGGTCACTGGGAGCCCCTCTCCCTCGCGGGCTCCGTCCTCGCTGCACCACTTCAGCCCAGCTCGCCGCGGGTCGGGCCGTGCTGCGTCGCTCCCGAAGTTTTAGAAAGGCTCCAGCTTAATCAGGCCGACGCGTTTCAGCAGCTCCATGCATTATGCAGGCATTTAACGCCCTGCACTCCGCGGTTTTTGCTGGGAATTACCGAAATGCTGACTAGTGGAGAAGGTGAATTGCATCTTTGCCTCTGGCGGGGTTAATCGTACCTGCTGCGGGCTGGGCTGTGCTGGTAGCCCAGGCAGTCCCTCTTCAGAAACGCTGTAAATAGGATTCTGTACTATTCCGCCTCTCGCAGCCCAAATTTAACCCAGCACCGTGTTTCAGATCAGACACAGATCTGACAAGAGATTACGTTTAACTCCTTTTCCAGCTCAGGTTTCCCACCTCAGTTTAATGAGGGGGGCTGTGCTCCATACGTAGCACCAAGGGACAGTGGCCACCACAGGAGGTTTAGACCATTCTTAAACTTGGCTTCAGGAGCCTCTGAGCTGCCCATCACCATGCGATTTCAGGCAGCTGGCTTAATTTCTGGTGCATCCAAAAGCTCAATGCAAAATGAGGAAAGTAAAAAGGAGATGATTCTGTGAACCACCATTCCTTCAGAGATATTTTATGGTCCTATGCTTCCAGGCATGTGTGTCTAATTTTAGGTGTTTCACATGCTTTGTTCTCCTTGCCAATAATTAAGAAGAGGTTTAATTCAAATGAAACAGTGATAGTTAAAAACGGATTTATTCTTTGGTACTGGTTGAAACAATGACTTTTATAAGTCAGTATTCCTTGAATTGTGAGGTTTTTCTCACTTGAAACTCTTTGTTTTCAGACCACAACACTGGTCTCCCTATGGAAGCAACTGTTTGTATCTGGCTTTGAGGTCCCATGGAGAAGCTGAGGAGGGGGATGGCTCTTCATATCCATGAAGCCTGGATACTTCTGTTTGTGCTCCCTGGTTTGGTCACTCCAGCTGCCATCAATCATGAAGACTACCCTGCTGATGAAGGGGACCAGACCTCCAGTAATGACAATCTGATCTTTGATGATTACCGGGGGAAGGGCTGTGTGGATGACAGTGGCTTTGTGTACAAACTGGGAGAACGTTTTTTCCCAGGACATTCCAACTGTCCCTGTGTCTGTACTGAGGATGGACCTGTTTGTGATCAACCAGAATGCCCTAAAATCCACCCAAAGTGCACAAAAGTGGAACACAATGGATGCTGTCCAGAATGCAAAGAAGTGAAAAACTTTTGTGAATATCATGGGAAGAATTACAAAATCTTGGAGGAATTTAAGGTATGGAACCCTTTCTTCAGTATTTCATATTAGTATGCTTTAGGAATTGTATTTGTGTTGGGAGCTCTCAAAGGCACTCAGTATTTGCTTACTGCCATGGATGAATGCTGAAGTTGAAGTAATTTTTAGCTGTGATGCAGGTCTGGCTCATGTAAAAGCTGTCACCTTCCCCTTATGTGCACTTCCTGAGGGCCAGTGGTCAGTCAAAAGCCCCTGTGGGAATTGCCAGCCCTCTGCATCTGCCTCCTTTGCTCATAGCATGGCTCATGCTGGACTGCCAAGGGTGTGTAAACCAGTACTGAGTGCTTTTTAAGAACCCCTTTTGCAATTTGGATAGCAAAAAAATTGATGGCATAGTGCTGAGAGTTGTTACTCATAACTCTATGAGCATGCAAATAAGTAGATGGTAAACTCTGTTTAATTTTTTCCTTTCAACCGTGATAAGGCTGTCTAGAATGAAGAAGATGAAATCCTAGGCAGATGAGCATATCAAGCAATGAGAAACATGGGGTTTCATTGTAATGGTTGAGTTATTGTAAGGAATGTCATAAAGAAATCCTGAAATGTATCTTAAAAGCAAGTCAGTGTTTTCCAAAACCACTACAAAACCTACAATTCTCATTCTAATGAGTTTGATCACAAGCTTTCAGTTCTGCTGTGGAAAACAGCATTTCACAGTGAAGAACAGGGGCTGTGAGAGCTGTAGGTACACAAGTTTGTTCTTCCAGGTCACGTGGCTTTAAGAGTTGAACCTCCATAATTAACAACAGCCTGTAACTCTTCATGGCTGAGTGCCAGATCTTATTATACACTTGGCCAGTTCATTGTCTTTCCTGCAAGGAAAATAATTTCATATAGGTCTGAGTACTTCACCAGTTCTCAGTCACATAGATGGCAGTTCCCTTTTTCATAGAAATTGTCATTTTCAGGGAAGGTAGCAGTTAGTAGTTCCTTTCTTCTGTCACGTGTGGTGTATGTTTTTTTGGGTTTTTTTTTTTGTCTGTCCATCTGAAACTGCAGTCACTGAGTATGGGCAAGACAGTTTAATGTCACAAGCACAAGGTGAAGCAAATGTATGAGGAGCATCTCCTTGAGGGCCACCCTGATCAACCTGCTCTGCTTTGCTGAGGAATGGGAAGATGCTGATCTTGTGAACTGCTCAGATAACAGTTTCTTCTTGCCCTGGGAAAGCCTGGCCCGTGTTCATCCCTTGGTCACACTTCAGTGGTTGCATTTTGGCAGGTGTGTTGTCAGGTGGTGAGATATCCCACCTAGGTGATCAGGTTTTCATGTGAGAGGTATAAGGTCTCGTTTTTAGAAAGCAGAAATTTGTAAGGACTCTTTGAAGAGATTTCAGTGGGAGAGATAGATCTTGTCATTAAAGTATCTCTTGCGTGTGAATTAAGTGGAAAAGTAGTGATCACTTTTCCTGACAGAAATAATTTCATCCTGGTAACAGCTTAACCTCTAAGAAAATAAAATGCAGGAGAGAAAAGCTGTTGGAGAGAGTTAGGAGCCATCTGGTTCATTGCTTGCTGTATTCAAATACTTGGGGAGCTGTGTGGAAAGCAAAGTTCCAGTACCCTCTGAGGAGCACAAAGTAGACAGTGTCACGCCACTCTGACACACAGTAACCTTCTGTCCAGAACTAATGTGAGATCCTTCACACTTAATTTAGCTGACAGTCAAACTTTTGAACTGGACCTGTGTTTTGCTGAAAGCTCAATATGTTGTGGAATAGGGCAGAAACCAATGCTTTGGAAATCTCTGTGTTTACCTAGAATAAACAGTGGATTGCTTTTTTCCTCAAAGTACTGTAGGAGAGTCAGACAATGGAAGATCACTGTTTTGTGGGGAAAAAAGAAGCACCTGTGAACTATGACTTTATAAATTCTATAGGAAAGGCAGAACTTTGAGATTCAGGAAGCTGCTGCTCTGAAGTCTTGACTTTATGAGGCATCCAAGCATTTTGTTGTTTATTTCAGCAGAATAAAGATTATACCTACTATCTCTGCAGATGAAATCTTGAGCAGCTCATAGGTTTTACAGGCTCTGAGCTCTGCTCTTCCCTCATCCTGTTGAATTTATAAGGTCTGCAAACTTGCTCACATCCATTGCACACACACTGAAGTCAAAGACGAGAGGCTGTTCTGACTCAAACCCAGGCTGCTTTCAGTGGAAACAGAGGCACTGTTTTATGTGGCCTCAGAACCCTTTCACCCACTTGATTTACTTTTGCTGGTATGTAGATTCCAAATCGTCATCTATAGAAGTGCTTGTCGCTGCTGAGTTTCAGCTGAAATTAGCCTCTATTTAAAAATCTTTTGCAAGTGTGTGTCTGTGTGTGTGTGCCAGGACTGACTCATCTTGTAGAAATCTCAGCTGCCTGATCTTTCACAAATTAGGATTAATTTTTTTCTCTTGGAATTTTTTTTTTCTAGGGTATCAATATCTATGAGAGGTTTCCAGTTGGGTGAATTTTCCTATATTGTTTCTAGATTTTTCTTCCTCAGGTTTGGGGTGAGAAATCCAAATGTGATTCAATCTTTTTTTCTTACCACTGGCAGTAACTGCGATGCTGTCAGGGTAAAGGAGTAGTTACAAAGGCCCATTTCTTGAATATTTAGCTTTCTTCTAGTGAACAGATCTTGTACATCTGATTTTTTGAGTCATGACAGTCATAAGCACAAAATACAAACATGTCAACAAGCCACGTAGCTTAGACAGCTGTCCAAATATTTATGCTTGTGCCCCTCAATCATTAACATGTATAACTGAAATGCTGAACTGAAGTTCAATTATAAATCCAAACCCATTGAGAGTTTTTCTTGTTTCTTTTTGTAAAATGTTGTGTCTTTGACAGATGGCTTAGTAACCCCAGGCAGCATCTTCATAGCATCTTCATCTCTTATGGGTCCTGGGAGATGTTGGTGGGTTTGAGGCCCCAGCTGCCCGTACAGAGCCTGCCTCATTCCCTGGTTTCAGTGGGATTTACCCCCAGCTCTGGCTGAGGCTGGGGTTCCACCTGGAAACTCCTGCAGAAAAGGCCGGCACAGTCTCTCTGATGTTAACCATGATCTGATTCAAATGTGCAGATTAAAATACAGATTGATGCCTGGTGGTCAGGATTGTGATAGCTGTGGAGCAGGAGAGAGGCCATGTCTGGTGGGTTTTACTGGGATCCATCTCTCTCTTTCCCATCTTGTTTTCTGCTTTTCTCTTTGTTGGACTAGAATGTGGCCTCTCAGGTCCCCACTGGCTGCTCTCAGAGCAGGGGTGAAGGCAGCTGTGGTGGCTGCAGGGGAGGTGTGAGGGAAGCTGGAAGTCTCGGGCTGTTTTCTCCAGAGAGATCTGGCAGGGACTCTCGGGGTCACTTAGCAGCTGCTTTTTCTCTCACATCATCCTTGCTTTGATTTCAGTCCTGGAGTTAAGGTCTGAATCCCAAGTGCTCTGTGCTCGCCTGTAGGAGCAGAGATCTCTCAGGGAGGTTGTTAAGCCTCCCCTTTGTTCTCAGAAACAGAAAACAAGCAAATGGAGATTGGTCTTGCTTATTGTAAGAACACATGGCTGTGTTTTTAGTGAATGTCCCCAGCCAGCAGCTGATGTAAAGTTAAGGAGACAGTGTTCTGCCAGTGTGATGGATGTTCATTGGCAGCTGATGGAGAACTCCTGCAAATGTCACTGAGGCAACAGTGTCCCTAAGTGCTGATTAGTTTTTGCTCTCTTGCATGATTTACTGGCAGAAAAGCACACACCTTTGAGAAATGGTATTATGGCATGGTTACAGTGTATTTGTAGCCACAGTGAGGAGCCACTGGAAGAGGATTGGGTTGTCAGTTTGGAAAGTCCATTATCAGCTCTGAACTTCCTGGGTCTCTCATCACCCAGCAGAGGCACATCCAGAATAACCTCCTGCAGACCTCTGGATATGTAGCAAAATGCCATTGCTGAGAGATAAATGGTCAGTTCTCAAGAGATTGTCAGGCTGACATCTTGAAATATTCTCTCCATTTTAGACTGACAGGCAGGGCCTGCTCCCTGTGCCGGCAGGAGCGTGAGCATGGTGCCATCCTCCTCCAGGGCAGTGGCAGGAATTTCCTGAGCACAGACATTAAAATACCTCTGTTAGCCTGGCAGAACGTTGGGTGAGTTATCCTTTGGGTGGGAACACCAGAGGCTTTGGCTTTCCTGATGATGTTCAAGTGAGAAGGGCAGCTTCAACCTGCAGTTGTGAACTTGGGCTTGGAAAATACTCTGGACATTTTTTGGGTTCTCTTCAGTGGATGTCTTCCTTTCTGCCAAGCACAGAGCTGCAATTTCTTCTAGCCATTGGCTCTGCCAGTGCTTGTCCTCTGCTGCTGCCTTGATTTGCCTGCCCTTCCCAATGACTTCTCCACTTCCTTGTCCTCTCCCCTTCCACCTTGGCTCCTCCCAGACCTATCCTCACTGAAAAAGTCCCCAGGCGATACCCAAATATTTGCCCCTTGCTTCAGCACAAGTTCAGAGAGGTAGGAACACAAATCTTTCTCTTGTCCTTGCCCTTTTCCTCCACACTAAGAAAAAAAAATCAACAAAAAAAGCAGGAAAGGTGAATTTTTTCCTTCCAGGGCAAAGTTTTTGCTGACTTGAAAAGAGCCAGGATTTCATTGCTGAAGTTCTACTTTATTTTTCTTTTCCTTTTTCCCTGCCACTATATCTTAAGTTCATTGCTTTTGTCCACAAATCACCTGTAATCCTTCAGTGAAGGTTTTTGTATCTTGCTGACTTTATGTCTTCTTGAACAGTGCTTTGCACAGTAGGGACACAGCTCTAGCAGGGTCCTTCAGGGTGTAATCAGAACCCAAAATATATGAGGGACTGTGTAAGCACAGCATTATCATACACTGATTCTCAGCTCATTATGGAAACCTTTACTTCAGAATAGTGGCACCTCCTTCTCCTTTGTTAATGCTCTTTAAAATGTTTTATTAATGCAATTACCTGAATTTAACTGAGCAAAGCAAGGCCTCTCATCAAAAGGCAGATGCAGGCAGGTGTGCAGCTCTCAGCCCCTGTAACACAGTGTGTCCATCCTGATGCTGGAGAAAAGGAGGCAGTGAAACCAAAAGGCATTCCCCTCCCCCAGAACTGTGCCAGAAATAGAAATTAAGTGGTGTAAACAACAGCCTGCTCAGACCACCAGGTACCCAGCCTAGGAGTGCAAACTTATCAAATATGAATGGAGCACTTGGGATGTTGCAGAGTGTTACTGGTGGGGTGGTGCTCTTAGAGAGCATTTCTCTGAGAAACAAGAGTGTGGCAGCCCTGGGTGGAGAGGGCCAGCATGGGTGCCCCATTTTAATACTGGCATTTTTCTCTCCAAGATGTGTGCAGCAGGCTTTTTTTTTTTCCTACTATGACTCAAACAAGTGGGGCTTTTTTTCTTCTTCCTTCTTGTGTGTTCTGCAATTTCACATATGGCTAGAAAATCATAATACAAAAGAAATTTCAATAAACTGCCTGTGCTTTAATAAAAGGAGCCATGAACAATGCCAGCTCTGAAGATAGCATATAGCCATTGAAATCAGACAGGGGAAACAGAACATCAGTCAGATGGAAAAGTATGATTTATTATCTCCCTCCTGGCAAAATTACAGTGACAATGTCTATGCAAAGGAATCTAAAATTACTGACTTACTGTATTTCTGTCATAATTTATACCAAGAAAACATACTAAAATAGATAGGCCTGTCACATATCGATCTATAGTGAAACCTATTTTTAAAATTATGCTATGAATTTAGCTACTGATTCTGTAACATATATATCACATTATGCACAAATATATTATTACAATAGGTGAAAGCAGGTGGGCTTTATTCAGAATTTGGCTAAAAAAATCCATGGAATTTTCTTCCCTAGAACACAGTAATGCATGGGAGGCCCCAAAAGCTCAGAGCTCAGTGGTGCTGGCTGTGCCACACACAAACTGTCTCAGAGCTCCCCACTGAAATGGATGAGACCCAGAACCTGAATCCCCAAAATTCTGCAGGAACTGACCACAAGCCCCTGGTTTTAGTCATGGTGCAGCAGTGCAGAGCTTGGCCTGTATGTGCAATCCCAAGGGATTGGTATTTTTCCAGTAAGTATGACACAGGAATTAATGTGTGCCCAACATTTGTACTGCCAGAGCTGGGGCTGGGCTTTCAGTTATTCACTCCAGGAAATAGCCCATCAGCTCTGCTGGCTTCCAGAATCCTTCTGGAATCCTTCCTTTCCAGGGGCTATCCAGGGAGCTGCTGAAGGAGAGGGGATATCTCTGCACAGCCAGTGGAGAAGCTCTGGCACGTCCCTGCCCTCCCTCCACGGCTGCTGGAGCCTTACTGTTAAGAAAATGGAATATGTAGTACATGCAGGTGTTACCAACTCCTTCCAAAAGTGGTAAAATCAAGTCTGAGGCTTTATTGCTGTGCCAGACAATGCTCAGTGGGGCCAAGGAAAGAACTGCCCATCCCTTGGCTCTCCCAAGCTGTTTGTCTCTGTCACCCAGGCTGTTTCTGTGGGGCTGGTGAGCAGGGGTCATCAGCTTAGGAAGAAGGATGTCATCCTTAGAAACATTCACAGCTCATTGGTGAGAAGGTTTTTTAGGAAATTGTTTCCTGCCAGAGGGAGGGGAAGTGCAGGTATGTGTTTGTTGCCACTGGAATGTGCTCTATGCAGAATTGCATTCATTAAAAAAATGCTCAATCAGCCAATTATTCGAGTTACTGTTTTAAAAGCTGTAATTAGATAAGTTATGTAGTGACAATGCTCAGTCTAGTTGCAAAATAAGGATATGTGAGGCTTCCTTACTCTGTTCTGTGGTAATATCAGAGGTAATTCTTTGGGAATTACAGTAAAATCAGTGTGCTTGGAGAAGCAATAGGGTTTGAAACAGCTCCTGAAAGTGGGGAATCTCTCAGTCTGTTAACTGTAGTCATCCCTGTCAGCAAAGCCTTTCTGGCTGAGGGTTAGCCCAGCGTGGGCCCTGTGTAGGCAGACCCCAGTGTGTTCTCTCCTCACAGATAACCCATTCAAACCCGGGTTCAGTTCACATCCTTGCCAGCCTGTGCTCCCAACCAAATGATGACATCCCCTGAGGGACAGGAACCTCAGTGGCAGATGCCATTGGCAGCTGAAGAAGGAACAGGACCAAGGTCCACATCTCCTCCCCAGTGATGTCTGGTTGTATGATACCTACCTCCATAACAGAAACTAGAATACAGAAGTAGAAATAGAAATAGTGTTTTATCAGTACATGGAGCTGATCTCGCCACCCTCTCCCATCTCTCAGTGTGGACAAAGGAGGAAACAGCAGACTCAGGTATAGGGAAAACACATGTGAAAGGAATCACCTTTCTGACCAGGTCCTCCGTTCCTCTCTCCCTGCTCCAGGAGGCTTTCTCCTAGATAGGGCTCCTTCATTGCAAAAGCCAGCCAGGAGGGAATGGAGAGCAGAAAGCTGCCAGCTGGGCTCACTTTCCTTGCTGACATTAAAAGGAGCTTAACAAAGGTGAAGCACACACAGACATTTTGTGTGTGTCCGAACAGGGCTGCGCTTCGCACGTCGGAGCCATCTGTCATATCTGCAACCTTTGAGAGGGAGTCCCCTTCCCTGGGCACTGGGCATGTCTGAACTAAAAAACTATTGTAATCGAGTCATAAAAATTATCACCAAAGTGACAGAGCCCCAGGGCAGGTGAGGTGCAACTATTGTAAGGAATAAAATGAGACATATATCCAAGCAAAGAGAGCGTTCTCACAGAAGAAGTGCAAAGTCATGTTTTTACAGAAAGCTTTGCTACTGCTCTCGGGAGAGAAAAGCAACCACGAGACTGCAGATACACAGCTCTGGTGGAAAAGGGGCCAGGACTCAGCTCAAGGTTGTCTCTCTCATCAGCTAATGGAGGAGTCACTCTTCAGATCCAGACAGGCTTCCAGGAGCCTTTTAAACTCATCAAATTGCGTGGCCCAGAGCAAATATCTATGAGTACAAAGCTCCTAAAGCCATCACAACCCTGACTCATCAAATGTGGGCCCAGGATACTCAGGATGAGGCACACCTTCTGATGCCTTTCCAGTAGATCTGCTCCCCAGAATGTTTACAAAAGAATGGCAAGGATAATAATGTTGTTTCTGGTTGTAGACAGGCATGGCCTGGGAGTGAGGGGAGGAGAAGAATACACAGCCTGGAGCGATTAGAGCATCCTTGTGCTTTTCCATCTCCAGAATCCAAGCCTGGTCACCAGCACACTGGAAAGACTCTTGTGTTAGCAATGTTTGTGTGTCTGTTGAGGGCTCCCTTAAAAACAGGATCTCAGCATCTGCTTCTGCTGCTTCTTGGAAGCCAGGTGTTGGTTTAGCCAATCTGCAGTGTGGTGCAAGCATTTTTCAATTTTTGGATGGCAAAGTTGATTTGTATTGCTAGGGCTCCATATAAGTATGATACAGCTCCAATTTTTTCACTGCAGATAAATTATCTAATGACTAAGTAGTTTTTTCCTGTTGCAAAGTCATTTGCAACCTGATGGTGTTTTCAGTGGGTGTGTTTGTCTACAATTACTCAACATATTGTTGATTTGAGCAACTTTCCACCTATGGAAAACCCAGGTGGTTACAGTTTCTGTAGTATAATTGATATTGTATCTCCACTAGCTGGCTGGATGATTTTTATTTTATTAAGTAAGTGACAAAAATGAGAGAAATCTTTGCACTTTGAGGGGTTTTGTATTGGCACATACAAAAGAGCCATTTACCAAATTTTTATGCACTGCTTATAGTGAAAGTGAGCAGCTCAAAAGAGAAGTGGGCTGGTTTCAGTCCCACCTTCAGGTGGGACTTGTTCACCAACTCCTTCTCCACAAGTTTGGCACCTGCAAAATTTCTCAGCTGAAAGCTCTCTGAATTTTCCTGCAATCTTCTGCTAATCTGCCTGAGATCACAGGCAATTTCAATAACAATGAAAATGATTCTAATTTCTCCTCCAGGAGTATCTCTGATGAATGCTGTCCCAGTTCCTCTTTTATTCCTCTCCCCTGGTTTATGACTTCCCACCTCAGCCATAATATGGAAGCCATTTTTGCCTCCAAATTTATTCATCAGGTCCTTTCAAACTTTCTTCCCTTTCTTGCTTCCTGCCAATAAATTCCCCACCTGAAACTGTAGCTACAGAGATAATTTCCATCAGAATTGCCATTGTCCTTAGTGTCATTAAAAGTTACAGCTCCTCTTAAGATGTAAGTGCCCAATTTGACAGACATCACTCTGCATCACTCTGCTTTTCCTGCTGTTTTGTCTGCATCCAGCAGGATGCCATCAGTCCAGCCTGTCTGAGGGAAGAGCCTGAATGGGATTATCTCTGTGAGTCTCTTGAAAACTGAAAGAGGGAGGGATTCACAGCAGCAATGGTTTTCAGTCTTCCTTTTCTTGGAGCCCAGCACTTGCAGGGGGTGGGACACATCCAGAGTGTAGGCAGGAGGTGCATGTGGACACAGCTCATGGATCTGAATCTACGGCAATGATGCCTTAGGTGTGCAGAACTGCCAGGTGAGATCCATTGCTTCCCAAACCACCTTGGATCAGCAGAAATGCAGAGAGTGGCACTTCCTTGCTAAGGGGTTGGCACTTCTAATGTGTTCTCGAAGGGGGAGAGAGCATTTCAACTCCATATTCAGTAAAACTGGCAAGAAAAGCATTTTTCCCATTGCAGTATCACCTAGAAGAGGAACATCCTTACACACCACATCCTTTTTGGTGTTTGAAGGAGCTGATTTTGGTTTGCAGTGGTACCGAGAGTCCGGGTATCTCCTCTGCCTTTGCTCTGATGTGATGGCTCCTTGGGTTTCCCCAGAGCTCAGAATCAAGCCCACTGGCTTGGTTTTGTGCTTATATCCCTCTTTGTGTTCCAGTCAACCAAGCAGATTGCTCCAGTCATTCTGGCCTTGTTGTAAATTCACCTCTTTGACTCTGAAGAGCACCACAGGCCCCAATAAGAGGTACACTCAATTCAGTGGAAATACTTGGATTGTCTTCCAATGCAGCCTCTGCACGATGATCAGTAGGTTTGTTGTAACATGATTAGATGGTTGCAAACACTTATTCTGTTCCCCAAAAGAAAAGTCAAGTATTCCTGATACAATAGCTGTGAAGTCTGTATTGCTCTGCACCTGTCTGTGTCTGGGGCTGTGTCTGGTTGGTGAAGGGCTGTTGTGTGTCAGGCAGCACGAGAACATGGCCCTTACACACCACTTCATGGGACCTTGGCAATGAGATGAAGCCTTCCAGGATGGGATTAGGGCACATCCTTGTACAAAAACTCTCTTCAGGCTTAGCTGTAGGAAGGAGGGGGAAGAGAGCAGCACAACAAATCCTAATTACTGCATCTCAGGCTTTGAGCAGCCTGGCTCCAGCAAAGATGTAAATCTTCTTCCATGAGGCTGAAAACCTAGGTACAAAGAAAATACCACACAACTCAAGGTCTTTTCTTGGAAAAGTGAGGAGAGGTCCTAAGTGTTAGGAAATGGCTGTGCTAAATATGACTGGAGGAGCTGACATCTAAATTCATGGAGTGGAAGGTCTCCAGGAGTAACAGGTCTCTGTACAGTCAGTTTTAATGATACAAGTTCCACTGGCTCTTGAAATACTCAGGTACCAAGTAGCACTTTGGAATGCTGCTTGGAAAATGAGCAGCATTTTCCCAGCTCCTGGAGGGGTATGAGCCTCAAACCCCGAGGCTGAGCGAAGACAGCAGGAAGAATCCCAACTGATCACAGGAACTGCAGCCTTAAAACTTGGTCTGAGACATCTCCTGAGCTGGGTGACTTGGAAACCAGTTAGCCTGGTGAATGTGGCAGGAGAGCAAAAAGTGAGGGAAATGGCTTCTTACTGACTGACAGAACAAACAGGTGAAGAAAAAGTGTCAGTCAGATGTCATCTTCAGGGTTTCGCGTTTGTCTCAGGTAAATCGCTCCCTCGCCGCCTCTCCAGAGCTGTTGGTGTAGGAGCAGCTAAGAGTGACTGAGGAGCAGACATAAAGACAGAGGATTCCTGATTGCAGGCAGGTGAGAGGAGGGCTCCAAAATCATGTTTCATGGATACAGATATGCTTCCTCCATTCACTCAAGGAGAACATTCCCTACTTGGTGAGAATAGGAAAAAAGCCTTTCCCATGTTTGGGGCAGCAGAGGGGTGGCTTAGGTGCCATAACTATGGCCAAGACACAAGCTAAGGGAGAAATAGGTGAAGTTCATTAATACTTGCAACAAGAGAATTCCTATGACTAAATGAGATGACTGAGGTGCTTCTTGCAAGGTCTTGCCTAAAATCCTGAAGTTTTGTGTGTCAGTTATTGGTGTGATTGTACCAGCTGCCATGGTCTGAAAAAAGGATTGATTCAGATCTCTTCAGCTGCAGAAAAGCTATCATAAAGGAGTGGATTTTAACATTCTGAGTTCTGAATTCAGATTTCCATCTTTTTCTCCCTTAGGTTTGGGAATAATCAGTATTGTAGGCTATTGCCTAAAGAATTGTTTGATCATGTGATCTCTCTGGCTGTCCACCAGTCCTTGTAGAGGACTTGAGGACCTGCTCACAAACTAGACCTATCAGAGGTATAAAATTTCTGTGGGTTTTTGAAACCTTGTAGCTGACTGAAGATGGACCCACGTGGTTCCCAACCCTGGAAGAGAGGAGTAGCTGGATGATGTTAGCAGTGATAATTCCTACTTGTGCTGGCATTTGCTTCCAAAAAGAGGGTGAAAGCAGTGGGGAGCTGGTGTGTATGGGTGCGAGAGTGAAGGTTAGGAGGTGGGGCACCCATATCCTGGTTGGTTTCCCAATTTCCCCTGCTCAGGGTGTATCTTGTTTTTCATTCTGTTTCCTTTGCTGCCTTTTTCATGTGTTTGTTTATATCTTTGTCTATCAAGTTTATCATGATGTGCTCACGCACATAAAATCTTTATTAGCCGTGTGTATTTTCTATTCTCTGTTCTAATTTTCCTTCCTTCTTGCATTGTTAACAAACTCTGCTGATTGCAGATGTTTCCCATTTGACAGCACCTGAGACTCAGGTTTTCCAGCCACACAACAGAGGGAGTGCTGGCTCCTTCCTCCAGCCATCCTGAGGTGCGTGATGGGGCCATCCCACACAGGATTGCCCACAGGATTGAACTGCCCTCCCAGCCAAACCTGGGCTCACAGTCCTCCTTGAGATCAGTAGAACAGAAGAGAAGTAGAAATTGGGCTGTGATCTTAGGGTGGTTATGAATGGGTTGTGCTGTTCCAGTCATTTTGAAGTGACTGGCTGAAGGAGAGGTGGATTAGGGTCAGTGCAGAGACTGAGAAGGTCCCTTGTGCTCTGTGTCCCATTTCAGCTGCTGTTAAAAGCCCTTGAATGGTGGATAGATGTTGGCCAGGTCTGCTTCCCACCAGCTTGGCTTGACTTGGCCCCTATGCTGACAACAACATCCAAGAACATACCACCCCCCTGGCTCTGAGGGTCACTGCTCTCACCCCCACTAGAAGTAGAGATGGGGTAAAAAGAATTTCAGTGCTTTGTACTGGTTTGGCCAAGTCAAACTGCTCTACTGACTGTTACCTCCTACAGAAGGGTCCAGTTTGCTCCTGATAGAGCCATTTCTGAAATCATATTGAGCAGTGCAGGACCATGGAATAGTGTGGACATGTATCCGTGTTGTGGCTGGGCATCGTGAGCACCCTTTCCTTTTGGGCAGTGGTCAGAAGAATGTTTCTTCACCAAAAGCTCTTGAAATCCTGCCTAATAAATCCTTTCCTTGAGAGTTTTCTAAGAGATTATTCTGCCTTTGACACAGGAGTGAATAAATTACCACCTTTTGTGATCCTTTAATCTTAACACTCTTTCCAGAATATCATTTTAAGGGATGCAGATAAAGCATTTGCACTGCTCATGTGGGACAGTGTCCTCTCTCCTTCCTACTCCAGAAAACCCCCTGTGTTTTTTCAGTATCCTTCTTCAGCAGGGATGAGAGTTCTTTTTCTGGAACTGTTGTTTGAACTTCAGTGGCTATAAAAGTGTAAACCACCCCTCTTTCATGGGGGATAAATCTTTAAATTGAGAAACAGGAAACCAAACTTAAGGACATCTTCTGCTGGTTCCCTGTTCTTCACTGGTTCCCATTTTGTCATTTTGCTGCTTGGTCTTCCTGCTGCCTGTACCAGTAGACAGAGGATTTTTTGGCCAGTGTCCCAGAATTGTTCCACAAGAAGGGTAGCACCAGGGAAAGTAATAGCTTGGATGCAGAGGCTGCAGACAACAGCTTCAAAATGCTCAATCAGTGTGCTTGGGGCAAAGTCCTTTCTGAATGGGCAGGGATTTGCAGATCAGATCCCAAAGCACATCCCTGGAAGAAAGTGCCAAGGCTCTCATAAACCAAGTGGACAGGAGGGCTGGAGTCCCTCATGATAAGTGGCACTGAGAAGTGACCAAAGTGGTCAGATAGAGGAAGATCCTGGTGAGAAGGCCAAGTGGCTTGACCAGTGAGGACGAGGAGGTGGCAGGGAAAGGTCTGGGTCATGCCAAAGCAGCCTTTTCATCTGGTGGCTTAGGTCAAGCCTCTAAAGGGGGGGATGATGCCTTCAGTTTTAGCTTTTATATTTTTCACATTCTGTGCTGCTTTAGTGTGGAACTCTGAGCTTCATAGTAAGTGTTAGCAAGTTCTCTTCACAGGGTAGGCAGACAGAGCATTCTTTTCCAGCTTGTCCAAGGACAACTGTTCTAAGCTCCAGGCCCAAAAAGTACAAAGAACTTGAATTTAATTGAAGAAAGAAGAACAAGGAGGATTGAACTTCATAGCCTAAAGCTATAATTGGACAATTAACTGCAATATGCTAATGGACTTATAAAAGTGTGAGAACTTATAAAAGTGTGAGACCCCATGACCAGTTGTCTATTTTGGGTCCATCTTGGGTGTAGCCCTGGCTGGGCTCTTGTGCTGCCCAAGGTGGATCCATTGAGGCCTTTTAATAGATAACTGCTTTATTCTTTAGCTCTGTCCTGCCTGTTCTAGGTCAGCCTTCTCAATGCATCAACTCACTGTGTTCTGCCAGGGTGTGCTTTCCTTCTCTAATTGTGTGCAGCTCTTCACTTGGAAAGCTGCTCTGAGCATCAGGCAACATCCTGCTTTGTTACAGTGTCTTTTTCAGGCTGCATCACCAAGGCTGAGGCAGAAGATGTGTGTGTCATGTCTCATTTGCTCAGCTGCAGAGTCGTTCAGGGGCAGCTTCTGCTTGTGCTGATCCTCTTTGAGCTGTGGATTGGGCTGCAGCCCTGGAAAAGCATCACTTATTCCTTAGCATTGCAGCCACTGGAGTAGTGAGGATGGGTACAAGCCCTGGAGGAGACGTCAGTGAAAGCTTCCACAAATCACAAGATCTAGTTCTACTGCTCCATATAATTAGTGATTAAAATGAGTAAAAACAAAGCAGCAATTTTCTTATTGATCCCTCAGCAAATAGCTCTGTCTGTTTTCTTCTGTATTGTTTCTTCCTATTAAATAGCCTTGAATAAGAAATGTCAGTCAAATGAATTTAGATTCCTGGTGCTTCAGACAGAAATCAAAGCAGGATTGAAAGAGGAACGATAATTAGAGAGAGGAATTCCACCTCCACACACTTCTTCCCTTGCTCAAGGAGTGCTGATTTTATCTAAATTGCCAAAGCCGTGAGCAAATGAGAGGTGATGGGAATTATAGACTGCAGATGCTGAGACAAAGCAAGGGGAGCTTTAATTAGTGCATTTTAAGGTAGAAATAAATTTCCTGGGAATAAATTATTCGACTCAAGACACATGGAGCTTCTCAGAGGTGAACTGAAGAGCTTCTTACAAGCCACAAACAAGGCTCACAGGTTACATCTATCTTGTAGAAATGAGTGACCCATCACTGAGGTCTGAAATACACCAGGATGAATCCTTCTTTCTTTGCATCCCACTTTATTTTCTAATACTGAATAATATTTTTTGATATTGAGGAATTCCCACAGCTGCAGATTCACTTAAAGCAGAATTTTTCCCAATACCCACATTTACTCATTGAAATGTTAGTGATGGATGCTGAGAAACTGGGAGTTACATATCGAACCTACTGGTACTGAAAGGAAGTTATTTTCCTTTCAATTCTCTTCTTATTCTCCTTCCTTAGCTCTGTTGCCATGCTTTCATGACACTAGCACACACATAAGTCACTGGGAGCCTTAAAACACTGACCTTTCTATGTTTACAGCAGATTTTCACAGCTTTTTAAAGGTTGAGACAGTAACAACTCTGTGCAATTTGGAGGTGGATAGAGCTTCCTGGCCAAATTGATGGTGCTGAAACAAAACCATCTAGCTGGGTGCTTTAATCCTGAATTCCCTGACTCAGCAGAATTACTCAGTCTCTTAATTGTTTACATATTTTATGTGAGCCTGTTGCTCACAAACCTTGTTGAAGCAAGCAGGAGAGGAGCCAGGCTGAGATCTCATGGTTGGGTTACAGGAGTGCTCACAGACCCTTGCTGCAGGTGCTGCAGAAACACCCATGTTTTATTTTTATGGAATAAAATGGGTTTGCCACTCCAAGAGCGACACTGTTCTCCTCTGCCCTGAAAAGTGGGAATGGAAACACCCCAGGAGGCTGGGGGAGGGCCAGGCCATGGCAGCAGCACCCTTCCAGCAGCGTGGGGGTGCCTGGCAGTGGTGGTCTGCGTGAGAGTTGGGTGAGCCTGGAAAATCAGCCTGTCCTCCCTTCCTGGAGTGAACCACCACTCAGGACCTTCCACTAATCCTGCTCTTCTTCTGGCCACATGTGGAAGATAAAACAGATGGGTGCAGCAAGGTACAACCTAGAGGCTGCAGCTCAGGTTTTTTTGGCAAAGGGATCTAAAATCCTGAAAGACCATGCACTCTGCGTGGGAAAACAAGGCTGAGGCTCGCTGGTTTCTCTGATCTTGTGGTTTCCTGTTTCAGCTGTTGCTCTTTTGTGCCAGAGGTTAGCTTGTATCACCCATGATGAATGACTCAGTCAAGGGGTATTGAACGCTGATGTGTTTGTCTTGTGGCAAGATGGGAATGTTGCAAACTTGTGAGCTGCGGGAGGCCACGGGCTAATTTGAGATTTGTTCCTAGCCCTCGCCATGCGAATGGTGTCGCTGCGAGCCCAGCAATGAAGTTCACTGTGTTGTAGCAGACTGCGCAGTCCCCGAGTGTGTCAACCCGGTCTATGAACCAGAGCAGTGTTGTCCTGTCTGCAAAAATGGTAAGAAAGAACCGTGTTGGCTTTGACAGAGATATAAAGGAAACATTTGATTGAAATGCTGTTACTGAGGTGTGCTTCCATCGGCACCGGCTGGTCCTTCTCCTGGTGCCTCGGTTATGGGATGAAAATTGAAGCTGCCCTTCCTGGCCTGTGTCTTCTCCTTGAAGCAGATGGAATGGCTGCCTTGACAAAGGTTTTATGGGATTGAGTCCTGATATCAGTGATTGTTGTTTCATTTCTTTGTTATTTTCTCAAAATTAGTCTAACGGAGAATCAAATACATGAGAAAAGAGAGGGTCTTTGTCCCTGCAATAACAAACCAATGGTTATTATCTAAGGCCAAGGGAAAACTCACCAAAATCAATGGCAGAACTTTCCCTGTGGCCAGTAAGACACCTACCAAGCCCAGAACATTGTTGGTTGTGTGCTGGAGTCTCTGTGTAGCACTGGCCCTCATTGTCCTGCTGAGGTGATTTCATGAATTAGATCCATCAATACTTTCAATAAATGTTTTGGAATGACTGAAAGTACCTTTTTGGAAAATAAATCTGTTTCCAAAAAGGTCTCCTGGGTCTTGTACCGCAGCCTGTACCACAGTCTGTACTCACATACATCTCTGAAAAAGCACTTTTCTCCTAATGTAGACATGAAGACAGATTAAAAGGTAAGGCAGCTGCACATAAACCTTTTCACAGCTTTCTAAACATGTAAGAAATGGCTACTTGGATTCATCTCCTTGTGTTTAGAATTCACTATCCGTGTATATTTGCTCTTACATACATCACCGCTGCTGGATAAGAGTAATGGTTGCTTTTGTACTTAAATGAAAATGTTGGTAAAGAAATAACATTTTCGACACATTTTCTGCTCTGTAAGACAGAGTAAAGATAGAGCTGGAAACGTAAAACACTTTTACTGAAGGAACTTAAAAATTAAAAAATGTTTGGAAAATTATGCCATAAATATTACTTGAAATCTTGAGGTTTATATCTGTATTTTTGTTCAAAAATATTTGGTCAGATTTTCATTGAGTTTTATGTTTCTGTTGGAAAGCAGAAAATGTTTGTAGGAAATCTCATTGGTTTGTCTTTATTGCTGAAGTTCAGAGGAGAGGTTTGTTACCCAGCTCTGTGCACCACCTTTGTGTACAGCTGTGTTTGGGTGTGAGGTTTCTCATCACACTCACCAAGACTGGTGTCCTGGGTTGGTGACTCGGGGGTACCACTGGCTGTCCCCAGGCCTGTCACCGAGCTCAGGCCCATTCACACCCCAACAAACACCTCCTGTGTGGCCTCTGTGTTCCTGTCACGTGTAGGGCACCATCCAAATCCCCTCATTTACAGTGGCAGCACATCAATGGTCTGTGTCACATCAATCCCACCTGTGAGCATCCCTGAGGCTTCCCAGGAGTGCAGGCTCAGAGGGGCTTTCACAGCTCCAGGAGCTGCTGGATTTCCCCACCATGAGCATTTCCCCCAGGACCATATGCCCCCTTTGGGGGTTGGTGGCTTTCTGTGATGCAGTCCCCGGCACCCCTGGTGACCAGGGGTGAGAAGCATCTTTCTTCCCAGAGCAGTGTGCCCAAAACACCAGGGGAGAGGGAAAGAGGAGCTCCTGCTGGTGGGGACAAGGACAGGAAGACAGGAGGAAGATCAGCTGCATGCTGAACAGAGTGTGGGACACAGTGAAGACAGTGGAACCCTCACAGAGAAACCAGGAGACTTCATCCATGGTTGTGCCAAATCACTGCACTCCTCTCTCTGCCCATCTCTTGGGGATCCACATAACGTTCTGCATCTGAGACCTGTTTTAGTCAGGATGTGTTTCTCACCATCCCCTTCAGAGCAGCCTGGATGCCTTGGCAATCCTGCTCTCTGGGGCTTGCAGCACAGCTCAGCCAGTGGAGGGTGGTGGCTGTTCCTTGGGACGGAGGAGCACGTCTGCATGGGGTGCTGTGGGGGGAGCTGAACCCCTCCTGGTGTCCCAGCCTGGCTGTGGGGATGGAGGCCCCTCAGCTGGAAGGGCTTTCTGCTCCTCCTGCTGCTGCTAGGGCTGACTGGCCCGAGCTGGCAGTTTAGGCTGTGCCCTTCTCAAATGGAATGAAGTGATTCCCATAGTGGTGGAAATTGGTAGGCACCAAGGCAGCTCCTGTGTCGTGAGGAATCTGATGATCAGAGTTTGTTACTGCTCTTGGAGTGTGGCACACACCGTTCAGCTTTCTCTTAGTCTGGGAGATTCAAGTGGAAGTAGCAGCCATTCCTGTGTCTCTTCCCATCTGAATCCCTCTGACACATCCTAATGAATGAGGAGCACAGTGTTTTCAGCTCTGTTTTTATCTTGAGACCAAAATTTTGTCTTTCAGCTCTCTGCTTCAGCCAGTCAATTAAAGCTCAGTTTCATAAATGCATGAAGATAACACAAGCTGACAGACCCACTTAAATGACTGAAACACCTCTTTTTAAATTTATTTGGTTTTTTCCTTCCATTCAATAGCTTTTGTCTTTTACCAAAGTGGTGAAGACACAGTGCCATGTTCTGGTGTGATGAAAAGATTTTAGTCCCTGTGGTTGTAATTTCAGACTGACAAACAGAAGAGCTCAAGGGATACAGTTGTTGATGGGGAGTAATCTCTGTGGTGCAAATCCTCAATTCAAAAGCTACCCCTTAAAATTTTGGTAAGGAAAATCCTCATTTTAGGTTAAACACAGCCCTGCATCATTTGCTGCATTCTACTAGGAGCATGGCTTGCCTGCTTGTTTAGCTGTTGCTGCTGTTAATGAGAGAATAATTCTCTTTCCATAGAGTCAGATAGATTTTCATAACCTTATTAATTATGTTCTGCCAAGGGCAGAAGTGCTGTGATTCAGTGAGCACTGGAACAGGCTGCCCACAGAAGCTGTGACTGCCCCATCCCAAGAAGTGTCCAAGGCCGGGTTGGATGGGCTTGGAACAGCCTGGGATAGTGGAAGGTGTCCCTGGCCATGGCAGGGGGTGGAGGGGGATGATCTTTAAGATCCCTTCCAACCCAGACCAGTCTGGAATTCTGCGATTCTGTGACAATGCAAAAGTCTGTTGATTCTAACATTTCTGGCCTAAAGATTTGTAGAAAGCCAATACTGATTTCTCTCCCATCATTTAAGAGCAGTCTGAACAAATGGCTTTGGAGATTTGTCCCTTCTTGGCCAAAGAAATGAAGTTGATATCTCGTGCCTCACTAGCCACAGCAGCTCATTCAAGGCTGGCTGTTCCTGGCAAGGGATACCGCATTCCACACGGAGCACGCAGACTTCACTGGGAGGCTCAAATTTGGGGGTGAAGGAGGCAGAGGATGTTTTTTCCTTCATGTCCTATCATCCAATTTGTCAGAGTGGATTTTAAGGGCGATGGCTCCAGGTGCTGTGCAGCATTTCTGTCACAGAGATGAAAGGTCACTGGATTTCACGTTTCCTGGTAGTGACAGACCGCAGAATTATGGCCTCGAGTTGTTCTTTCCAGTCCCTGTGATTTCTCCAGACAAAAGTGTGTCACTGCTGTTAACTCTCTCCTCTGCGGGATCTCCGAGTGGCCTGTCACTGTCAGAGTCCAGCTGGTGGTGCCACACCTCTGTCCCTCCCTGCTGCCCCAGGTTCTGCTGCAGGTCTGTGAGGACATCCCCCCACTCCGCCTGTGCCGGAGCCTTTCCAAGCCGGCATTCCCAGCGAGGCCAGGGCTGGAGAGGTGCCTGTGTGCTGCTCCTCACCCTGTGCTCTTCATTCCCTGACCTCTGCTTGTCCCTCCCCACAAACCCATCCACTGCCCTGGGGTGAGCCCTGGTACTGGTGGGGGGGGTGTGTGTTTTAACTCCCTTTCTGTGCATCACTTGGAGGTTGCTCTTCCCATTTCCTTCAGCCCTTTGGATGTGGCCTGGGAATGGTGCGGGATGCTGGGATGGGGGGCATCCCCTCTGTATCACCCCTCACATCGCTTCATCTGCTTTAATCTATGATCCAGATTAAATGGGTTCCTCTGCTTTGCCAGCTCCAAGCAACTCTCACCTACTGCAGGGCACAAAGGGAGAAATCCCCTCTGTTTCATTTTCTTGAGGGAATGAACAAAACAAATATTATAAATTTTTGGGTCGGGGTCTGGTTTTGCCTGTGATTTAGTTTTTGTTGTCACCAATCCTCAACAAAAGAATTTGTTACCCAATGAGCCAGATAAAAGCTAACATGTCCACAGTGAAATATTTCCTGGCAAGTGTGCTTACTCAGCCTGGGCTTCTGAAGACATTTGTGATGGAATACTGGGCAGCAGGAAGACATTATGTAGATAATCTGTCACTGAGTCTTTAATTAAAGTTTTAAATTATCACAGTTGATACAGATTTCCAAGTAAAGAGGCTGATCCTGCCATCCACACACAAGTAAAAGATCCCTTTGACCTTCAACAGATTTTACATTGGTAAAATAGCATGTCTTTATCAAAAGCTCTTGTGGGTATTTATTTTATAATAATAAAAATGTGGTATAAATATTAATAAATCCCTACAAATATCTTTATGTTTGAGGGCATGAGCACAAACGTGAGTAAATAATAATTTATTTCCGTGCATATAAACCCACATTTTACTAAGCTTCTCTCTTAATTTACTGAAATATAAACTCACTGCTCATTATTTCTCTGTTGGAGTTAATTTGAAATAAACATTCTGCACCCCAGCCTGATCGTGCTGCAACACAGCGTGTCTTGCTCAGGAACCCCCCAGGGATTTTCCCAGCCTGTTGAAGCCTTTCCTTTGGCAAACAAATCCGTGTTACACGTGTCCCTGAGTGAGCTTTGCATGTCTCTGTGTAGAATAACACCTGGGGGCAGACCTTTGATGCTGCCTTTTCTTAGCAAGTGCTGTGGAGAAATGCATTTTTTCTGAGTGGGAGATGTTTGGGAGTGCCCAGGGGCTGTCACTTTGGAAAAGCTGTGCTGTGGGCAGTGGGGCAGTTGGTGTCTGGACATGGGCCAGGCTATTCCTGTCCTGCCCAGCCAGTTCAGAGGTGGCTCATGAACTTCATTTCTGTTCCCAAAGTGAGCAGGGCAGGAATGTCTGGATGCCACAGAAAGAGGCACTGGCGGTGCAGGCAGGGAGCAGGGCTCTTCCTTCCCAGCCAGGGCCAGCCAAACCCCTGCCCAGGGATTGCCCTGGGAGGGCAGTGGGAGCTGTTCACTTTGCAAAACCCTTTGGGATTTTGCAGGACAAAAGGCTCCATCTCAGTGTAAATTCTTGTAGGCGAAGGTGATGGATTAACAGTGCATGTTGGTAACCAGTACTGACAAAAACCCCTCCCCACATGGTCTCTGTTGTTCCAAATTATGGCTGTCTTGAAAAGTGCCAAGGTTTTAATGTGGAATAATCCAGTGCTGGTATTTTATTGCATAAATGTAGCTTGTTATTTATCTGCAAGATGTGGATCGCTGAAGCTCCAGGTCATTGTTTTGGAAAGCTTCTGCTTCCAACTTGATCAGTGACAAAAAAATCAAGGAAGCATGGAAAAAAAATTACTAAAAGTTTGAGGAAAAAAGAGGGAAGGATTTGGGGACAGGATATTTTGTCTGCCACTTGATTATATACAACTGTTGGAGGATAAAAGCGACACAGAAATTGTGGCAAGAGGATGAGAGAAGACTTCATGTTCATTTACTTTGTGGAAAACAGTGATTTGGAGCCATGGGGAGATCCCTTTAGAGAAAATAAAAAAAAAACCCAACAACTAAATAAAATTCCTCTTCTAATTTATTTCAGGAATTCCTGAAATGGCCAGATTTTAAGATTGCACTTAAACCCCCTTCAGTCACAGTCTATGCAATGTGCTGGTTGGTTGTGCAGATGCACGGGAATGTGCCCAGCCAAGGAGAAGAAGTGCTTCCCACGCCGGATTTTGCTGTACTCCACCATCCTCTCCCCAGGCCTGGCAGCTGAAGGCAGTAGCATAGCATAGCCACATCACCCTGCATGGCTGGGAATTACTGATGGCAGACAACTTTTGGGGCACTTGGCCACCCCCACAGCCACCACCCCCTTCAGGTGTCAGCCCCACGGGAAGGACTGGATAATGTTCTTTGTGATGACCAGCAGGAGTGTGAACTGTGGTGCCCTTTTAGCTCAATGGAAGCAGTGATTTGATTACCAGCAGAGGAAAGAAAGGATTGATTTGAAAGCTGGTAGAAGATCAAGACTGAAAATGAGGAGGTGTATTTGAGCCAGGCAGACACCAACCTGACAAAATACTCCAGTGCTTGCTTTACTGTTCCTTGAGAAGTCGTGTCCCTGAAACTGATTTTCAGTGGAGCTCATCCATCTGATCACTTCAGGCCAAGGGGTTAAAGGCATGTAGATGCTGAACTTGCTGGTGAGAATTAGACACGAAAGCATCTGTCAAGAGCTAGATCCTCCATTGCTTTGGAAATCTCCAGTACTTGGATTATCCAGATACTCAATTGCCCTGCTGACTCAAGATTGGTCACAGCTGTTGGAAGAGGCCTCTATAACAGTTAAAAGCTTTGGAAAAGTTGAAACCTCCAAAATTAGCCATCCTGATGTTAGACAGCATCAGGGAGGGCTGAGTTGAATCTGCCACCTCGTGAAGTTTCAGAGGAAGTGAGACTGAGAACCACGAGGGAGAGGCAAAGCCTTTAGAGAACAAAAAAGCCCTGAACTGAGCAGCACTTAATGAGATTAAGTCCATCCCACTGCTCAGTGCTCCCACAAAGGCGGGGTGCTGGGCTGTGCAGTGACAGGGATGCTGCTGGAAGAGCTCCCTTCCCAGGGAGCTGCAGCCTGGAGCCAGCAGGACAGCAGCCTCTGAACCTGGTGTGTTCACCTGCACGGGTCACCTGCTGCTTCCCAGGCCTCTGTGTTCTCTGCCTCGGCCCAGCAAGCAGGAAAGGGATAATTCACAAATTAAACACTGCAGGAAAAGGCTCTGCCTGACTGCTGAAGGCCAGGCAGGAGCTGAAAGCTGCTACCCTGAATTTGTACCCCAGGTCCTAAACATGCTTCTGTGCTTCCCCCACAGCAGAGTTCAGATGAATGTGACAGGCACCCTGAAGAGAAGGGTCAGGGAGGATCACGAGAAGCCACTTGCGGGATGGGACCAGCTCCAAAGCTCTGTTTCAGCAGACACTGCTCTCAGAGATGTGGGAAACATGTAACCTGGTCTGCATTACTCTTCAAACTCAGAAATATTTATAAAGAAGCTTTTGCTCATCATGATTGTTCCCCCTTGGGGAGATGTTGCTGGAGTTTGTGTGCACTGGCCTGTGAGAGTGTAGTTCAAGGCTCACTATCATCATGATCATGTCTTGTAGAGAAGGGGAAGGTTAGGGGTGTTTTGGAGGGGAGGGAAGAGTTCCTGGATTCCCATTGGGAAGCCGGGCTCCTTTGCAGAGCACAAGGAGCCTGGGCAGTACTGAAATGAAAGCAGGCATCGTGTTGCTGTTCCCCACCAGGTTCTTGGTGTGACTTCAAAATACCAAAAGTGACTTTCTGATCCAATGACATTGCTGTAAACCATTTTGCTGCAAGAGAAGCTGAAAGCCAAATCCTGTGTCGGTGTCACTTGATGTAAAATCAGTTTTACTCTGATTTACTCCAGCTGAGGATCTGACCTGCTGATACCTCTGGGTGGCTCAGAGGCACACTGCAGAAGGCTGGGGTGTTTTGCATGGTCAGGGTTTCTGAGAGGATTAGAGAGGGTTTGCTTTGGCTGCTCTGGAAGGTTGGGATTGTGAAACACATCTATATGACAAGAGTGGCAGACACTGTCTTCATGTATTTCTAATTTGATGAATGTTTAATGCTTCTTTATTGGAGCCTACACATATGTAGAGTAGAGGTCTTTAAAAAGGGGTTGACTTATTTCAAATAATTTATGTTTGAGCTGCTCCTTTTACATGAAATGCAGACTTTACAGAGCAAAGAGACTGTAATGAAAATATGAATTAAAGATTAAAGCTGAGCAAGTCTGAGAACACCTAGAATTAAGAAAGACGCTTAGAAGTTTTCTCCTCCTGCTTCCTTTCCTTCTCTCCTTCCTTTCTACCTTTCCTACATCTCCATCCCCTCTCCTTTGGTAGGGTGCTGCATTCCAGGGCAGCCTTCTGTCCCTCCCACACGGGCACAGCTGGGTGAAGGACAGCAGGGCAGTATCCTCAGCCTGGCTGTTACTGTGTGGCCATACACTGCCCCAGCCTGTCACTTGCCAACTCACCCATCCCTTTGGTGGAGAGACTAAGAAGTGGGTTGAAAGTGTGGTTTTCTTCATCTCTCTCCCTGATTTGCTGGTGAAGTGCATCACCTGGGCAGAACAAAAATAAGTGCAGTTTTGGTGGAGCCGTTTGCCAGAGGGACCCTCAATTTGGTGCAGCACCGCCAGGTGAGGGTGCAAGGACACCGTGTGTGGGTGGCAGTGGTGCTGCTGTGTGACAGGGGTGGAGCTGTGCTGCCTGTGGGAGGTTCCTGTAGGACGGGGAGGGGCTGGGACAGTGCCAGCCGTCACGTAACTCCCTGTTGTGCAAGGTGCTCTGCTGTCCACAAACATCAGCATCCATCTCCTCCCCCCCTTGGCCCACCCCCTCACTCCAGCTGCCTTGCTTCGTGCTCTGGTGCCTGCAGCTGTCAATGCAGGTCACCAGGCCAGCACCAGGGCACTGCCCTGCAGCACGAGGCTTCCCTTGGCTCCAGCCCTGCAGCAAAAGAGTTTGGCTGGTGCAGGGCTTCCTTTCTTGCTCTCCTTGTTTGTGTTTTGAAAACCCTTCTGCAGTGTTGATCTGAATTCCTGCCCAAGACTGAAGAGCTTAGGCTTGGTCATGAGCAAATAAAAGCCTGGTGGGAATGAGGAGAGGATGTTGCCCTCTTTGCTGTGGCTGGTGGGGTTGGCCTGGGTCAGTTCTTTGCAGCTCTGGCCGTGTTGATGCAGCTCAAGGATAGAGGAGTCACCCATGGGACCCTATCAGCACTTTGTAATGGGAGGTGAACTCCAGGATGTCCATATTCCACTTGTACCCACTTCTGGAATCATAATCTTCTCAAGGAACTCACTGAGGAGTTCAAAGAAAAAGGAGTCATTACAGACCAGTACCACAATTGATGCAAACTGTAACTCATTTTACATCAACAAACCACAATCTGTCTGGTTACAAATGTTTTGTGCCAGGTAGGGCTTGCTGGTAGGGAAGCAGTTTGTTAGAATAACTGGAGCAGGAGCTGATGCTCCAAAAAGAGGAGTGCTGGTGTCCTGCCCAAGGATGTGTTGGGAGCAGTGGGTCTGTGTGAGCACACAAAGTTCTCCCCAGACTGTCAAAGTTCTGACTTTTTTCACTGCAGCTGCCTGAAAGTATTTGAAGAAGATGGGAATATGTTGGTCAGAAAATGCTGACTCACTGAAACCTCCCTGGGAAAATGGCCAATTACAGCAAACTCGCTGTTTGTACGTTGGAAAGGTTTGGGAAAAAACTGGAAGTGATGAGATGCCCCATTTAATGCTTTCAGAACAAACTCCCTCAAATCTGGGAGGATAAAAGGGGTGACATGGTTTTAGATGTAGATCTTTACTTTTTACTTTGGAATATTTCAATGGAAAAAGGCAGAAACAAAGGGGCTTTTTGTCCTGTTATTTCAGACAGCCTGCTCTGATTTTTACTGAAAGCAGAAAGTGTTTGCACCTTTGACTTTCCCTCCCCAGGTGACTGGGAGAGGAACAGGAGAAATAGCTCTGTCTCTGATGGTTAATGTCCTTCCTGCTTGGCTCTCCCTCTCACCTGGGTTAGTAACCAGGTCCAGGATTGATGGAAGGTGACAAGAAAAATGGAAAGGGACTATTTACAAAGGGCTGCAGTGACAGGACAAGGGGGAATGGCTTCCCACAGATAGAGAGTAGGTTTAGACATTTGGAAGGAATTCTTCCCTGTGAGGGTGGGGAGGTCCTGGCACAGAGGGCCCAGAGAAGCTGTGGCTGCCCCATCCCTGGAAGCTCTCACCACATACAGAAAGGGCTACAACACCCAGGCAATGACTGATCCCCCCTAACAACTGCCTGTGCTACAAGGAAAGCAGCAAGAGGGAATTTCTGGTTACTTTTCAAGCTGTGCCAAACAAAAAAAGAAATGTATTATTACAGGCAACATCAAACTGTAATTATTAAATTGTAAATTAAATGGGAAACTGTGATAAAAAATGAAAACCTGCCCACAATAGTAATGATTAGATATATTTGTCGTGTTTTGTACAGAAACCACTTTCTGTCTCAGCTACATCATGCCCCCCTAGAGAGTAAACACTCTGTGATCCAGTCCCTGAGGCTGGTGTAAACCAGCCTGGCTGCCTTATCCAAGGGAGACATCCAGGTTTTGTGTGCAGCTGAGGATCTGCCCCCTCTCTCATTCATCCTAACAGCAAAGGTTTCACATGCAAAAAAGGAGTCAGGGCCAGTTCCTGTGCCTGCACAAGCCCCTCCTTGGACAGTTTCACCTGTACTTGAGAGACACCCCTGCCCAAATGGTTATTTGGGTTTCCTAGTTGGATCAACCCCTGAAATAAAGGTGCCTACTTTTCTTTACAGATTTAGCCTAATTCTCATCTATGGATCCAAAGGCTAGAGGAGAGCTGCTTAAAGAGTGGCCTCCACAGAAGGCATTACAAGCCCCCAAGAAAAAACACCCAGGACTTTCCTCGCTCCTCTGTTGTGTGCACAGCATGTTTGCAGTTTGCACTGTCCCTTCTCCTGTGCTTGTTTTTTCCCTCTCAGGGAAGTGCTGGCTGCACTCTTCCTCTTGGGTTCATGTGCTCAGCTCCTCTTCTAACCAAGGGTTGGAGAGGAGAGGAGAGGAGTGGAGAGGAGAGGAGAGGAGAGGGAGAGGGAGAGGATCAGCTAATTAAGGGCAGTGGCAGTGGTTGATAGGCTCTCATAGGATGCTGACAGGGACCATCAGACTGCTCAGGACAACTTGTGCCCAGCAGGCTGGGCTCTTCCACCCTTGGATGCACCAGCATTCCAAAGCCCTGTGTGAAAGCTTCTCCTTGCTGGAAAAGGGTTTGCCAGATGTGAAGGTGAGGCTCAAAGTGCATCAAGAAAATGTGTGCCTTTTGTTCTCCTGACTGAGGTCTGGGCTTTCTAGAACCAACGTGCCCTGGTAGAGGAAGTGTTGGCACAGGGAAGTCTGCAGGAACCCAGGGATTGCACGGGCTCATTCAGTGTTGGCTCTGAGGTGGGGCCAACCCAGTGATTCTCATCACTGTGTGCAATAACAGGGCACAGCTGTGGGGGTCAGCAAGACATCATTGACTTCCTGTTTTCCACTAATCTGTTAGGCAGAAATAATTAAATAAAATCCCCCACATAAGCTCATCGTGTCACAAACTTCAGCAGCAAGTGAGGTGGGAGCAGCAGTGGGTCTGGCACTGCTGGCAGGCCTGGCACCTGGCAGCACCCAGTAGGAATGCTGACAAATGCCATGGGCACTGCATCCAGCAATGTGTCCCATGTGCTGCAGTGCACTTCACCCCAGGGTGGCTGAGTTTCTGCATTTCTCAGCTGAAATCAGCTGCTGTGTCCAGGATCTTGGCAGTGCACGTCCCACGCCATCGGCACCCACACTCATCACAGAACGGTTTGGGTAGGAAGGGACCTTCAGGATCACACAGTTCCATTCCCTGCCTGGGCAGGGATGCAGTAGCAGTGTGCCACATTGCTGCTTTGACTAAGGCAGGCAGGCAGGCAGCCCCTGTGTTAGGCCTGACATTTTCCTTCTTTTAGTGTCTCCAGTTCAATCTGTGCCAGACTTGTATTTGTGCCCCTCATGTCATCCTGCCCCTAATGTCTCACAAGACCTGTCCTATTTTTCTTAAAAAATTTGCCAGCTGAGAAATAAATGAAGACAGGAGTGTTTATTCTCTGAGTTTGGCAATCACTTCATGGCCCAGGGAGGAAGGATGCAAAGTAAGAGTCAGGGAGGGGATCTCTCTCAGAGGCACTGGGGCAATGCTGTCTTCAAAACAAGCATTTCCCTGGCTTTCTTCTGGGGCTAAAACTCTGAGACAGAAAGAAACTAACAGCATAACTTCTGCCATTGGCAGGTTCTCCTCTTCCAAGGTCAGCTGTGGTTATGTTTGGAGAGTGCTTTGCTCTTTGTGGCAGGTTTGGCTAGTGCTGCCAGATGTACAAGGGACCATCTGGAAATCTGTTCCCAGCTGTGGCAAGTGCTAACAGGGAGCTGTGTTCACTGGGCCCATGTTTGCTTGCTGCCTGCAGCAGCTCCATGTTGAGCACACTTGGGCCCCCCTTGTACCCCAACAAGGCAGGGTCTGGGTCCAACCCTGTGTCAGGGCATGCACAAAGCCTTCCAGCCTCCCCAGGAATTCCCACCCTCTTTTAGTTGCAGGTTTGGAGTGGTTCTGGCTTTTGGGGTGTTTGTTTTCCCATCTTTTTTTACTTCCTGTGGCTGTTGAGCTCAGCTTTTGTTTTATGTGTTCAGGAGTACAGGAGTGTGTTTCATTTTCCAGATTAGAAAATGCTCAGAGGTATAATCAGGTCCTTCCACAGTATTTAATTATCCATAATTAAAGGCATCTACACAAAGCAGCAGATTTTCAAAGACTATTCCTGTGTTACATTGCTAATGAATTAAGTAATTAATTGGCATTGAAAAAATACAATAGGAAACATCAATCTTTTAAAGTAAAGCATTTTTTAGGGGTTTTATAAAATCATTAACTCGTATCAGGTCAGTAGCTGTTCTAATGTCTAAATCCCTCTTCTGGTTTAAAAAAAAAATTCTAAGGCACAAAATAAATGCAGGAAAAACAAGGCAGGGAATACTAGCTGAAGAATGTGGGAACACTCAGAAATGGGGAATTTTTGCCACCCTGTCCCACTGCTCCTTCCCTCTGCCAATAAGGTGAACCAATTCCCATCACACTTGACAAGGCAGTTTGCAGCCTCAAACCTTCCTGTTGCTGCAAGTCAAATCCAGTTTTCTGCAGGGTTTAGTTTGAATGGCCTGCATCCCCTCATGAGCCCCCACTGCCTCTGTGCCTCAGTTTGCCCACTGCACTTCCCTGTCCCAGGGGAACGTGGGAGGATGGCAGGTTGTGAGCAGTTCAGATGCTTGGTGCCACTGAGACCAGAGGGTGAGCAACAGTTTCATCTGGGAATTAATAAAGACAGACTGCAGAGAAGGGTAACAAAGCATTTGGGAAGTTTGGGCAGGAGGGATGCAGAACCACGTGTATGCACCATCATTTTTCCACAGCCTTTCATCATTCCCAGCTGTTTCCACAGCCTTTCATCATTCCCAGCTGTCACAGAACAACTGTCCTGTCCCAGCACATCAGCACAACGTCACACCTGCAAAGGCCCACCTGCACTGTGGTTATGCCTTCTGTGGTGGCACCCAGAGTTGGGAGCAAAGGAAAGGACCTTCCTTTTTTCATGGGGTGATTTCATTAAATGCAGCTGTTCCCATGCAAAACCAGCACTGCTGATTTTATTTCTATCACCTGCCAGACTCTTTCTGAACCATCTGAAAGCATGCTGGAAATGCCATGGACATCTTTCAATTCAGGGAGTGGAACAGCATGGGAAGGGCAAAACCTGGGACAAAACATGGATTGCAGCTGCTTCTGCAGCTGCTGGAGAAATCAGGACAGGTGCCAGCAGAAGTGTTCAGGGGCCTGTTTATTCCAGAAGCACCAACCTCTGCTTATTTCTTCTGCCCATCAGACCAAGGTGTGTCTGTCCTTGCAGTGCTTTGGTCTCTCCATGTGTGTCCTCAAGATCCATCCACCTGTCCTGCCCTGCCCCTTCCATTCCCTGCTCCTCCTGTTTCCTCAGGAGATGCAGGTTTTGGCACAGCAGTGCCACGTCCTGTCTCTAACACCAGGCTTAATGGTTGGGGTGGGGTCAGGGAAGATGTTTTCCTGATTTTCCTTTCCTGTGCCACAGGCAAGTAATTCAATTCCCCACATAAACTAAGAAATACTGTTTCTGCCGTTGTGGTTATTCTGTTTCTACAAGTAATCAATCATTTGTATGGATTTGCATAGAAATGGGAGCTTTGCCACTGCAGCCCATCCTAAATTTATAGGGATGAAAACAGGCAGATCCAGGGGCTGATACTGTTAAACACCCCCCAGAAGATCGAGCCTTTGACTGGAAGGGGAACCTTTGCTGACTGACTGTAATTTTTACCATTGTATTCCCCTTTCACATCTTACCTGCCTGTGGCCATCATTTCTGTGTCCATCATCACAGAGGTCAGGAGGCTGGGAATAGTGGTGGAGACTGTGGAGGCCAGGGAGATGGGAATGGTGGTAAAGGCAGCAGGAGATGGGTTCTGCTCAAAGTCAGCAGCAGAAAACCCAATAACTCAAACACAAGCCAGGAGCAGGAAGAAAAGGTTTCCACAGCAGCTCTTCCCTTACATGGAAAGTTTTATCTTTGCTTTGAAATCCAATTTCTAACACAACCCCACATTTAAAACCACCATCAGAAAAATCTGCCACCAGGTGGGAAACACAAGTGGGACCGTGCCGATGCCCTCAAAGCATCACATTCATGCCATGATGGCAGAAAGGCCTGAGGGCATTTTTCCATCAGTTGGCCCCATCCCACAGGGATCTGGACTGCAGTGGGGCTGTTTTCCAGACAGGAGCTGGAGGCTGATCCCCACATGTGGTTCCCCACAGCTCAGGAAACCCCCGTTGTCCTGGGATTGCCACTGCAGCATCACCTGGTGCTGGCTTGGGTTTGCAGCACGCTCCCCCTCTAAAGGAATAACTCAGACAAATGTGGAGCAATCCTGGTTCTTCCCTACTTTTTTTCTTGCTCCTGTTTGATACAAAATGAGCCCAGTCACAGTTTCCATTTCATTTATGACTGATCTGAAAAAATCCCCTCACCCCATAAAACATCACACAGCTGTAGTGACCAAGTTAGATTCAATTCTGGCTTTATATTGAGTTGACATGAAGCCAGCTCTCTTCCATACATCATCTGTGATTGCAGTTAAGCATGAAATACTGTTTTAATTCTTACACCAAATGTGGGATTTTTTTTTCTTAAGAAAAAAAGACATAAAAATGTTAAAGTGGGCCATAAAAATCATTATATTCTCACACAAAGCGCAACCAAGAGGCAAATAAGTCGGCTAAAAGCTCACAAGACCCAGGGAAAAAGTCCTGCTTGTTATTCTTTTGTTGTTAACCTTTGCCTTTGAGTGGAGACACCTGGGCAGGGTTCCCCAGGCCTGGTGCTTTGGCATCCAGGGGCTATCTGGGCCCTTATTTTCCTAGAGCAGAGTGTCCTCCCACTCCTGCATGGACCAAGAGCTGTGGCTGCCTGCTCCTGACAGTGTCCCAGTGTCCCTGGGAGCTGCCCAGAGCACTGCAGGGTGAACATGCAGCCAAGTCCTTGGATGAGTTTGCTTCTCTGCATCCCAGCTCCTTCCTTGGGCAATACTGGCTGCAAGGGCAGTCACTGGGGCCGAGCCCGTCCCGTGGCACGCGCTGTTCGTGGCTGCTCCTGGCACTGAGCCACTGAGGTGAAGGCAGCACAAACACTACAGCACATTATGCATGCATTTATATTTTTTCTTCCTTCACTTAAAGGTTTAGTCTCTGGAAGGTCCAACTTTTCCTGCCTTTGGCTGTTGATTTTACTGGTAACATTGTTAACTGATGCAGTAGTTTAATGGTAGTTCTATTAATGAATTTCACTTAAATTAATCTATTTGATACCAGCTCAAAAAAACCCACCTCACCTCACGCTATGTTTGAACCATTAAAAGAATGAATGTGCCTTCAAGTGCTGTTGGAATTCACTTTGGGAAGTACCTATTTAGACAACTTTTTCAAAACCTGTTACTTACCTGAAAGGTTAAAATTACTTCAGAGTAGCTTTCATTGCCCACAATTGCGATCTACCTGTATTTAAAAAAAAATAATCTGTGCTCTTTTGCCAAAACCTTATGCTGTCTGCAAAAAAGATTTTTAACAGCTAATCTTCTTTGTTTGCTCAGGTAAATGTTGAAATACACATTTCTCCTTTAATAGATGGTTACTGCTGGCTTTGAGGTGTTACAGTTCTCCTCCCCAGCCCACAGTGGGCACAGTAAAACCTGGTTCAGAAAATCTGCTTTGGATGCAGTTCATGCCTATGCAATGCTGGGCCCTTTGCCTTTGCAGCTTTTTTTACCATTTCTCAGTGCTGATCAAGGTATTTGCACACATAGATCCTTTTAAAATGAAGAGGAATTTGGTATGTAAATCCCATAGGTGACTTTGAAAATGCCAACCTGTGAAAATTTTACACTAAAAAGAGGGGGAAGATCCCTGGATTTACAGATTAATCTGAAGCACTGGGAGCTGCTCTTCTGCTGTCTGGGACTTGACCCATGTGCTGCCTCCTCCAGCCAGGTGGAACCTCCTCGGTTTCCCTTCAAGACTCCCCCATTGGGGTGTATGAGTCAGCAGAGTGAATAAAGGGTTATGAATCTGATACCTGTTAATTCCCACTGCAGCAATGCCTAACCCTGCTGGCCAGCAGTCCCTAACTCACAACTGGATTAGAAACCCAGTCAAATGGGCAGACTGGGGCTGGAGGTTTTGAGCAGGGAGCTCAAAGTGCATTTGGATATGCTCCCAGCTTTGATGTTGGTGCACTTGGGACCAGAAACAGAGGGGCTGGGTGCACAGGACTGGGGGAAATGGCCATATGGGGAGGCACATGCCATCATCTAAAGCAGTGGGAAATGTACTGCTTGCATTATTTTCTTTGGTGTGCCCAGATCATGAGCTTTGCTCCACCATCTCCACGCTGCCTTCCCCGAGTGAGCTGTGCCAAAGGTCTGATCCAGAGCTCTGCTGCCCCGGCACAGGCAGGGCCCAGGGCAGGGCGGGTTGGATGTGACCATCCAGAAGCCATCAGACACTGGAAGCTGTGGCTGCTCCATCCCTGGAAGTGTCCAAGGACAGGTTGGATGGGGCTTGGAGCAGCCTGGTCCAGCAGAAGTTATCCCTGCCCATGGCAGAGGGTGGAGGTAGATGAGCTTTAAGGTCTTTTCCAACCCCAACCATTCTGGGATTCTGTGCTCAGTCTTGGGCTTGGTCCCCTGTTGTCCAGCTCATCCCACCAGCACAGAAGGTGAAGAGTGGGCTGGGGCTCCACCATTTTCAGCTGATGCATTTTAGCTGTGGAAGGGACACTGTCCTCATTTGTCTTGGTGAGGGATGGCGTCCAGCCTGTCCGTGCAGCTGGGATCGGTGTCGGCGCCCATGGACGTCACCGCTGCCGAACAGACGGCTTTTAAATTGCACCCATAGATCTTCCCTGCACCAAAACGTCCCTGCTCCACTATTTAGTGATGCCTGAAGTTATGTCTCCCCATCAAATTAAGTAACTGTGCTATCAATAAGGAGGAGTAATGTGGTGTATTCCCTTCTGGATGTCTCCCTGTCCCTCATTTGTTTGCTGCTGCTGATTAAGACAGATAACAAGCCATCAGTATTTTTCTAACTGCAGTGCAAAGCAGTGAGGCCTGAATCAGTCTCTGTCCCTGGGTGCCAGCTCACAATTTAGGGAACTCGAGTGGGCCCCTGCATTCATCAGACTCCAAGGCAGCAGATACTTGGGACTGTCTGAGCAAAGCCTGGATGATGGGACCCTGTCGGTGTGCGGAGACCAGGAGGGGATGTGGGGCCACCAGGAGGGCCCTGTCCCACTGGGCTGGCTGGGACCTGCTGCTGTGCTATATTTTCTTTATTGTGTGGCTGCATCTCTGGGAGAAGTCCGTGGAACAGCTCCCATTGCCCTGAACTGAGCTTTTCACCTCCCCCTCGGCCTTCTTAATGCATTCCTTCTAATGATGGAGGGCTGACTTGGAGTGAGAAACTTGGATTAATTTGGACAAGGATACTGCAGATATATATATATATATTTTAATGCAGAGATTAAATAACTTTTAGGCATCTTCAAGCATCCAGTAATGTGAATTATGGCTGGGAAAATCTCTCCTGTAAATAGGCAGTACTTCAGAAGGGCTGTTAACATTGACTTCTGAGCAGTGAAAAATGCAGGAAGGGTGGAAAAGAGCTGCAGCTCAGCTTCAGAGGAGAGTAATTCTTCGGGGCAGTGGTGCACACGACTGAAAGCTCATGGACATCTAGAAGGTATCCCCAGATGACTCCAGGAGCTCTTAGCCAGAGCCAGCTCTCCCTGGGTGGCTGGACAGGCTGGCAGAGGAAGAGTGACCCTTCCATCTTGAGGTCACCTCAAGGAGGAGACATTTGTTACCACAGATGGGAGCCACAGAGTGACAGGGCAAGGGGGAATGGGGTTAAACTGACAGAGGCCAAGACTTTCTTTTGGTATTTTAAAATATCAACAGCAATCCAAGAAAAGGGGAACAGAGCAATTCCTGAGCTTTCAAATGGCAGGGGGTTGGAAGGGTGCTGGATCCACCCCTGGCCCACTGAAGGGAGGGAGGTCTGATTTGTGGCACGCAGGCTGGCATGGGTTGGTAGATTCAGTTCGTAGTGCCTCCTGAAAATGGAGCAGCATACAGATTTTACTGAGGGGGCAGATGATGCATTGATGCAGTCTCTGCATCACAGGAGAGCTCACTGCTGCCTGGGAGCGTGAGCAGGCTGAGAACAGCTTCCAGACTTGATGGAGCTCGGGATGGGGACACTGACCTGAAGCAGTCCCATTTCCAGCCCTGCACGAGTCTCTGTGGAGGTTGGGTGGTTGAGTGATGATGGACTTTGGAGTTCAGGGGGTTCTTTTCTCCTGGTGTTTGTACTGGGAAGAGCTGTGTCCTCTGTAGCCTGCAGGACATGGACATCACCTGCAGGAGCAGGGAGCAGGCAGAGCCACAGCACAGTGCTGTCCCTCCACTGAGAAGTGGCAGTCATGGATCAGAGCCAGGGGTTACTGGGGTGAGAACTCACTGCCCCTGGGATCATGGCAGCCCATTCCCAAGGCACCCTCAGGCTTCAGCCATGCTTTGAGCCAGGATCTCCAGCTCTGGCCTCCTTCTAACACAGGAAAGCTCAAGGGTTGTTTTCTTTGGGTGGGGTTTTCAGCTGCCCCTGCAGCAGAGCGTCACCAAATTCAATTTTCAGCAGGGCAAAGCTCAGCATCACCAGCTGATTTCTTTATGTCTCACCTCCAGCTTTGCCCGCTGCCTCCTCCTTCCCCAGAGAGAGGGGGGCTGGCACTCTGCATAGCAGGCAGTGAAAACAGGACTTCTTCCCTCCCCAACTCCTTAATTAAAGCCACAAATTGAGCTCTTTTCTTGCAATCTGAAGTGATCACATAAATAGCATTGCCAGAGCTAAATGAACATTTGAAAAGATCCTGCAGGATCAGCAGAGAGGAGCAGTGTTAACCTCCAGAAACAGAGGCCATCATTAAAAACAAGATGCTGGTCTTCCTTCCCTTCTGAGCACAGAGTTCAGCCCCGACATGGAAGAAGTCCCAAGATGCAGGCACAGGCAATTTCTTGCCTCTGTGACAGAGCCTGGGGATTGTGTTGATCTTTCCTTTTTCTGTTGGGGATCCATGAGCATCCTTGTGTGGATTCCACGTGTCATCCTCATTTGGTTGCTGCCTCGCAAGGGGTTGTTCTAGCACCAGACACCAGTGCTGGAGACTGAATGGTGTGGGATGATCATGGTGAAGCCTGGGAGAGGCCTGTTTTGTGGAGACATGCAGAGGAAAATCTGCCTTCCCACTGGGAAGACACTTGGCCATGCTCAGTAGAAACACCTGCCCCAGGCCAAAACACACTGCCAGCAGCAAACCCCCATGCCCAGTTGTGTTCATGGTCGAGCTCCAAAAGCAAAGTCATCGAGCCTTATTCAGCTGAGCGGGCGTCCAGGGGGATGTTCCAGGATGCATCCATTCCTAAATACTGTCAGGAAACACCACAGTTTTCCACTTATCCCTCACAACTTCAATTGTGGGGCACACCCCTTGGGAGCCTGAGGGATGGCTGCTGAATTGAGCTGCTATTTAGCAGCTGTCTTAACTAGGCAGAGAAGCGTAGCCATCAGCACCACTCTCCTCGATGGAACCCACTGACTGAATAAGCTAAATTCTCCTGGAGTCAGCTTTAATATTTCCTCAAGGGATGGGGAGGCTCTCGAAGAAGTGGCAGGAGACATATTTTACTGAGGGGAAGCTACCACTCTTGCTGGAATCAGAGGTTGCACAATGAGAAGTTCTGGTGGAGATGATGAGCTTTGTCTGGGGCAAGATGCTATTCAGGGCACATTTGAATATCACTGTTGGCCTGAAGTGATCCGTGCTCGCTGTTTGATTAACATTTGATTTCCTTTTATTGCTTCTCTGCACACACAAAGCTAAATTGAGAGCTGCTGAAAGCCAGGGGCAGAGCTGCTGAGTTCAGTAAAACCCCTCTGAGGAGTCCCAGGGAGCTGGGGGGACGCTGCTGCTTGACACCAAGCGGCTCCAAGGCATCAGCTCGTGGTGTTGGAGAGAGCCTGGCCCCCGAATTCCCCCTGGAGCAGGGGTGCAGTGGAGCAGGGTCATCACTCAAGTACCTGATCTTCAGCAGATGGTTGCAGAATTTTCCATCATTCTCCCCAAACAACAAACCAAATATGATTTTTTTTACATCTCTCCCATCAAACCAGCATCTGAATGTCCCTAATACATCTCCATAAAAATCTTCACAGCTGTTCTAGCAAACAGCCTGGAGTGCTGCTGGCTTTTATGAGTATTAACTATGTTAAGCAAAGCAAATCTCACTATTACACTGTCTATGGGAGCAGCAAACTTCTCCCATCAGTCTCCCTGAGCAAGGAAAAGGCTGATTAGTGTCCTGTTATCATCAGTCGTGGTTTAAGATGCTTTTAGGAGAGCAGGACAACAGCCCTTGCCCAAAGCAGCTTCTTGTTCCTGCTGCTGTTATCATAAGTAACCTGATGTGCTTGACATGTCACCAAATATTTCTGAGCAGCGTCCTCCTTTGAATAATAGTTTAAAAACCCTTACTGCTGTTCTGTGTCATTCTTTGGGGGTTTGTTTTGGCATTGATTTGGCAGACCCTGGTCTCATCCGGTTCCTCTAAGCAGCCACGTGGGAAAAGCTCCTCAGCAGCACTGGGTTGGGGCCCTGAGCTTTGGAAATTTTGGGAGGGAAAAGGAATATTAGAGAATTTAAAAGAGTCTGTTAAGCTCTGCTGCACAGCAAAAAAAAAAACAAAAAAAAAAAAA
>VZRH01007181.1:449622-528918 GCA_013397555.1 Urocynchramus pylzowi | reverse complement strand
AAAAAAAAAAAAAAAAAAAAAAAACAAACTTGATTTCTTGCTGTGGGCTCTGGTTGTGGCTTTAAGGGCTGCAGCCCCTCCGAGGCACATGGCACAGCCAGATAACCTCCATCCCCAAGTGCTGGAGGTTATCTCCACCAGTAGCTGCCAGCTCCATAAATCCCCAAGTTTCTGGAAAACTCCCTGGTGATTTATGCTCCAGCCAAGCAGCATTTTCTGTGCCATGGCACATTTTCACCTAAATTCCAGCAGTGCAGGGTCCCTCTCTGAGTGCCTCTTTGTCACGCCTTCACTGTGGGTGCAATGCTCGCTGCATCCCAGTTTGGACGAACAGGATCCAGTTTTCCAGTGGGAAGGTGGGAGAAGTTTAAATGGGGAAAAAAAAAAAAAAAAAAGCAGAGGGGGAGAGGCTGGCTGGTAGTGATTGTGCTGGAAAACTGGATTTCAGGCAGTGGGAATTTAAGTTGAATTATCACACATGCAGTGTGGAAATTTTGCCTTCTGTTAGAAATCCATGTTTCTGTAGGGATGGGGGCTAGCAGTGGGAGAGAGAGGATGCAATAAAGCTCTGTCCAGCTAACTGTGGTGAGCAAAAGAAACCCATTTCACTCAGGCAATGCAGAAGGGGCTATTTTGAGAGTGCTGGGAAAGAAAAGGCCCAGAGCAGTGGCAGTGCTGGCCCGAATTAAAAGTACTAAAGTCCGTCAGGAGAGAGGCAGAACATCCCACAGGAGGCAGATGTCAGCAGAGCCCTGGGTCATGTTTTCCTCCATTTTGCTAAAAGCCAAGAAGAAAGAAAACAAACCCAATTGCTGTGATTTTTCCCTGAGCTCAGCCTCTGACTGCAGCTCCCTGGCCAGCCCAGGGATGCTGGGTGCTGCTGCAGCTGTGATTTACCCCACACAGCTGCCATTTCCCCCTTTGCCATACCAGCCCCTTTGGGATGGGGGCAGCATCCCAAGGATTTGCTGTTAGACACAGAGATGCTTGCCAGGTCCTTCCAGGCTCAACAGATACCAGGGATCAGAGGGGCAGATCATGAGTGTTTAATTACAGAGGGGCAGATCATGAGTGTTTAATTACAGATTTGCAGAGTTGCCCCATGTCCTTGGCTGGGGCAGGGACATTGCTGTGCTGCTGTCCCCAGAATAAGGATCCCCTCTCCAGTGGGACCTCAGAGGTGCAGGTGGTGTTCTTAGCCCATCCCCCTCATCCATCTCCTCTTTTCTTCAGTGTCTGCTTTCTGCTCCTCCCTGTCCTGGGGCATTAATGAGGGTATTTACTGAAAATTTTGTTTCCCTATGACCCCCTGGGGAAACTCAGGAGGGAGAAGAGACCTGGGGCTGCTGGGAGGAGAAAGGGCAGCCAAGGAATGGGCAGCTAAGCAGGATGAAGGAAAAATAAGCTTTTGCCCAGTTGGCAGCACGCCATCAGCCAGTCCCAATGCCATCACCCTTGGCTGACCACGATCCCTGCACCACTGTGGTGCACAAGTCCCATGAGGGAGGTGCTGGGCCCCCAAAGCCTGTCTGGGAGGCAAAGCTGACTCACCTGGGAGTGAGCAAACCTGCTGGCTCCCTCACTGCCAGCCTCCCACCTGTTCCCTGCCCCCGGAATGGGCTGGCAGTGCTGTAAATCCAGATGAAGCTGTGTCTGGAGACATGTGTGGGTGTGGAGGCAGCACTGGCCTCTCAAATGAGTTGCTTAACAGGCAGGGCAACAAGAGGGAAGATGATCTTCCCCTTTCCTTGCCACCCTAATCTCCAGAGGAAGCTGTTTTGTTTATATTACAATGGAAAGGAGTTTCTTTGCTGTGGGGGTGCAGGGCAGGCTGTTGAGTGGAGGCTTCCCACCCTGGGCATCCTGGACATTGACAGGCAGTCAGAGCATCCCACTAACGTGCCATCCCAGGCATTTATTTCAACTTCAGATACAGCTAGCTGCAGTTATTGGAATTTTCCTGGCATTTGAACCCTGGACATTTAACAGCAGCAAATGAGCTGACAGGGACACCCTGGCTGGGTCATCACACACCCCCACCCACTGGGCTGCAGGGAATGGGGAATTAAACCAGAGGTGAAGAACACAGGCAGTGGCACAGCCAGCACAGGGACTCAAAGGCTCTGGGAAAGTGACAAATTCAGTGGGTTGCCAGAGACATACCACAGCCTTTCCAACCAGGATGGTGTCTTCCAGACAGACATCAATTTGGGAAATCGTCAGCTCGTGACCAAAACAAGTCATGACTGCTCTAACCTCATGCCTGCAAGGAAAAACACAAATACCATGTGTACATATGTAAAGTTTGGCTGTTCTGGTCATGCTCTTGCCTGGTAGCTCCTGGCTTTAAAGTTCTTTGCAGTTTGTAATGGCTGAGGTTGGAGGGGCTCTTTGGAGCTTGTCCAGCCCAAGGCCCAGCTCAGAGCAGCCTTAGAACATCCCCACTCACAGGGCTGCTCCACTGCCAGCAGCCCTGTGCCACCTGTGCTCTGGCTCAGCACGTGCACTGGAGCAAAAGCTTCCTCCTGGAATCCTGATGGAATTCACATGCTGGCATGGAGCAGCACAGACCTTCCCAGTGCCACAGCCTGCCTTCCATGGAGAAGCAGCAGCCCTGGGGTACACCCTGTCACCCCAAATTCTGTACAGGAGCCATCCAAGGCATCTTTCTCAGGCCATTCTGTTGATGAAGGCCTGATGAAGATGGATGTGCAGTGTTGCTGTAGAGCCATGTTTGAAGGGGCCTTTAAAGAAGGCAGGAGGGTGTTGATACACAAGGAGCACTCAGGCACCCTGGATGGTCTGGTTAGCCCAGCCCTGCCCTGAACCTTCTGTTCAACAGAGGGTCCTGAGGAGCACCTTACTGAAGTCAGGGCACTCCTGAATAGCTCTCTGAGACTATAAAACATGGGACCCTGGCACGGGGCTGCCTACAGCTCAGCCTGTTTCCAGCCTCGTAAGGGACCCTGTTTCCCTCTCCCAGCCTTAAGCCTAAGAGTTAAGGAACAGCTTGCCTGTAATTCCATGTCTGTACACGCTCTCACCTTTGGAATGCACCTCATGCACTGGAGGCATAGATTAAAACCGGTGGCCAGTCAAGGGGTGACATTTCAGAGCAGCACTCGAGCCACACAACACTTTTCAAATGTCTTTATGTTTCCCCCATGCCTCCAGTGTGACTCCTTGAATTTTTTGTGTGTGCTGCTGGCTCTGACATTAACTGCTGGCACTAAGCAGTGAAGGAGTAAGAGGGGAAGAGGAGAGAACTTGCAGAGGGACAGCGGGCAGTGGGTATTTGTGGGGTTTTTATGAGGAGGAGGAAAGGGCTTTAAGGTTCCTTCCAACCCAACCATTCTGTGACTGGGAAATAAGTCAGATCTTTGCTGACTTGCTGCTCAGATTTGATATTGTGTAATAAAGCAAAAAAACAAACAAACAAAAAAACAAAACAAAAAAAAAAACAAAAAACAAAAATCAAACAAACAAACAAACAAAAAAACCACACCAAAAAAACCCAAAGCAATAATAAACAGATTAAAGGAATTACCCTTGAGGAGAATAACCAAGATTTTATCAGGAAGCTAATTTCAGAGGTGATGCAAGAAATAATTTTTGGTTAATAGCTCCAAGCTGGTGGAGGTCCTTTGGGTTGCCTGGTGTTGGAGCATGGCTGCCAATGGCCCTAGGGGATGGATTGGCTCTGGTCCCTGCAGCTCCCTGCAGGCTTACCAGGCTGGAGCAGTGAGGGCTGGGCTGTGTCTTCATGCTTGTCCTCATGGTCTTGTCCGTCCTGCAGCCAAAATTTAAGGTGAAAGAGGTACTAAATTAGTGGTCAACCGAGTAGAAAAAGCTGACTGCCAGTGCCATTTGTTCTGGGGCTGGGTGCAGAAACAGAGAGGAAGGTTTTGAGGCCTTTTTTTCCCCTTTAGTGCCTGAGGGCAACCAAGAAATGAGAAGGGATTGCTGTGGGTCCAAGGCTGGGCTCTGAGCAGGTGGGAGCACTGCTGCAGACAGCAGCAGAGGTGGTGCATGGCCAGAGCACAGCAGGGGGCTGGCACTGGGTCCCTGCCTGTCCCAGGCTCGGGGCAGAGTGCCGCCCCCAACCAAACACGGAGTATTTATCCTGTTACCCCTTTGTGTTTCCGCAGGTCCCAACTGCTTTGCGGGCACCACGATCATTCCCGCGGGCATCGAGGTGAAGGTGGACGACTGCAACATCTGCCACTGCCACAACGGGGACTGGTGGAAGCCGGCGCAGTGCTCCAAGCGCGAGTGCCAGGGCAAGCAGGCTCTGTAGCAGCCCCCGGGCCAACAACCCGCTCACGGCGATGGCGATGATGGCGATGACGACGATGAAGGAACGGCCTCGATGCTGCTGCCCACGCGTCCGACCTCCCGCCAGCTGCAGCAGGGTCCCCAGCAAGCCCTGCGAGCGGAGACGGGTCCCTGCGGGGAAGGGTGTCCCCCTGCCCCCTGCAGCTCCTGTCCCGCTGTGCGCACTCTGTCCCCGGGCCCAGGTCTCAGCTGTGCTCGGCAGGGACGCGCCGCTCCGCCCGGGGCTGGACGGCAGGAAAACAGCCCCTGGCCATGCCTCCGAGGAGCCGGTGGATTCACTGCTCTCACTTTCTACAGCGTGGATCGTGGGGTTTTCACGGTTATTTATTTGAAGGTTTTTTGCTATTGTGATTTTTTTTTTTTTTTTAAGTCTCTTCCTAAGCTGGGATCATCGGGACAATACAGCTACGAGTGGAGCAATAGGTGGAGCGTTTTTATTGTGTCTGTAAGCGCAGGTGGCACTAAGGACAGGAGGGAGGTAGGAATTACAAGGGATGGGGGCGTTAAAGGAAAAACCCAAGTGAATTGTAACCTGCAGCAGGACCGAGGTAGATGCACAGGTATAGACCGGACAGCCACGACACAAAGCTGTATCTGTGTTGCACTTTCTCCACTGAGTGGGGACAATAAAGTCAAAGACACCTACCCAGTCAATGTCACCTTGATGGGAGCAGAGCCCACAGCAGCTGCACGGGCAGGCTGGGGCAGCCAGCCAGAAGGTGCTCCGTGAAAGCAACATCTCACCTGCCTTGTTTGTGTATGATTCCTGGCTGGGGCACCAGTGGTGGAGCAGAGGGAAGAGGGCCCCACCTGTCCTGGTTCCTGGGCTGAGCACTTGCTCACCTGCCTTGTCCCATCCCGAGGCTGCTCTCACTGGAGCCAAGGGCACTGTTTCATTGCCTTCAGTGACAGCAGGTCACAATTAAAATATGGGATCACCCCACTCTGGAGGTCTCCAGGAATGTCCCATCACTGTGGCAGCACTAAACTGGCTCAGCTGGCAGGTAAGACCCTTTGCTGCAGTGGGAGGGAGCTGCCCTGGCTCTCCCTGGGAGCATCCACGCTGCCAGGGAGAAAGCAAGCCATTGTGCAGCAGGGCTGGGCTGGGCTCCTGTGAGGGCTGTCCCCCAAAAGCAGCTGCTTTCTGTGCCTGCCTGCCAGGAGCAGAGGTCCCCAGCAGCCAAGGGTCCCCAGCAGGCCTTCCAGCACTGGTACCTCCTGCTTCCTCAGGCTGCAGCCTCCAGGTGATACTGTGAAAGAAAAGCCACCAATGTCATCTCCCTGCCTGCCTGGCCAGGTGAGGCCTTTCCCATCTCTGTCCACGCTTGGTTCCCTGCTTTTTGGTCAGTGCCATGGGGGTGGTGGTGCTTGTTTTCTTCAGAGCTCAGGCTCCAGTCCAGCACCTGCTCTCGACAGCGACGGCAGCAAATCCTCCCCATCCTCAGCATCCTCACCGAAGCAGATCAGCACATCAGGCTCAGCTGATACACACTAATGCCTTTATACTTTCATTTCTTCCCCATTTTGGTGTTTTCCTGGAGGGCAGGGGTGGGAGGAGCACGTAGCACAGCAACTGCAGTCCTGTGGCTGAGCACTGGCTCCCTGCAGGCCGAGCTGGTACCATTGGAGATGTCATCGCCACATTTCTTTGTAAGCTGTTGCCTGTCAATGACTATCCAGTTTCAAAACTTTCAAACAATAGTGTGCCTGAAACTAGTGAGAAAAAAAAAAAATCTGTACAAATGGGAGGGAGGGGTCCTAGAAACAATATTTGATGTGTAAAAGACTATATTATTAAAAAACTATTTTGTTAAATATAAAGTGTGTGAACCAGCAAAAAAACCCCAAAATTACATATTTGTGGTGTATTTTACTCTGCTGATCATCACCTCCTCAAGCTTCCAATTCCCCATCTCATCCCTTGCTCCAGTTCTTGTCTCTTCACAGTATTGGTGAGTGCAGCTGGGGTGGGAAGAGCAGCTGGGGAGCCTGGAAGTAGCCATGAGAATCCCATGGATAGGATGGGTTGCTCAGGCAGTGTCTCAGCAGAAACTCACTAACCAGCTTTGCTTTGCCAAACCAGGATCCCCGTTTGGGGAGCTGCCATGGACCAGCACAGCTCCCAGGCTCTCACTTCCATCTCCACTTGCTTCTATATTACTTTTACTGGTGCCATTTTACATTTGATGCCATTTCCTGAACATGGAAATTTGCTTTCAGTTCACAAACTCCTTTTGGTACCTCCAGATGCATCATTATTTACACTGATTAGTAGTTACTCTAATTAATTACAGCTTAATTACTGTAGTTAATGTTTGTACAGTGCTTGGAACAAGTACAGCACTATACGTGCCACATATTATTATTTTCTTCGTTATTAATTAAGCACCATCTCCATTCCATGCTGTGCTACTTCATCATTTCCCAAGGAGTCACAGTAGTGCCCTTATTCCCACCCAGGAGTACTTTTCTCCCAGCTGCCAGTGGGATGCTGCAGTGCTGGACTGGCATGGGAAGAGCAGGGGGATTGCTAAGGAACATGGGAATGCTCAGGATTTTGCCCTTCACTCTTTCACAGCACTGTGGGAAAAAAATGGGAAGAAGAGGCAGATGGAGGGGGACCCCAAGGACCCCACAGAGGGAGCAGGAGCATGCTCTGGGTCACGTGAGGGAAAGCCCTGCAGATCCCATCGTGGATGTGTCTGCAAGGTCTCTGTGGCTCAGACTGTAAAAGGGAAACTGATTCCCCCAAATCCAGCAGTGTCAGACACACTCCCACCAAGGGATCCCACAGCCCTCCCCAAGCACCAGGGCGTCACTGGGACAAGGTCTGGGACCACAGGGAGAAGTGAGGGGCACCGATCATTTCCTAGGAAACCTTCCACTGTTCATGTGGAAGAGTTGCCAGTCACAGGTGGGCAGTGTCTCCACAGCACTGGGGGTGCCAGTAGCCCCAAAAAACATTGCACCACTCTGCTTCCCATCAGCCTCTCTCAGGCCAGGGGGGAGCCAGAACTGAATTCCCATCAGGCACTCTCCAAATACTACAGAATGTCATCCTCATCCCAATCTCCTTCTTTTTTTTTTTTTTTTTTTTTTTTAATGTTGTAGTTCATTTCTTTCTTTAATTAATCACAGCTCTGGGCCAGCCAGACCCATTAACTACTCTTCTCATTTAGACCTTTCAGAGATGCAGTTGCAGATGCAATTTAATTTGTTGACCCGTGATCGATAGCAATTAATGCCATCTCTTTAATCTTGTTGAAAGGTTCATCTTGGGCTGCCAGAGGCTGCCAGCTGAAGGGAAAGGTGCCTGGTACATCTGTTATCAGATGGGAGAGCACAACCTCCTCCCTGGGCACCGTCCTCCCCGTGCCCCCAGGCTGCCACTCCTGAAAATGCATCAGGTATTCGTGGGAGATGGAGGAGAGGAGGTGGATAAAGGTGAGGGAAGATGCTGAGGGGTAAAGAAGAGCAGAGGGCTTGGTAGGGCAGAAAGCAGGGGAAGGTAGAGTTGATAGGTTGGAAAAATGAGGGGAGATAGAAATGGTACAGCCTAGCAGATGTGGCTAGAAAAGGGAGCCAAAAGGACTCGAACTGGAGCAAAAGAGCAGGTCAGAGAGTGGACAGCTCAGAGGCAACACCTTCAGCAGGAGCAACAGTGAATTTTGCAGAAGAAACAGACCCAGAGTCAGGAAAAGTCCTTCCTCTTACACCCAAACCTCACTGATGTGATGCCATTTTTGTCCCCCAAATGCAGCAGCTGTGTACAGTTCCCTCCTCCTTCTCCTAGCAGTGGGAAAGCCCATCCCAGGAGCATCACCTTTCCCTGTCCTCATTAATATGCCATTAGTCAAGATTGTTTTACAATTACAGAATTACTTCCTGCACACCCCAGGGGGAATGACTCAGCTCCGGAGCACAGCAGGGCCATGTCTTTCTCCCACAGGAAGCTGCAAAGCACGCTCCAAACCAGGCTGAGCCTGGGAAAATCCCCACTTTGGGAACTCTCCATCCCACCAGTGCTCCTGAGGCAGCAGCACACAATGGCTTCAGTGGCACACAGTGAGCTGAGTGCCCTGGGGACCATCCCCTGGATAACAGATCCACTGCAGCAACCCCTGCCCAGCCACAGCTCTGCTAGAGGTAAAAGCAAAGAGCAAATCCCAGGATTCCAGCACAGCAACAGCAATAAAGTGTTTCTCTTTGGTGGTTGGTAAAGGGGAAAGAGGGCCCATGTGGATACAGGGCAAATGAATGCCCTTTACACAGCAAAAGGACATGGGTTTGCAACAGCAAGTCAATAGAGAAAATGAAAAATTTATCAAGAATCCACCTTCCTTGTGGTGTGGAAGCTTAGCTTTTAAAACACAGGGGATGGAAGGAATGGAAAGGAATTGCTTGTATTTATATATTTAGGATCACAGAATGGTTTGGGTTGGAACCTTTCATGGGCCATCTAATACACCATGTGGATTTATTTGTATTTGCAGATAGACTACCTTTTTTTTTTTTTTTTTTTAAGAGAAAGTATCTTTTTACCATGACTAAGTCCAGTACTTAAAAGAACTCTGCTCTCAGAAGATGCCAGCTCATGCCCCCACTCAGCCACACACAGACAAAGGGATAATTATGCAGTAGGAAGTTGGAAGGAAAGACAGAAGCCAAGACAAAAGCTAAGCCAGGCTCCTTTGGGATGGCACAGAACGAGATGGTGGCCCTGCCAGCACTGGCTGGTCTCGTCCCTGGGGGCAGGTGATGGTTGTACCCATCTGCAGAGATGGCCTCATCCTTTGGGGAGGCCATCCATGGCTGGGTCTTATCCATGGCTGCTCAAGAGACAGACAAAGCCTCTCTTTTCTCAGGAGTTCATGTCCTCTGACTATGCTGGCTCCCCTGGGGCCACTGTGGGAATCAGGGAATGGTGTGGGTTGGAAGGGACCTCAGAAATCATCTCATTCCACCCCCTGCCATGGGCAGGGACACTTTCCAGGCTGCTCCAAGCCCCGTCCAGCCTGGCCTTGAACACTTCCAGGGATCCAAGGGCAGCCACAACTTCTCTGGGCATCCTGTGACAGGGCCTCAGCACCCTGGGAAGAGATATCTGTATTTAATTAATTATTTCAATTCGTTATCTGTGTTCCTGTGAGCTGGGAGCTGATATTTTCTTGGCACTGGGCTTCCCACAAAAGAAGGCAAGAGCCTGGGTATGGCAGCACTAAGTGATGCTCTCTAACAGTTTCAGGGCATCCTTCCCAATCCTCAGTTCATGGAGCAGCCCTGGAGCTGGACCTGTGCCTGACCTTTTCAGCCCATCACCCCATGCTGGTGGCCCAAGCAGCCAGGTGAAAGGAGCCTTTCTGATGCTGGCATCAGATACAGGAGATGGTGATCTGGGGAAAGGAGGAGAGAGGCAGAGAAAGTGTGAGCTATTAGACTTGTTTCAGTGGGACAAAGCAGGGTTTCAGTAATAATTAATGCCACCATTAAAGATCCTCATTTAGACTGTAAGGCATCTGGCACTGGGAAGGACACAGTGAAGGTACTTTTGGTCATTAAACACACACAATGTTCCATGCTGCTGTTGTCTTGACAGTGATAACCCATGAAAGCTTGAAGAGAAGCCACCAGCCCATTCTCCCTCCCAGTTTGCACAGGGATTATCCTGTTACCCATATGGATTGTCTCTTCAGGGATTCCATGGTGCCTTGGCTCTGTGTTTGGAGAAACAGCCAAATCCAAGCCTACAGAGTTTGGGACAAAAAAAAATCTTGTGAATCTGGAAGGCAAAACTCCAAGGAAGCAGGTGAAAAAGGGGGCTCAGTAGGCTTTCAATTGCCCTTCCAAACAATGTGTGATGATCACAGACTCACAGAATAGTTTGGGTTGGAAGAGACCCTTAAAGCCCTTCTAATCCAACCCCCTGCAATGAGCAGGGACACCTTCTACTAGCCCAAGTTGCTCACAGCTCCATCCAACCTGGCCTTGAATGTTTCCAGGGATGGGGCAGCCATCACCTCTGGGCAGCCTGTGCCAGGGCCTGACCATCCTCACTGCAAAAACCATCTTCCTTATATCCAGTATAAACTGACCCTCCCTCAGTGTAAAACCAGCACCCCTTGTGCAGCAGGGTGAGGTGATGAGTGGACACTGCAGACAGGAGCATCCCACCAGCAGCAGGCTCTGTCTTTTGCAGCCTCAGGTCCTACCCTGGAGGACTTAGGGAAAGGCTGCAATAAAGGCAGGGTGAGGAGTTCAGCGTGCTGAAAAGTGTGGCCTGCAGTGTTTGCACCATCCCCAACACTGCCACCAAGATCTTGGCTAATAAACATCAGTTTGGTTTAAGAGACAGGGAGCAATGGTCATTGCTCTCTTCATTACTTACCTGACTTGGTGGATGCACCCTCTGCCTTGCCCAAACAGTTCTCTGGACTTCCCAGGGCCCAACTCTTCCTACAATTTGGCTGTGTTTGNTTTTTTTTTTTCAAAGGACAAAAGCTTTGGGAAAGGGAAGAGATAAAAATGTGAGTAACTTGCTCTCCTGCAAATAACCCACTCCCATGCACGCTGAAAGGCTCGTTTTGCAGTCCATTAAGCTCAAGTTAATGCAGGTAGAGCATGTCTGGCATGGAGAGGATGGTAAAGGTGCCGGGGTTTAATTTTCCTCAGATGGAAAATCCTATACATGGCTGGCTGGTGCGGGCACTGCTGCAGCACAGCAAACAGGCCCCGCAGGAAGCACGAGGCCAAGGCTAAAGCACTTCTAAGTCAAGACTCTGCCATACCCAAAGAAGCAATTTCCCACTGTATTGCGAATCTTCTCGCTCTTTACTGGCAGGAATAGAAGCTGCGAGCCAAAGGGGTGTGTGGGGACCCATTGGAGCTGCAGATGGCTTTGCATTTCCCCTAACTTTCCCTGGATTCAAGGTTGTCCTCCCAGCTGGCCACGGGCCTGAGCACTTGGGCTAATTGCATTTCCAAACAAACAGCACTGCCCCTCCCTGCCCCCCAGCGGGAAGGGAAAGCAAAGGGAGAAGTGCCTGGAGAATAAAGTGTGTTTGTTATCCTGCTGTGAAGCTCCATGGGAGATTTAAGCCCTCCTAAAAGACATCCTAAATCCCACTGCTTTTGTCAGCAGGGTGAAAAACATTAAATGGAAGGAGGTACAGGTGCCTCAGGCAAGGGAGCAGGAGGCACTTAGGGAAAGACAATCCTTAAAATCATGGCACGAGTGCCATGAGACCATGGGGGTTCCCTGCCTGCTCCTCTTGGGTGCTTCTGAGAAGATCCAAGGCTGGTCTCCATCCAGCTGGAGCATGGGGACCAAATCACCATTTGCAGCCCCACCTCTCTCTGCATCCTTCTGGATTTGAGAAAGTGGATCACAAACCAAAGGCATCATTTCCTAGGCCAAAACTCCCCCATACATAGCTTGTATGCTATCTGTGAGTGTGATGCCTTCTGGCAGAAATACAGGAATTTGCTTCTGTGAAATCATGTTAAGAGCAGAAATAAGAAATTCCCAGATAGGAGACAAGATCCTGCAGGTTAGGTCAGTGTAGAAATAGAAGTTTAGGTGGATGCACACCTGAATTCCTGACCACTGAAGCACCCTCTAAAGGAGCTCCCTTCCCAGCAAGGGAAGTGTCCCTGCCCAGGCTTGGCCTGTTGCACCTCTAACCTTGAGCAGGGCACAGAGAGACTTTAAGAAATCCACCCACACCCACCACAGACTTGCTCTGTCATTTTGTATGGCACACTCTCCAAGTAGTGTTACCCAACCATGGCACATGGCCTTACACTGAGACTAAAAACACTCTTTTGAGAATAGAAACACCTGTAGAGTATAACACATAGCAAAGATTCTGCTGCCTCCATGGGCAGGGGCCACCAGTGCTGGAGGGAAGCCTTGAGGTGCCACAGCCTTTCCATTACCTATGAAGAGAAAAGAGAAACCAAGCAGGTTAGAAGATGTGAAAACAAAGAAACATGAAAACAACTGATCCACATTCCCTTCAAACAAACAGAAATTTGGACCAGAACCTGCTCCTAGAGAAGATGCAGTGGTAAAAACTGGCCTCATGAGAAGATGCTACATCCAGCACCAAGAGGAGCAGGAATCTCTCCCCACTCCCAAGACATGATCTTAGAAGTTCCATTCCTCACAGGAAATTACTCCCATGGCAAGAGGCCATTCCATCTGATTTTCTCATATCTATTTGGTGATAAATTTGGCAGGTGACACTGCCAGGTCATCTGCATCACTTCTCAAACCTTGGAAACCTGTGTCTTTTGCAGGTAGGGATGACCTTGGTACTTTTCCAGATGCTATCTGGGTGCACTGAGTAATACCAAAGTGACAAAGGCTGGAAATGCAGTGTCGGGACAGGTCATGCCAAAAGCCAGGACAATTTAGTGACATTAAATTAGTGCACAGACTCAAATTCCTAAAGAGCAGCAGCTGATATAAAAGTGATGCAACTATCAATGCAACCTATTATGAGTTTCATTCCTGCTATTTTTTATCAACCAATTTTTCAGCCTCGCCCTCCTGTGGAAATGCCACACAACAAAGGGCAGAGGGCTCGCTCACCTGCAAAACAAGAGCTTTATGGCCTGGCCTGAAATAGATCATTTGCAATGACAACAAGTGCTATTAATAAAGTTGGGGGCTAGGAAATTGCAGGGAGCTGTGTTTCCTATCACTGCAAGAGAGCTAACTTTGGGAAGGAAAATGAAATGTTAACCAAAAAGCCATTTCCAAGAGAAATAGTCCCTCTGTACATCATCAAACTAATAAAAGTTACATGCAGTCATGTAACAGAAGGAAAGTCTTCCTTCTCCTGGTCACAAATCATTTTAACCCCATTTCTTTGTGTTCTCAGGCTTAGAACACAATTGCAGGCTTCTGTCAGCTTTGTTGGTGAATTTATGCAGCTCTTTACTGCTCACCTATTTGTCATCTTGGTCTTTTTCATTAGTGAATCACAGAGGCATTAATTAACTTTTAAGAGGCAGATAGCAGGTGGTTTGTTTTTTCTTCTGTGGATCGCTGAATCAAAGGTGGGCCTGAGTTGCTCAGTTTTAAGTGGAAATCCAGTAATGGAGAGCAGCTACAATTCCAGGTTGTGCTTTATCCAGCAGGAAACATTTTAATATAAAATTCTACTTGAAAAGAAGGGACCTAAAGAAGCATCCATTTCCAGAACAGGCCCAGCCTTTACCAGCTCTCCTGCATTAGCTTTACAAGCTAATTTTTTGTGGAAAATAAAACCTACTGCAGTGACTGAAGAGGTCACTCTAACTTCCAAACACAGTGCTTTGGAAAACCTGACTGAAGGAATCAGGTTGCTGGCAGTCTTGGCAGCAAATGGAAAGGAAAATCTGGAGATGGGGGCTGCTCTTTGATCTTGGTGACTGAGGAGTGGAAGAGCTCTGGTGTGGGCAGCCATGGTCCTGCACAGCTTCAGACTCTGGGAAATTGAATGGCCTGGCTTGGACCTCAAAGCCCATCTCATTCCATCCCCTGCCATGGCAGAGACACCTTCCACTATCCCACATTGCTCCAAGCCCTGTCCAACCTGGCCAGGAACATTTCCAGGGATGGAGCAGCCACAGCTTCTGTGGGCAAGCTGGAGGTGCCAGGGCCTCACCAGTGAAAAATTTCTTCCTGACTCTAATCTAGACCTGGCCTCTGTCAGTTTGAAGCCACCACCCCATGTCCTATCACCTGATGCCAGGAAATGGCTTGTGCAGAAAGACTTGGAATGTTCAGGGTGAACAGCTGTATTTTATGGGCTCATATAAAAATCCCAGTCATTATTATTGAAACAACAAGCACTGTAGGCTCAGCACTTCTGGAAGGCTGGTGGTGTTTCCAAGACTGACATCCTGAACTGAGATGGAGGAAACCAAAGCAGCCAAAGCACTTTGATGTGATTCACTCGAGGGCTCAGGCATGGGCTGGAGCCTGGGTGCCACAGGATCCTGACCTCAATGCCAGCCACCAGGATGTCAGAAAATGCACAATAACACAACCACAGAACCATTCTGGTTGGAAAGGACCTCTGAGACCATCAAGTCCAATCTGTGACCTAAAAATAGTGGAGAGCTCCTTCAGGTGGAACAGACCCCTGCCTTCTCACCAGGCAAACCCTTTGATGGGCCCTGCTGAGGCACAAATCACCGTGTGTGTGCCACCTTTTAAATGAAATGTTACTGCAGCCATGGATCTCAAGTGTCCCCTGAAGGCACACAGTTCGATATTTATAATCACTTAATAAACACATGAGAAATGGCACAGTACAGCCCTACATAATCTGTGTGCAATGATCCTTGGTGACAAAGTTTAAGTGACCAAATCCTTTTCCAGGTCTAATGATATTTTGCTCTAGTAAGCTAGTGATATATCTCATATGGCAAAAATAAAGCACTCATGCATAAAATTAATACAGTAAGCTCTGAAGTCATAAAGCTTTCAGTCTGTGATATATGAGATGAGAAAATGACCAACATGTAATTCAAGTTCTCCCAGCACCTTATTCCCAACAGGGTGTAGGGTCACCTGGGCATTGCATGATCAATCCAGGCTGTTCCAGAAGTACATGAATTGTCAACCAACCAGTACAGGGACCCATCTGGGGCATCTGCATAAAATGCCCTGAGAGGACTCAGGTGGCAGCTAATCCTCATGAAGGTCAAATGTTTCTGTTCTTTCCAAACCTGCATGAGAAAACTTCCAACAAGTTGCTTCCATCCATTTTGTTCCCCTCATTCCTTTCAGAAGGGCTTCATGATGTGACAAAAGGGGTTTGGTCCAAGCCTACCTGCTTAATTAGCTTGGCCTCTTCCCAGGCAAGCTTCCCAATCAAACAGCAAAAACACAATTCCCACATTGGCCTCCAATAAAATTTGGAACAATCTCCTAGAAGTCCTCAAAAAGCATGGCAGCAACGTGCACAAGTGGCCTATGCCACACACTGCTCCCAGTGGAAACACACTCCTGTGGAAACACAAACCAGCCATCCCAGGACAGTGGCAGACTGGCTGCTGGTTGTCTCTGAGGGGCTGGAGCACAATTCTGGGCTTGTGTGTTCTGGCAGACTCCCCCCTCACACATTGCACAGCCCTCCAGGAGCTCCTGCAGGGTCCTGGTCCTCTGTCCCAGTGGGAACTGCTGTCCAGGGAAACTTCCCCAATGACCTTGAGAAAGTGAGGAACCATGCAGAAAGTGAGAGCAGGGGAGGACAATCTCCCAGCAGTGCCATGAGTCTGCAGCACGAGGGAGGGCTGCCAAAATGCATTGCCACTGCAAAACCTGTTCCATGCAGCACCTGGGGCTCAGCAGAGCAGGGCACACAGGTGCAAACACAAAACCCTCCATAAAGACATCAAAGAATCACCACAGAATTGTTTGGATTGGAAGGGACCTTAAAGACTGTCTTGTTCCACCCCCTGCCATGGGCAGGGACACCTTCCCCTATCCCAGGTTGCTCCAAGCTTCATGCAACCTGGCCTGGACCCTTCCAGGGATGGGGCAGCCACAGCTTCTCTGGGCAGCATAATTACACTCAGTAGTGACAAATATTGCAATTACCTCTGTGCAGGTGTGTTGCACACCTGACTGCAGTAACTCAGGGCTCAGAAATGCAGCCCTCTGTAAGAGCACAGACACTGCTCACTCTGACTGTGGGTGCAGCAGGGATCCTACACAAGGACATGCTTAGATTCCACCATTCTGCAATCCAGCCCATGTTTTAACCAGAAAAATAATTATCCTTTGCATGTGAGACGATCAAAGTGATTAAAAAAAATCAAACTCCAGCTCCTCAATCAGGAACACTGCCAAGCTATCGAATCAATAGGTTGTTAGATACTTGAAGTATGGGATCATGTGAAAGCTATCAAATGATTTCTTTGTTAATAAACTGTTACAGTAATTACCATTAGCATAGGAATGGAAAGATATGGATCAGAAATGGAAGACTGTGAATGGTTTCTCATTAAGTGAAATTAAAGCCCGTGGGAACTTTTTTCCTTTCTTTTGGCCATGATCCTGCTACGTTTGAACTCACACGCTCATGCACCCTGCTTTGTATGTCCCCATTTCACCTACAAATCTTCGTGTCCCTGAGCCTTCAGTAGAGATTTCTTTTGTTTTGTCTACCTCCTCTCCCCCAGGGGCAAAGGGAGACAGGGAGTGGGGGCTGCAGTCAGTGCATCACAGGCTGCCTCTGCCACTCCTTCCTGTGGGGGCTTCCAGCAGCTTCTCCTGCTCCCAAAACCTTGCTGTGTAAGCTCAATACACACAGAGACAGGAGGCCTTACAGCACCACCACCCAAGTGACTGACTTTCAAAGGTCTGCTGTGCTAAAACATAAGGTTTCAGTTAAAGCATGTGGCACACTCCTCAAATCATAAACACATCAGGAGGCAAAACAAACAGCCAGGCCCCCTCCAGCCCTCCCACTTGCCACTTGGGATCGTTAGAGTAATAGATTTTTTTCACTGAAACAGCTTGACCTTGTCTAAAATGCAGGTCAGAGAGTGCAATGAGATACTCACAGGGTTCAGCTTCACTCTAGTTAGTGGGACAGAAACTGTCAAGCTGGCTTCAGGGGGAGGAAGGGGAAAGCCACTTGCTGCAACTGGAAGAACAGTCTTGGCTGCCAAAGCCAGCTCAGCTGCCCACACAACCATCCAAGTTCCCTGACATCCCTCCTCCTTTACCCTGCCCATAGCTGAGAGACCATACAGAAGGAGGAAATGCCAAGCAAGTAATCCTGAGCAGGTCTCCAAAACCCCCAACTCTTTTTAAGAGGAAGAGAAATGTTGTGGAGGCTGGAAAACACCTGAAAGGTATCATTCAGCCTCTGCAAATCCCACTTTACCTGCAGTGCTTAGACAGGACAATATTAATAGCCCCTCAGCTCTGCACATACAGAATTTCAAGTGCTTCCAGACCTAATGTATTTAATGAAACTGGTTGTCTTCTACTAGCACATAAAGAAGAAGGGGGGAAGAGGACTAATGGATGTACATTAACCTTTTGGTACTGGATTTCCTGATATGAGCTGCTAATGCAAAATGCATTACAGGGAAACACCTGGGAACCTGAGTGTGGAACTGCTCTGATGCAGGGAATCAGGCTAAAATTCTGGAGTGGGCACAGCAGGGACACCTGCAATAGTGGCTACAAGTGCAAGATGATCAAAGAGAGCTCTCCTATCTGCTTTGGGCAGAGAAACCCTGGAAAACAGGCTCTGGGGAGGTGAGGACTCAGAAACAGAGCTTTGCAGCTGCCCCTTTAGCAGGGGAATTGTGTTGCTCATCCCAAGAGCAGAGATTGAAGCCCCTGTATAAAACCTCTTCCACTGCTACACGAATGCTGATGGGCAGTGCAACATGAGCTCCTTCCCAAGTTCTTGTGCTGGTCTGGGCAGCACCCAAGCAATGATTTCTCTCCTCCAGCAGGTACAAAATTATCTTTAATATCATCTCTTTGAAGATGAAAGAAATACCAGGAGCAGCCTGGACACAGTGTGAAGAAGGAACAGAAGAGGTGAAAGTGACCATGGCAATGAAGAGACAGAACAGCCTCTAATGCCTTTATTTGAGGGCTTTTTCACTTTCTGTGTGTTCTGCTTTGAAATTGTAAGACTTAAGTGCTTTTCTTTCAGTGATGTGAAGAGAAAGGAGAAAGCATGAGACCAGAAGTGAATATATAATACACAAAGACAGCTGAAATAGTTACATTAATGTGCACTAATTATGTGTGGGACTATGCAGCATATCCCCAGGCCTGGTTAGAGCCTCTCTCCCTGCTGCACTCAGGTGTGTTTACTACCATGGTCAAATATTACTGCTCATGCCTGTAGTGCAAGTGCCACCCCCAATTTCAACAGATCACTGTGGTTCCATCCAGAGACTGATCCAGAGCCAGTACTGCCTTGCCTGGCCTTCAGGAACTGTGGCTCCTTCCAGCTTGTGGATCATAGTGTGCAACAACCACAGCAGCTCAACCACAGCAGGAGCTGCTGCATCTGATCACTCACTCATTTAGGTGTGAATTTGGGAGCTTCTACTGCATTTTGCATTCACAGCCTGTGCTTCAGTCCAGATCCTGCTTAAAGTACCTGGTTGCATGCTCTCAAAACCAAGGGAAAACATGAGACTGTGTCCAAACCTGGTCCTGATGGATAGCTGACTGCAGCTGAGCTCACTGTGCCCATCCTTTCTGCACCCAGATTCCCTGCATTCCAATAAGGCTTTGTGCTGAAACACATGGGCCCTGTAAGGAGGAAACAAAAGCAAGGTTATGGGCTTTTCTGTGGATTTGACAAATGCAGATGGAATGCAACAAGACCAAATCAAATCCTGACCCCTTTCTCCCCCCCTACTTTCTCTGCCTGTTGGTGAGAGTCTCCTCAGGGGCCACAGAGCTTGGTAAAAGCCTGAGGGTGCAGGGTAGGCACAAACACCCAGCCAGCTCCTTGGGCAAGTGTAGTGTCCTGCTGATGGCTGGGACACCACATCTGTAGCTTCCAAGACCCAAGCCTAGGCAGGGACAGGCCACTTCTGAGCCCCAGGCACCACAGCAGCTGCCAATTCTGTGTAGGCAGTTCCTCCATCTCTCCTTACTGAGTCAAGGTTGCTTTCATCAAGCACTTTAAGAGGCCACTAAAAGACAGCACTGGAAACCCCCAAATGTTTATTCCAGGCTCTTCCAAGATGTTTCTACCACATCTTGTGCAAGAGGTACACAGCAAGCAAAGAACCAGAGGCCAGAAACCTTGTACAGAAACCTTGAGCTGGGAGAACATCTGCCTCTGATTTTGTAGTTAAACAAAACTGTGACTTTAATTTAATAAAAGCCTTCTGCCTACAACCACAGATAAAACTGTTCAAGCTTGGCTGGGTTTAAAGCCAGAACCTGGCACCTCTTCAGAAGCACGTTAGTGAGCTCAGGGTAGAAAATCTTCCCATTCTGACAGACACAGCTACTGGGACTGAACTGCTGAGAGCAGGAATGAAGCATTGCATCGGGCACGGGCTCCAGAAGCAAAGCACACAGGGTCCAGGGGCAGCATTTGCATTAGTAACAGCATTGTGTGTAAGAGGGCTTTAGAAAAGATGCATGCTACTAAGAGTAGCTGGTTTGAATCCAGCCATGCCAGTGACCTTGGCTTTGCACAGCCAACCTGAGGGCACATGAAGGAGTTCAACCCTGAGCTCAGCCTGGCTCCTTTGCCCTCTGCCAATCCTGTCACCTCCTGCTCTCCTAAAACAAGCCTGGGGGACACAGCCAGGCAGAGCATATGGCATTCCCTTGCTCCACAAGGGGAGAAAAAGATCCAGCACTGCAGACTTATTGAATTAAACATTATTGTGGCTAATGCAATCAATAAAGCATTGATTGCATTATCCATATTAATATTTAATTCAATTAAAAGGCTCACAATTTTTTTTAAATGTTCCTTCAGATCCTTTATGCTGCAGAATTAAATTTTGCTAGACTGTGAATTCCAGCTAGACCCAAACTAGCTGATATGGGCTTCTCCTGGCACCAGCTGTTCAAAGCTGGCACTTCCAGCAGAGCAGGAAAAACCATTTCCCTGGTCAGGCTGCCAGCAGCACCCAGCGCAATCCCTGCAGAGAGACTGGGACCCTCCTCAGGGGATTGGGAAGCACACAGCTGTGTACAGCAATCCAAAAACCTCAGTTCAGAGGCCTTCCTATTGCAACTGAGCCCCAGAAGAGGCAGCCTCCCACCACCACAGTCTGGCTCTTCTGAGAACTAGCAGGTTGCTAAACTAGCAGGAAATTAACCCAGCCCCACACTAGCTGAAGAAATAGGTACATTTTTATCAGTTCAGCAAGCTGAGCAAGACAGCCAGCTTAGCTGCTGCTTCACATTCCGTTTTCTAATCCCTATTTTAACCCCGTTGCCACTGTGTACCCGATTTGCTGCGGGGCTTGAGAGGGGAGCCCTGCCCGGGTGCAGCCCCCGTGGCAGCCCCGCTCCGCTGGCAGAGCCGCTCCTGCTGCAGTGACTGTCGCAGGGCAGGCACAGCCCCGAGGGCAGCCCAGAGCTCTAAAGCCGCGCTCGGGGGGGAAGGAGCCCCCCCGCCTCTGGAACACCCTCGGACGCGCAGGGCAGGCACGGCAAGGCAGCCGAGGGCGGTGCTGCTCCGTCACTCCTCCCAGCCGTGGAGCAGAGCTGTCCCCGCGCCGCTGGAGGCGGACATCCCGACCCCTGCCGCACGACCAGCCCTGGCTAGCAGCCTCCCCGCGGCCCTCGGCATCTCCGGGCAGGGATGACAGCGGGGTCTCACCGGCGCAGCGGGAGCTGACGGCTCTCTGCTACTTCATCAGCCCAGCCCTCCTGCCGGGAATTAAATTGAAGCACACAAAGTGCATCTTCTCCGTAGGAAAAAAAAATAAATAAAGGTGGGGAGGCTTCCTTCCTTTCTTCCATCTGATTACACACAAAATGTTCTTCTGCTTTTAAGGGCAATTTAACACTAGTTAGACTACCATTAATTTAAATCAAACAAGTCTGAAAAGATAGAACATGCTGCACTACTATTAAAAACAACTGAATCTTCATTTGTTCCACTGAGACACTGCTGCCCATTTCCAAGCCAGTACTATCCAGCTGTCCAAAGACCCCTTGCTGTAGTTTTTAAGCTGGTATTTAAGCCTGCTTTGTTGGCTCTTTCAACACAAAGCAGTCCCCTTAGAAATTGAAGATTGAAACCTTTCCATCAAACTGTTTATGGGAGTAAAGGCAGAAAAAGGACATGGGGCCAAACTGATTAATGTGACATCACATCAGCCCCATTTCCAGGTGATCTTCCAGCACTGAAATACAAAATAGCCTAAGGAGGAAAAAGGAAAAGCTTTGTTCTACCNCCCATTTCCAGGTGATCTTCGAGCACTGAAGTACAAAATAGCCTAAGGAGGAAAAAGGAAAAGCTTTGTTCTGTTGTGTTTCACAGACCTGTTCTCAACAAGATGCCAAGATGCTGCTACCCAGACTTTGCTGGCAGCTCAGCCCACGGACAGGCCAGGCCAGGCCAGAACTGCTCCTGCCCAGCAGCTCTGTCAGCACTGCAGGGCTGGCAGGGAGGAGCTGATGCTTGCCTTCCCTCTGCCACCCTGGCAGCAAAGCCAGCCTTCAGGAGCTGGAAGCAGCACAGCAAGCACAGGCAGGGGCACCAGATGATCCCTGTGTTTATACACTTCCCCCAAATAACCCACAGCAACAGGCAGTTTTACACCAGGCCACAGCTTCCATGCAGACAGCTTTGTCCTGAGCAGAATGCAGAAATTTCATCAGCCAAGATGCAGGTCTCCTGGAAGACTGCCACACAAAATAACTGCTCCAGGGTAAGTTTGGTCTTAAGACACTAGACCTATGGAGGAAATAGAACCAGCTTCAATCCCCTGCCTAGAATTATTGCCTTCCTTGAATTAATTCCCTTCAGTCACTCACTCCTCCAGTGAGCCTTGCCCAGGCTGATCAGGGATAACCATGTTGGGGCAGGTTCAGCCTCAGCTCACAGCTTGGGACAGAGCAGAAGAAAGGGGCTTTATCCCCCTAAAGGCTGTGTAGGTGCCAGATGGGTGAAGCACTTGCTGAAGCACATCTTTTTTACCTGACATGTACCTTTGGGCACTCCCATGCTTGTTACCATTGCAAGAGGGCTGTGAGAAACAGAGCCTCCCAGGTTTGCCATTTCTGATTTGAGAGCAAAAGCAGCTACTGCTGTTTGGTTCTACTTGGTTGCCTGTTGTTTCCCTGAACCATCTGCAGAAATACTGAAACATTTCTCAAAAAGATTTCACAGTATTTACTAAAAATGTTATCTTCTGTTAACTACTCAGGGTGTTAAACTGATGTTGTCACTGAACCCCAGACGCTGCTATTGAAGGTGTTATCAGTGTCCCAGATCAACTAATTAATTAAGAGAATCAGATAATCTTCAAGAAAAGATGCTTGAAAATCATTAACTGAGGAAGAACTTCTTGCCTGTGAGGGAAGTGAGGCCCTGGCACAGAGTGCCCACAGCAGCTGTGGCTGCCCCTGGATCCCTGGAAGTGTTCAAGGCCAGCTTGGACATTGGGGCCTGGAGCAGCCTGGGATAGTGGAAGGTGTCCCTACCCATGGCAGGGGTTGGAATGAGATGAGCTTTGGGGTTCTTTCCAGCCCAAGACATTCTGTGATACACAGTATTTCTGATCAATAAAAATATCTGCAATCCTGAATGCAAGCCTTGGACTTCTATCTCTTCACGTGAGGTAAAGACCCCTAGATGGTCATTGAGGTCCCTTCCAACACATTCTCTATTTCTATGAAATGCCCCAATCAGGAGTGCACATTAAGTACATGCAGGTTAGCAGGAGAACACTAATATAAATTCATGTTAAAGCTTAAGTTCTTCATGAACCTCTTATACAGATTTTCTTTGATAAACTCATCAACTCACTGCTTCTAAGCCAGGCTACTATGGCCATCAGAACCACAAGTCTCTCACACTTCCTGAAATACCTTTTCCATTTTCAGCCTGCCTCCTAGTACTTTCCTTTAGTGCACCCTGGGGTTTAGACTAGAAGAGACAGTGAGGAATGATCCCTACACACTCCTTACCTTGCTTCAGGAGTTTAGAGCCTTGCTTTCAGGAGCCAAACCCCATCCAATGGATTAAGGGACTTGATCTATGCTTACTACAAGGCTCTTTTATCAAGTGCTATCCCTCTGTTTTCAACAATGAGAAAGAGCAAATTAAGCAGGGTCTGTGTCACTGACCTTTGAGTTTTGTGTACTTGCAGTGCTTCAGTAGTGTTTGGCACCTGCTGTAGTTCTGGCATCAAAGTCTACTGTGAGGTTCTTCAGGGCTACCTGTACATAAGCTGATCACACTCTGAACTCCTGCAGAGAGCTGAAGCAGATGGGCCAGAGTTAATCTTGGGTAAGGGTCTCTCCTCAGTGTGATATGGAGTGATTCTTAATGTGACTGGAGAGCAACACTGCTTGGTAACACAACTGTATTCAAGGGAACCAGGCCGAGGTTCAGAGCATGGCTCAAAAACCCCCAAAACATTCATGGCAATTTTCTAACCAAGTTTCTTTGCATCTGCCAAGGAACAACAGCTCTTAAAATCTGTAAAAGTGCTGCCTCCACTTTACAACATAGAGAGGATTACTGATGGGTCAAATTTCTTCCTGGTACAGGGCAGAAAAGCTCCATTCTTAAGAATTTTGCAGAGATTCACTGCTACTTTTGCAAAGAACACTGCATTAGGTATATTGATGTGCTGTGAAATGCCAAGTTAAAATGTGCTGTAACTGTTAAGACAAATGTCCAAGCCCACACAGTATTGACTGGGTACCTCATTCTCTGTCAGTGTTCATCTGCACAAAACCCCTAACCACATTAATCCCATGGGCTGTTCCACTTATTAATGAGCCCTGCTTTTAGTGAGCAGCAATGACTCAGGCTAACATAAGTGATAAGATTAAGATACTCCTGCTACTCAAATCTAGCAGATGCTATTGAAAACTGTACCTGTTCTACCTGCTGTGAATAGTTCTAAGGGTTCTACAGGGCACAGGACATCCAGCAGCAGTGGTTACAGAAAACAGCTCTCCTCCTCTGCAAAAGCAGCTCTTGGTGTGATACACCATCTTCACAGCTGTACTGAGCTCACAGAAAAGTGCTTGCATGTACCTGTTGAGATATGTGTGGGACATGCACTTATTCTGCAGCCAAGCTCATGCAACAGATGCTCCAAACTTACTGCACACAAAGAAGTTTCATTATTACAAACAATACAGAAACAAACACACAAAACTCGTGTTTTAGCCCACAACCATCATTCCTACTGTGTATTATTCCAAGACACCCTTTCTCAATTACAAACATTACATTCTCAAATACAAAACATTACATAAGAGCACAGAGTGAGGGCATAAGATTCGGACAATAACCTTAAGAGCCATTATGAGAAATATTGTAACAAATATGAAATAATCAAACATTGATCCAGTGTAGCCAGCTATTTAGGTACAATGGTGCAAAGTGAAGCAATTCTTTTTAGATCACTGGTTTTTTTTTTCCTTTAAAGTAGCCATGAAAGCAACCATCCAAATTTACAAAAATATTTACTATAATAATTAAAAAAGGATCTCAATGCTTAAAAGCCTTCAGAAAATAGAACTGAATTCTAGTTACATGTTTACAAGCATGAATGAGGACAGAAGTGAGTAAAGCACGAATCTTTTAACAGGTAAATAAATTTTAGACTGAGATATTTAAATAGTGTTCTCAAAAGTGTCTGCTTCCAGATGAATTCAGGCCATTTATTTAACTCTGATTTCTACAAGACTTATCCCATGCCGAGAATTTCCAGCAAAATTCAGTTGTAAGAAGTTAGAATAAATGCCACGTATCACTTGACATGGAGTGGGTTTTTTTAATGCATGGAGTCCTTTTTTAAAAAAAAAATCAAATTCTGGGCTGGGAAATCTTGATAATTACAGCAGATCCTTATCAATGGATGTTAAACACAACAAAAATGGGGTCGCGCTCAATTGCCTACAAAGGGCTGGCTCAAATCAAGAAAGCAAAAGGTTTCATTTTGCAAAACCCCAGTTACAAAATGTCAGTGATTATTTATTAAGCATTTATTAAGTTCAACGCAAAAATAAAGCATATTAAGTAAGCCAAGGCACATTTTTCAATCCTTTCCTCCATTGTATGCTCATTTATTCCAGCATATCAGTCACCTTAGTAACTCACTTAAATGCTCAAAGCTCTCCTGAATCCAAAACAGAAATCACAGCTTCAGAGCAGCTTGTCAGAGCATCCCAGCTGCCCAAGATTCAGCCCATTTTAAAGCCTTGCTCTCAGGATGCTGCCATTTGATATTCACTTCACAGGCAGGAGCTGAAATGACATCACACAGTCGATGAGCCAGCTGGAGGGGGCCATCCACACCTTGCCCTGCCGGATTTTGCCCGGCTGGAACTTGGAAGCCACGTCATAGATGACATACTGAGTGCACAGCCTCTGGTCAGAGGTGGGCTCTGCATGGTAGGACACTGTGTTGATGGTCTGTGTCACGTCACTGTCTGGTTTGGGCTGCCTAACCAGGACCTGGCCACCCGCTGCTTTCACCAGCTCCAGCAGGTCACTCTTCTGGTGCTGTTTGAAAGGTCCCAAAAAGTAGAAGTAGCATCCATCAAACAACTTAGGCAGCTGTGTGGAAGAAAAAAAGAAACAAGCAAGAACACAGGACTTCACAACTGAACAGAGAGGAAAAAGGTGTAAAGGAAAAATGGGAGCATACACAACCCCTACAATTTATAACCACCACTGGAAAATAGAACAGTAACTTAACATGCAAGGTTCTCAGGCTAAGTATGCAACCAAGAAAAGCTTGTTTATGTGGTAAATTCTCGCTTCTGTTTAAATACTTTCCAGCACAACAGGGTTTGAACTATGAGTTAGGAGTATTTACAGCTACTGTTACAATGCAGTTAATAAATTCTCCAGTGTAATCCAGCAAATACCAGGAATGAACCCAGTTAAATGTAAAAAAGGCCCTAAATGAAAACAAATAGTAATAAAACCATTTCTCTTACAGAAATGGTTTCTCATAGAACTAAGTTTTAAAGCTGAGCAGAGAAGGCCAAAGCACATCACTGCCTGTCCCATCAGGTGTGATACTACACAGAGTGCAATACAGTGTTCCTCTGACAAGGTTACAGCAACATCTCCACTAATGGAGAGAAATGACAGCTTTATGGGTGTTCACGGCTCTTTGGATCACCTTGCACATAATCAAATTTTCTGTACAAGACCACATTAAAATTTTACATCTCCTGCACCTCTGTGTGTGGCAAAGGGCAGAGCTGCCCAGCCCCAGGTCATTAATCCAGGCTGTGTGGAGCACTAAAACCCACCAGCTGCTCCCGGTTGAGCCGCCCTCGCCGGGGGCCACCTTGGACTTCGTACTTCTCCTCTTGTTCTCGAGCTGAGCTCTGCAGACAGGCTTGTACCCCTACAAAAACCACAGGAAGGGAGGCAGAAATTAGATACCCCAGGCTTTAAGAGAGGCCTGCATGTCATTTTAGGGACTAAGGAGTTGTGCTAGGATAAAATTATTACAATGCAAGACACGACATTCACACAGCACCGAAGCTTGGTGTGCTTTAGCAATTTGCTTTTAAAACCCAAAAAAAATTTACAACAGCGCCTGAAGATGCAAGTGAGATGGTGAGAAGTAATATCCCACTAAAATCAGTGCTATAAACACCAGGAATTATTAGCTCTTCCTCTTACCCTCTAAAGGTCAAGCACTTAATGTCAAATGTCAAGCTGCTGATGACTGGAAGCTCAAAGGCAGCGTGCGGAGCCAGCACGGCAGTTATGAAATGGACACAATTGCCTGATAAAGAGCAATTACAAGGCAAGCACAAAGCTGCTTCTGAGCAGCTACGGCCTCAAATAACAAATCAGATGGGATTTCAAGGTCTCCAGGATCAGCACAAACTGGAGATTTATGCTGGGGTTTAACAGTGGCGTTCGTTTCTGTTAGCACTGCTGCATAATGAGATTGTCTTTTAGAGTCAACATGTTTTTACCTTGTTTTAAGGCCAGTTATTTTTTCCAATGGAGAAAGCACTGATGGTAATGCATTGCTAATGTCCATAAAATGTACTGCCTGACCTCACTCCGGGGAGAGGAATTGCTGTGGTCACCCATTCAAGGATGGAACATTTTGCCTGCATGTACATCGCAGCCATTAATAAGAATTACCCAGGAAAAAGTTTGCAAAGCTGATTTTGCAGAGGGTTCCACGAGGATTTACAATGTGGCCGAGGCTGTAACTTTTATAGCACCTCACTCCTTCCACCGTGTTTCTAACTCAGGCAACTTCTTTGCACCGGGAATATAGGAAACCCACAGTACATAAAAACTATAAACTGAACCACATCAAAAGAGAACTGTGGAGGGTTGACCCTAAAAAGGAAGAAAGCCCAAGGCTATGAAGAGAAATACCACTGACAAAGGCACTTGGATGCCATGGCAGTAAGTAGCCAATGGATAGGAATATCTGTCTGGAGAGATCTTGAAAGAAACTCTCAGTAATTTGCTGTCAGCTCATACAAACTCACAAAATGCAACGGGAATTCACATTTTAGTAGTAAGAGTCCTTCAATGTGCTTGCATCAAAAAAGACAAACCCCTACAGAAAATTACAACTGGCTGAATACTGCAGCAAATATCTCCCTCCCTGTACAAGTATCAGATTGATTATTTGCACTTGTTCATTCCTTCAAGGAAAATTAACGTGAACTAGAAGGGCAAACCTAGTCATGGATTTTCCAGAAAGGCAACTTATATATTCATTATTGATAACAGCAATGAATACTGATAACTTAATTTCAGTACTCATAACTCAGAAATAAATCTAAAAGCTATTTCACATTTTATTTATTTATTTTAAATCACCACAATTCAACAAGACTTCCTGTGTCAATGTGCCTCTAACTTACACTGCTGTTCTTTCCCTCCAAGGAAATACAGATATTAATGGGTGCCACTTACCATAAAGGAAGAAGTCTCATCTAATCTTAAGAATGGAACTGCCCATTCAATAAAAGCATGTTTTATTACAATCCACCATCAAAAGCTCGATTTCAAGGACTTTCACCACAGAGATGAGGTTTTTATACAATAAGTACATCACAAATTGAGCATCCAGTGCCAGCATCAGTAAATGAAGCAAACGTGATACAAAAGTAATAAGAGATTGAATGAATACAAAAGACTACAATGTCTTTTTGAACTGCTGCTTGCCTGGGAAAAAAAAAATGAAGTCAGGGAAGTGACTAATGTCAGTGGAGTGTTGATGTCACAGAATGCGAAATCATTGCACACACACGTCAGTCCATTTCACACTGCCAGCTCCTCTGAGGAGCCTGAAACCTCAGAGTTCCTTGTCACACCTAATTACAATCCTCCAAGAGGGCCCCCAGAGAGACTCATCCACCTGCATCCTGTTCTCCCTGTGCCCACAAGAACCACAAGGCAGACATCTGTTTCCTGGAGAAACTGGAAACATGCAAACAGCCAAGTGTCTGCATGATCAGCATTCTCATTAATTTCAAATTTTCTTTCCCAGCTAGAAACAGGCCAGATCTGTGTCCTAACAGGTTTGTGACACAAAGGATGTGTTTTCCACATAGCATAAAGAGCCAAGAGCATGAATTCTCAGTGCCCAGGTATTTTTCTTCAATATAAATATTTCAAGAGGTGACAGCTAAGCCTTCACAAACACAGCTTCATGGAGCAACAGAGCCTCTGGGTTTTTTGGTGATGGAAAAACAGTACACTTCAATTAGTGAACATATTTTCCATACAAGATCTAGAAGGAGAACTTGCTCTGATGCGTGGGTGTCAGCAGAATTCCTGACTAGAAGAAGGAAAGCAAAATAATCTAAGTGATGGAGACCAGTATGGCCTTTAACTGCAGATTTTGTTCAGAGTGATTTGTTGCCACGTGGCTCCTTTCTCCTCAATGACTCCTGCATGCTACAGAGTTTGTATAAAAGAACTAAGGAAGTCAAATATCAGAACAAAAAAAGAAACAAAAGGGAAACATGCCCCCGTTCTCATATTTGAAATAAAATGACAGAGGGCTCAAGCTGTTTTTATACCTAATTCCATATTAATTTGTCTAAACAAAAGGTTATTCTCCTGTTCTTTTTCACCCCCTCTCCAAACAAAACTTTCTTTCAAGCCACCATTTGCTTCTAGATCTCTAAATCTCCATTACCATTTTCAGCTGCAGTGAATCCTGCTGGATGCAACAGCCCAAGTGAGGTTCTCAAAGACAGCATAACCAGCTCTGTTGGTGTCATTTGGAAGCAGCAGGAATGTATAAGTTTCACCATTTTTCCAGGAGACTGTATGACCAACCACAAGACGATCTTGATCTAAAAACAATAATATCCCAACTTCACATTTGAGAGTAGGGATGCAAATAGAAGGTTACAGCACACTGCAGGCCCTTCCAGCCTGGATTGGTTTTTTTTTTTTTGTTGTTGTTGTTTTTTTTTTACTGCTAGAGATTTTATTTTCTCTGAAAATTGAGTCCTAAGTTGAGTCCCTTCAGTACAGCCCAGGTCTTTTCCTTCAGGAGGCATTATTAATTTTAAAGCTCCTAACATGTATAAGTGACTGGATAACAAGACAGTTCCCCTTTAATGGTCTCTTCATCCAACTCAGTATCACATCCTGAGTAAGAGGACATATAAAAGGAGATAAAACTCCATACTTTACTCACAGATATATCAGTCTGCTACTTTTACAGGAACTTTTCCAGAAGCTCTTTTGACCTTACATCACTTAAGTCAAAATTCCCCTTTGATTTCAAACAGGAGCCATGTTTAATTGACTCCCCAAACTCCTGAGATCAGACTCTCATTACTTTAGCACAATTATATTGAAAAGCCACCAGTGAGAACATGATGCCAAGGCACTGGTCAAATATATGAACTGAAAAAAAGAATTGCTATTATCCTAATTTTAAAAAATTACAATGATGCCCATCTCCCTTCTGAAACTGAGACACACACCTTAAGTACTTATGCAAAAAAATGTTCAAAACAGGATTCAAAACTGAATCTCAGAAGGACAAGGACAACCCTAAAGAAGGTTTCTGAAAATGGAAGGGAACCTTAGCTTTTGAGAAGAGACCTGTAATTTTAGGAGGAGGCAGAGATCAGGGTTGTGTTATTTTCCTCCACACATTCACAGTCTGTGCATTCTTGACTAGCAAGCCTGACTAAAAATCTAGTCTGTTCTGCTCTAACATAAGACCATCTAAACTGCACGGGTCTCAGCCAATCTTGATTTTTTCCTTAATGCTCCTGCCAATAAGAGCTCTGGAGTTTGAGGTTGTTCAGGTTTATCCATGTTCTTGAAGAGGGTGATTATTCCAACTACGTGTTAATGGCCCTTTAGTTTAATCTCAGTAGCTGGATCAATCACCCAGTAAGGGCAAGACTTGTATGAATGCAAGTGGCATTTCAATTCTCATGGAGCAGAGCTGCTTGCAGTGCCAAGGTCAGTGTGCAAGCACTGATGGATAACACTGGCCTGACACAACACCACTGAGGGGCCAGATCCCATGGGCACAGGGGTCATGCAGAGTTCTGCCCTAGAAATACAGACCACCACAAGCTCCAGAGCCTCTTCAAGAGCTGATTTCACACCTGCAAGTTGTAGGTATAAACAAGGTGATTTGCACCAAATTTTAGCAAAACCCAAGCCTGCATTGAAGTCCTGAGAAAAACATGGCAGGAAGAAGTTTTAGCTTAATGCATCCACATTCACCTTGGTGCCACCACATTTGGCACACAGAGCACTGCCCATTTTTTCCCTTGATTAACAAGATCAGTAAAGCATCACTACTTACACTGATCCTGATTACCTCACTGCCCAGCTGCCCCTGCCTTCTCACCTTTGAGATTTAAGGAGCAAGCAGGTTAACAGGGTGTCCACTCTAATTGACCTTTGATACAAGTGCAGCTGCTAGTACTGGAAATAAAAGAAATCATTATTTGCAAAATTTAAGATCAGAGCCCTCTAATCCTTATTCATGTAAGTCTTATTGGTTTGTAATGAAACTAACTGCATCAGCAAAAACAATTTGAAGAGACTGAAGTACAAAAAGAACCTGGTTGCCAAGAACAAGTTGTAATCACCCAGAGATACCCAAGGGTATCTCTCAGTAACTCAATTAGCCTTAGTGGAGTTTTGTTGGATTTGCATTAATAAAGCAAAGAGCAGGGGTTAGTCCCAAAAATCTCTTAGAATGGCTAAAAGTAATTTAGGAATACATGATAGCAACAAAGAAGACTAAATACTACACGTCCAAGATCTAGTAGAGAGTGCAACTGATACTTCCTTAGCTCAGTCTGCACTGGGTTTTAAAACTTACATGCAGATTGAGTAAAGCCTGGTGGGACTTTTTTCCTAGAAAATGAAGAAATCTGGACTGAGAGAAAGCTTTAGGGGAATTTGGCATGGCAAATACCATTTGTTTTCATAAAACAGCATTATTTGCCTCTGCTACAGCAAAGAATTTTTACACTGTCTCTTATATGCTTATAAACTGACTTCAGACACAGATTTCCATGGAGTGAGGTAGAGATCTCATTGGTGAAACAAGAGCAGTCTGTTTTCTCATCACATGCAAATGACACAAGATCTGCAGAGACACAAGTGCATCTGCTTAAGAATGGTAGCTTACAAGCTAATCCAGGTGGTATTTATTGAACATGCTGGAACAGATGCTTAGGAAGTCCTGAAACATTCCCAGAAGCTGGGAGCATGTGATTTGAAAATGATTCTTTCACTTTGAGCCCCAGGTGTCCTACATTCTTTGGAAAGAAACACTGCTGGCCACAGCTGTTTTCTAGAGAGATCAAAGTGTCTGGAAGCAGCCTTTCCTAAGGTCAGGTTAAATTTCCCCAGGAGTGCTCATCCCCTGGATCCCATCACAGGCTTTTTAATGGGTGAGGCTGTATTTCCTATCATCTTCCTTACAAAGGGCTTCCTTAATGCCATGTTTTCTTCAAACCAGAAGCCAGCTAGAACAAAGACTCCACAAATATGCAAAACTGAGTACCTGGATGACACAGAACAGAGGGAGCTTTGGAAACACCAAGGTTTCCCTTTCTTCTAGACTTATTTTAAACAAACCCACCTCCAATCTCTGCAGACACCACACTGAAGATATTCTCACTCCCATTTTCCCCTCTGCAAACCCCAGCAGCTTCACAGTGTAAAACTGTGAGCTCCTTTCCAGCAGGGGCAGACACTGTGGGAGTGCAGAAGTTCAGCCCCTGCTGATTTGAAGCACTGCCCTCAGCTGCACAGCCAATACAGCCAGAACCTGCACTTTGGAGAGTTCTAAAGCCTCTCAGAGCCATGAGTCCTTTTGTAGGAGGCACCTGAAGGAAGTTTCCAAGTACAAAAAGAGCATGAAACACCAGTGATCAAAAGTTTTGGGTGTTTCAAGGAGGGAGGGCTTTGCTGAGAATCAGCCAGTTACCTAAAAGATGTTTTTTGCATGAAAGAGAGATGGTCCAGCCTGAGGAGCAGTCAGCTCAAGCAGCTTTGCACTCCTCTGCTCTAATATGGCCATAGAAAATTCAGAAAGATGTTTTCACCTTGAAATGTCAGTCATGCAGTCCTCTAGCTCTTCCAGTCAACTCCCTGTTGGTGCAAGTCCTTACAGGAAAAGCAGTTTTTTCTGCCTCCTTATAATGATCAGAGCTAAATCATTGCTGCTGCTTCAGGTAAGCAAAGCAGAGGAAGGAATGAGCAATCAGATGCTTAGAATTCTGACAAGACACTTCACTGCCAGGACTGACACAAGCTTGTTTCAATGCATATCATTACTGAGATCATTTTTCATTCCCTGCTTTAACAGATGACAATAACTTTAAGGAAAAAAACAAGCTGAAAAGCTATTAAAGACTTCTGCTGGTTTTAATTACACTGTTCTATGCTCCACATAAAGCTTAGAGGAAATACAGTGATACTTGAATCTTTGTCTCAGCCCACTTGCAGAAGGATAATGACTCGCCACTTCGTGCCCTATTACCATCCCAGAAATAATAAAGGCAATAAAATAATGAAACCAGTGAAAGATATGGCCAAGGGCAAGGAGCACTGTGGCAACACTGCCTCGATTCAATTCTGTGCTGCCTTGCAAGTGGATGTACTGCTGACAGTGTGCTATACACAGAAGAGGTGGGAAAGCAACTGGCAACATGAAATTTTTCTTCTGTGACAATCTAATATTGCTCAGTGGTGACATCCTTTCATCCTAATCTCCCACCTGAAGACAAAAGGCAACCCCAAAACTGAGGATACATACTTAAATCTTGGCTGTCCAACACTCGGCTCTAACTGCTGGAAAATTCCACATTACCTCTCTACCAATATGAATGGATGCTGGATCTGTGTGTATGGACACATGGAAACAGGAGTATCACAGAATCACCCAAGAGAAGCAAACTGCTTTCCATGAGAGAAAGATTCACAGCCTGCTGTAACAGAAGAGTTAACAGGAAATACTGTTTTTACAAGCTTGTGATGTTTTTTAAGAAGTGGTATAATGTGTAGGCTATAAATACAACTTTAGGGATAACAGTCAAATGCAGCTTACCTTGTAGTAAAAAAAAAATTCAAACACTCCCTTATGCATAGTCAGCATTTCATTAAGTGCCTCACTGAGCTTTGTTTTTTCAAATATTTTAGTAAATTTTTTCAACATGAATTCACTTTTAAGTGAATGGTTTAGAACAGTGAACCGTAAACAACAACTTAAATTTATTACATAACCAGAAAATGCACATACTTTGGAAGTTTATTTGCATCACATTTAAGGAAACTTATCCAAATAGAAGTCAAAAAGCCACGATAAATGGAAATAAAAAGGAAAAGCAAGGACCTCTTTTTCCTAGACAAATGTTCCATCAGCAGGAGCCCCATTATTTGTTATAACAATCTTTAACTTGTAATGACTCTGAAGAAGACTGATAACAGACTGGTGGGAACAGATGGAGTGGTGCTGTTAATTATAGGCACTTAGCTGCATCAGACCCCATGAGTTATTGCTAACATTTCCCACTAGGGAGGAGAATCACTCGCTTTTAAGTAGTATGTTGCTTACTAAGCTGGGAGCATTAGCAGGCAGGATTGTATTAATCAGCACCAACAACATAAAATAAAACTCAACTGTGGAAAAAAAAACCATAAAAATATTCCCTGAATAATCCCTGGACTAGTTAATTTATTTTTTTTCTTTCCCAATAATTTCTAAATAGGAAAGTTCTTCCATGAAGATTCAAATTCAGCTCTCACTAATGAAATCTCCCTACACTCAGAAGTTTTCTAAGCATCTGACTAGCAGGAAGATGGAATCAAATAAAGGAAGCATGTAGGACAATGTATGCAAACCTTCTGGGCTGAGTGAAGCCAAGAACCTGCCAAGGGATTCACCACAGAAACAGGGTCTTCAGTCTTGGAAAAAAAAAAAAAGCATGGAACAAAATGTCTGGAAGCCAAATGAGCACCCTGAGTCCAATGTCCAACCTGATGCTGTGCTTCAGTCTGCAGCTTCTCAGGCCTTGCACAGTGCCTTCATAAACATTATGTGTGTCCAGACCATTAAAGAATCCTTATGTTCTGATGTTTAGTCACACAGTAGAAAACTGGAATGAGACCTGTCTAAGTTTTCCATGGGTAATTAACTCATTTGTAGTGTACTTATTAGCTAAAGGGACTTGGCCATAAAGGTCAAGGGGAAGAAGATGGGTTTTGCAACTACTGTGAAAGCAGATACTAAGAAATACATCAGAATAAATAAATAAAAACCTCAAAATTTAGGGTCTAAGTCCACAGAAAAGCTGTGTAAAAAAGCATGCACTGTATAAACACAAATTACAGACTGCATGAAACATGACTTGTATGCTACCTTGGGTTAGAAGTTACAACCACCAATAGATCTGAGCTTGTATGTCAACATAAGCTCACTTCCCACAGGCCTTGAGCACATATCCCAACAAGCCAAAGTCTCCTCTCAATTCAATGCAAACTGCTCATAACAAATCCTAGAATTCAAAAAAACCCTTCCTTCTCTCCCAGGGTATCTTCCATAATCTTCCAAATCAGTCTTAATGTAGCAATGAAAAAATTCACTCCTTACTGATACTTAGGCTATGATCTAGCCAACATACCTAATGATGAAATGCACTCATTTACCAAGGAAGTAGTAGTTATATTTAATCAAATACATTCAATTAAATTTCTAGTCATTCATGAGGTTTGAAAACAATCCCTTGCACTTTGTGTCAAGATAGCACTGATATTAGGGCAGTTGTTGAAAAATATAGTTTCTCTGGAATGCCATCTACAATTTCTGCTTAAAAACCCCAATGAGAGCCACATATTTAATACTCACATTCAAACTTGAGGACCCAGCATCCAGTCAGAACAGCCATCATGCATTTGACAGTAGTTGGCATTGGAACATCAGGGATAACAAGGTGAGTTACTAGGAGAAAGATTACATCAGTAAAACTAAAAGCACAGAAAAATCAGAGCCATGCCTGGCTGAAAAGCAGTCAATCATTATTTAAAAATAATCAGACTATAATAATTTATCAGCCACTCTTTCCAGCACAAGGAAGTGATTTTTGAGACTATGATCTGAGTTAGTAGAAGAGCTATTAGAAATTTTGTGTGTTTCAACTGTGAAAAAGGGAACTCATGGTTTTATAGTTCTATACTAACACTTAAATCTTCAGATGAGGCTCCAGTTTATAGGACAGCTTTTTTTTTTTTTTTTTTCCCAGTCCTTTTAGAGTTATATTTAACTCTGACAAGAATCTTACTAAGGGATCTCACTGCTTTAATACAAAGCTAACAGAACTCCACTCAAAATTCTGGAATAGTAATCCAGAAGTCAAAGATGGTAGGAGGAAATTACCTTAGCATTTTTGCTCACAAGCACTCCAAAGAAAAACTAACAGGAGGGATTAAGATAATATTCCTGTTCTCAATGAGAGGAAAAGAACTCCACCAAACCCCATAATTTGGGTTCACCAATCTAAATGAAGAACAAAATCTGAAGGAAGGCAGCATGTGAGAAGACATGTACATTTTCAGTCAATGCCATGCTCTTTCCTCAAGGCTCACCTGCCCAAGGCTCACTTCTGGAGAATAAAAACTTAACAGGATGTCTCACACAAGCAGAGACCTTAAAGCTGGTAAAAGGGATGTAAAGAGAAGAGGTCTCTGAGGAGACTTTGGGGATTTTAAATAACAGATCAACCGCCAAACTGTGGCTTCCCCAGAAACTTCCTGCCTTGATAGCCAGACAAGCTATATATGTGTTTACATGCAAAACACACCACCACTCCACTGCAGCTACCACTCAGGGGTTGCAGAAACTGCACTTCCCAGGAGTGATAAAAAGCCAGTTGCTGGTAGTATCTTAAATGATAAAGTGCAGAACTGCAGTTACTTATATCTGGACAGAGCCATTTCAACAAGATTCCATACCTCTGCTGTTAAATTCAGTGCACCTCTGGGCCTTCAGGACTGTTGCTAATTTGTTCAGCAATTTCTGCTGCTTCACACTAAGATTGCTCCCCAGTATACCAAGGGGTCCATTTCTTGGCTGGCTGGAGCTCAGTGCCTGCGTGAACAGAAAATTCTGCAATAAGCTGAATATTTGGGAACATAAAGAAAGCAACTTACTTACTGGACAGCTTTCTTTTTCAAGAATAAGCATTTTGAAACACAATTCATGGCAAGCTTAGTGGACAGTGTCCATGAATATATCTCCATGTAACAAATCAGCTCCACAGGAAAAAAGCTTCACGTTAGAGGTACTCCCTTTAGCTTATGCAAGGTACCAAAACACCCCATGGAGCAGTTTTTCCTCCCCTGCCCTCTTTGGTGCTTTTTAAAGACACTGGGTTGCACACACAGAACTTGTTGAACACTGTGTAAAGAGCCTGGCAGACTGCAGTGTTGAAAGGGAATAAAAAAATCCCAATTCAGTAGTAAAATCTCCTACTTTTAGCAAAGTAGTAACAACAGATATGGTATTGAGTAACCTCTATAATTAACATCTGCATTTCCTTTTAGTAGAACTCCCTAACACTTTACCCTGTAAGCAACCAATGCTGAAGTGGGATTTTTGATGTGGGTAGTATTAATGCAAAGTAAGAGGAGCTTTATGCTGACAAGGGCAGGATACTTCAGCTCCTGGATTTTCCTGAATATGTGAATATTCCATAGCACAGACACATCTTTGAGATCCAGTTATCTCACAGCCTCAGGCTCCAGATCAAGTCATCCATGTGAGCCAGCAGCCATCCCCTGGCACAAACTCACCCAATGCAAATACCAAAATGGTTGGTTTGGCACAGAAGAGCTACATCTTACATTTGCTGCAGGTGGAAGGAACAGCCACATTAGTCCTGGTTTAGCTGCAAGTTTACTTCTGGCCACTGGGTACCTTGTGACCTCAGTGAGGAGGGATCATGGCAGGCTGTATGGGCTGCAGTAGATATGGGCTGCTTCTGTCAGCCAGGGCAGCTTAATCCTCCTCCATCAGGAAGCACAAAGCATTTCATAATGCAGTAACTTGTTAGGTCTGAGTACCTGATTCTGGTTACAAGTTCTGAGAAGTTTTTTCCAAAGGAGAAGAAAAACAAAAACCCCAGAACAATCTCCCAAAAGCTATTTTCTACTGCTGAGCTGATATTTCCATTGCTGGACAAAGGATGACAGTGGAACAGCCTTTTAAAGGCACACAAAAAGCATCTGGAACAAAGACTGCTGCTGCTTGCAGACAGTTTGGAAAGCAGAACAAATTTAGATATGCAGAAAACAACATCAACAGCAAAGTTCAAGCACTGATACTTGAGGAATAACACAGGCTCGTTCTCCTATAATAAAACCACATGACAAGAAACATCTTTTGTCTTCCAACATAAAGCTGTAACACAGAACTTCATAGCTTGTCAGTGTTGCACATACATCCTAGAAATACTGTCCAAGACAGCTTCCCAGCCTATTTTTAATCTCCCTGTAAAGGAGGTGATGTACTGTACTTACATCCAAGCCTTCAATATTTAAAGGAAGAACTCATGGCTTGTTTTGTTAAAAAGCAAAACACAAAAACAAACCCACACAGACATTTACCTCAGAGGGCTGGTTAAGTGAAAATGATTCATTCTTCACTGGTAACATTAGCACAGATTTCATCTTTTTGCTTTCTGCACAGTCCACAGGCCGCAGACCAAATATATTACTGGCAAAACAAGCACAGATGGGTTTAAGTAAATAAAATGTGACTTGATTCTTAACTAACCAGGCATATTAGCTGGGTAGCTTTCCCCCCCACTTTCTTATTAATACGTAATTTCAGCTAAAAGCACAAAGCTTCAAGTAAGAATTGCATCCAAGACAGATGGATACTGAATTACAAGCTGTTGCATTCGGCTGAGGAGTAAGGGATGTTCAGAGCAGAATGTTCAGTTAAATAAACCACAGTCCCTGTTAAACTGTCTCAAGATGCACTTTGATATCATTTGCAAGACCCAGAAATTTCAGCTTTAATCTTTCATTGCAGTCATATAACCAAGAAATGTATTTTTGGCTTATCCATTTGCCATAAAAGACATGTCAGAAGACTCTCTGTAGTGCATTAAACATGGGAGCTTGATGTCGCTGGCTTTTATGGGAAAAGCTATCTGCTTCCTACTTGGGAACCACAGCTCCCTTGCACTTCCAAAACCTGAGTGTGCACCTCATTTTCCCTCAGTGTACAGTTCCACAGAACACATTATAGCCAATTCAGTCAGATTTTAGTTGGTTTGCCAATTTTGTTCAAAGCTATTGATTGCAGGTGGCACCTCATAGTTATTAGTTGTGCTTCCAGACTGATTTCTCCTTTTATCACTCCTCAGACAGAGGTGATTGCTATAAACACATCAAGCTCAGCCATGGCTTCAATTTCTTCTTCACACAACTCTGCTGCTGCAGGACAGTAATGATGGGAAGAAAGCCTGAAACTGCAGAGCAGGTATCATTGCCATTAGCAAACAGGAGCCTCTGCCAGCACTCTGGGGAAATATTCTGCTTGCTTTGCCCTTTGTGAGAATAATGGCTGTTGCAGCTGATCCTCTTCTGCCCACCTCACACAGCTCTGGCTCTCCAAAGGCACAATGAGAGCTCATTATGGAGGGGAAGCTTGTCATGAGAACAAAGCCCTGACTCAGTGTCTGAAACCTGGCAAGCTTAGTCATCAAACAATGAAACATTTAAAGAGGTCACAGGACCACTGCAGCTTTGAAGAGCTCTCTCTGGCCACACATTTCTGTGCAGAGTAGGAATCCAGGGAGCTTTACAGGGAATTCCACGTAAGGCCATAACCCAATCCAGCCCAAAGAGCAGCTCAAATTATTAAATCTCCACGCTGACTTAACCAGGAGGCTTTGGCCAGTGCTAAGCTGAAAGATGAGTCTGACCTCAGCACCCTTCTGTAGCCCTGGATGAACACTGCTCACTAACACAGCCCCTGGGGAAAACAACAATCCACAAAAGTCCCCCACAGAAGAGTCCAGGATGGTATTTTACACCATTACCAATCCCAAGCTCTTCTGTGCTACTAATGAGCACAGTGCAGGCATAATACAAACTCTGCAGACTGAAAGATAATTGGTTAAATCTCTGCCCAGGCCTGGGAGTTGCAGCCCATTAAATATTGTCATGCTGTTCCTGCTTTGTCATGCATCATCAGGGTAGCTCTTGCCCTTTCTTTAAATAAGGCCAATATTCAACTCACACTGCTGCAAGATAAAGTTCCTTTGAACAATTCATTCAGAGAGGGGGGGAAATATACATACATATCATCAAACACCCCAAAAATCACCTTTAGACTAGTTGGCTGACCTTTCACTGTGAGCTAAGCAGAGGGAGGGAATCCCTGCATGTCAGCAGCACAGATTTGGGAGTGCTTTTCCCTCCAAAGGCACAGTAAGGTTCTTGACTGTTAGAAAAAACTCATCAATGTTTACCACAGAAAAATGCACAGACCACCCCAGTTAAACATAGAACATTTTTTTGCCAATTGAACTGTATAAATACGAGCTCCAGCTCCTCCTTCTGTATTCACTTACAATTTTTTCCTACAGTTTTAAGCTTGTTTCAGTTGCTTCTTACTAGAGTATTGTGATATGCTGTCCCATCATTATGCATCATTGAAGAATGAAGGGCTATTTATTGCATGTTAAGGTGGCATAGTTAAATTGTGACAGACTTTGGAGCTGAGGTCTGAAAAAGGAACACCTGCACAAGAGATGGTTTAAGAGTTTAGAATATTTGCAACTAAACAGATTGTTGAGCTTAAGGAGAGTGTGAAAATGTAGCTGAAAAAGGAGAAAAGAGGGTTTACATAATAAAAACCAATACAAGGAACACATGCTAGCAGATTTTCAAGTAGGATAGTGTTGTAATTTACTTTTCAAAGAGAAAGGATGAAAACTATATTTGTACTTTAGTAAGGCAGAGGAATGGGAAACAAGCTTTAGGGAAATGGTGCTCACATCCATCTTTACCCAACCCAGCTGAACAAAGGAAATCATCCACCTTGTTCAGAGTAAAAAATGAATTTTAATCCAATATTCAGAACCAAATTACACATGCAAATTACGTCCACCCTAACACACAAACAGTGTTTCCAGAAATACCAGTAACTCTGTGTGCTCCTCCTACAAATCTGGGTTTGTTGGGAATGGATCCAGTGCACATGATGAGTTCCACACCCAGCAGGAAGACAATTGCTTCTGCTAGAGAGAAATTAGTGAGGTGCTTAAGCTGGAATACAAGGTCTCCAAGGCATCCTTCTTTCTACCAGAAGGCAAGTGGGCTTTCTGGAAGTTTTTTTTAAACATTCCAGACTCAGATGTACATTTGGGTGCAAGCAGCCTCCAGTTAGCCAGTCATCAAGGTACTGAATAATCAGTAGGGGGCTGTTACAGCTGGAACAAATCCAATCCAAGAGCAGGATGGCTGTGCTGAGGACAAAGAGGAGCCCAGTGAAAAGCAACTCAACCAAATCTTCTGAGTATGACTTTCCATGAAATGACACAATTCTTTGTAATCAGGACTTTTAAGCTGCTCCACAAACCAAGTTTTGCCCCAGCCCCACAGAAGAGTTCAGCAGTGAATGGAAATCCTGCAGCCAGGCCTCACTGCACTACCCATTAACTACCAGGGGGAAACCTGACTGGCTCAGGGCTCTCCAGGCAGCACCTGGATTTTGAGAATGTGCTAAGTAGAAACCTTTCCTGAACCTGACAGAGGGAAGAAAACCTAAAACCTGTGTAGCCAGAAAGACCATCTGAGATATCCAAACAGAGCCAGGATTTTAATTAACCTGCTGTCAGCAGGAAGTTCAACACACTGTCTTGCACTTAGGCAGCAAAGACCTGCACTGTCTTGACTCAGAATAAGGAGACAAAATGATATCAGTGCCATGAGTCTAAAGCCTCCTGGAATGACTGCAGGTTATAATCATTTTTGTCCCTGTGCCATTCATAATTGAGGACCATGGTCTACCCCTAAGCATTCCCACAGGTTTGTTCAGAGTCAGACTCACAACCACTACACCTAAAAAAATAGAGCAAGACAGTTTTTGCTAATGCTGAACTTACTGTGCATGAAGAACTGGAAAGACAGCCCATTTGAGTGAAAGCATTTAGGAAGTACTGTGAAATTGCAAATGCACAGATCTAATTTTTCAAATCACTTGGCTTGCTGTGAAGCAAAGAAAAAAGAATTCAAGCATGTTGAAAAAAGCCATAAAAATAAAAATTAGTTATGTGTAGGAGATTAACGTAAAAAAATTAACAGCACCAGTAGGACAATTAATAGGTCCAGTGGTTCATATAATATTTTTCATTTGTAGTTTGTATCTCTCCCAGTCAGTGAAAACTTCAATGAAGTTGTGGACAACTGAAGTGCCACGACTATTAAATCTCACAGATTTCCAAAAAGAAATTTTGCCAAGGAATAAGGAAATCCCAGGATTAATTTCTGGCAAGAGAGGAAGCCCTCATCTGTTCTTGCCTGGTCCAAAAGATATGTGGCTGCTTCCTGTTACATAGAGCTATTTCTTAATGCACTACAAGCTAACATGAAAGGAGAAAAACACGGCCTGAAAGGCACTTGGAATGTGCCCACTTGATGGGCTTGTGAGTATCTGATATCTAAATCTGAAATGGCAAAGTCTCAGCTCTCTGGATAGGGTTGGACCTCACCCACTGAGGTCTCTCAGGAAGCAGCTGGAGCTGCTTCCAGATAAATCCTACACCCCTCCACAGACCAGTGAGTCTTACCTTTCTTTGGACCTGCTGTCAGTCATTACTGCACACTTTTAAACTAAATTTCACCTGCCACTACTGAGTATCATGCTAAATTTCCAAACTACTGCTCTAAGCAGGCTGCTGGATGCAAGCTCTGTTTTTGTTCCAGTAGATTAACTCTTCAACACACAGGGGACATTAAGACACAAAACTGAGTTAATTCCACTGTTAAGACAGCAGCAAGACATCAGTCACTCCTGTGAGGTTTCATGCTATATATTTCATGGTGTCCCAAGTAACATTTGAATGCATTTGTCATGTCCACATTTTACTGAGCTTAGCTAAAGTAAAACACTTAAGTAATCACAGTGAACTAATCAAACTTTCCTCCCCGCTCCTGTGAGATACAGAAAAATCACTTTACCCCACCACATTAAGGAGAGCCCTCTCCCTGGCTGAAAGTTAATTCATGGTGAGCCTAAAGAGCCTACAAAAGGGCTAGAAAGGGTTTAACACACCAAAGAGGGAAAAAAAAAAAGTGAACTAAAATTAGACCAATTTATCTGTTTGAGAAAATTGGTTTGGTACAGTCTTAGCTCACACATTGCACACCTCTCAAGTTAAGGCACTCCAAGAAAATAAGCCTTGGAGATGCAAGTTCTACTCATCACTGCTTCAATTTCTGCTGTAAAGAACCTACAATAATAATGTGAAGGTGAGCATTAAGTACAAAGAGACCAATTATAACTAGCCATAATGAAATGAACTGTAATTGCACCATTTTAAGTGATCAGCCTGTTCTCATCTCCTGTTTTCAGAACTGTGGTCAGCTGGTTTCAGGGAATCTAGGAAAAAAAGTCACTGAAGAAAAACAAGCTTCTTGACAGATGTGACTCCATTATAAGGATACCTGCATCCACTAGGAAAAAAGAATTAATTAAACCTTCTATATGCAAGAAGGTTCAAGTCCACTTACCCAGCCAAATCCAACCACTGCTTCATTAGGACTACAACTGGAGAGGCAGTGGCTGCAAACACACCCTGCAGGATTTGCAAAGTCATGATCCAGGGAAAGTTCACAGCACCACTCACTGCTGGAAGCTACTGGGGCACAGGAGGGAAAGGAGGCATAAGGCATTCTCAGAAGTCTCAGACACACTGCTCTTCTTTCTGTTGTTTCTTGACAGTGTTTGGAAGAGGTCAGCAGAGCAAACCTGAACACTTGGCTTGTACATCTGCTTCTCTGTGGCTCCAATGCTCTCTGTAAAACTAGGGGAGGGGAAAGCCCAGTCCCTTTCCATCATCAGTGCAATTGCAATGCACATGGTGGCATTTCAGCCAGAGACAGAGAGCCTACAGAAGAGCTGGAAGCCTCAGTTATTCCAGGAGGGATGGACAGGACTGAATTTGTGCCACAGCACCAAGACAAATCACACAAAGATTAATGGCAGCTACATTTGTTCTCAGAGATTTTAAGTGAACGTTATCTACATTCAGTGAAAAGTTAAAGCAGGGCTTAAGGTTTACATAAATCTCCCCTTCCCTGATTAAAAAGCTTCTGTTTCAACAGAGTCATGTTTGCTCATGTAGAATGAGCTGAAAGAGGTTCAAGCTTGACCTCTGTTTGTATGAGAACAGGCAGCAGAGACCAAGGCTAACAGGAGTCCACAGCTGGCATTTGGAACCTGGGCTGTGCAAATCCACCAGAGCTGAAACCCTGCCACAACCTCACAGCAAAGCTGTTGGCTGGGCTTTCAAACACCAAACACGTGGTGAGTGTGACACAACGAGCTCCTCATATTCAAGTGGCTCAAAAATCTCTGGAGCTGTCAGCTTTTCCAGGTGCACAAGTCCTTGCTGCTCAAGAACAAAGTGAAGATGAACAACTGATCCTTGTTTTACTTTTTCATGCTGAAGTCTTGACTTGAGTCAAAGTCTGGCTTTGTTTTGGCTTTGTCTTGTTGTTTGTTAAACTCTGATATGTTCAAGATTAGGATTTTATGAAAACCCTATGCTTTCCCACAAAGCACCTTAATTCTCTAAGCTTCAAGAGTGTCAATATTGAGAACTGAAGTGATTAAGCTGAACTGGTTTAAGCTTCTTCACGTGGCTGCCACAGAAACTTCATCCTGTTGTGTTTCTACACACACACACCTACTGACAACTTGCACTGGACTCAAATTTACACACACACGCCCTGGCACAACAACACTACAACACCTAAAATTACATTTAGTGCCCAGAATACCAACAGGCTGCAGGATTATTCATAGACTGAAAGATTATTTACCACCTCCTATATACAAATGCTAAAATCTTCAGGAGACTTAACTGTATAGAAAAATCAACAGAAAATTTTACTTAGCTTTTTTTTTTTTTTTCATTAAAAGGTGTACCAAGGATTAGTGCTTTGATCCAGAAAGGCAAAAATGAAAATTCCCAAACCTCAGCCTGTGTCTATGTCATTTGTGAAAACAGAAGAGACTAGAGCAAAATGCCTTCTGCTAGCAAGTAGTGCAGTAAAAGTAAAGAGACAAAAACCAGCTGTAGCAGTTCAAAACTCATCTAGCTCAGCATCTTAGAGCTGACAGCAGCTATAACAAGATGCCAACAGGAAAGTGTAAGATTAGGGTGAGCATATGTTGTTAGTTTCCTCTCCAGTACTCCAGCTATCTATGACTCAGGCATCCTCAGAAAAGCTTAGGACAAAGCCAAAAGGAAAGGAAACACCCACCCGGTAAGCAGAGCAGAGCACACATTCAACACCCACCCCCACACTTCACACAAACCACATTTACCCCTGGCTCTGCTCTCACTCAACACCCCCTGTGGATGCTGCAGCTGACGGCAGCAGCAGTACTCACACGGCGTCCCGGGCGGCGCCGTGCAGGAGCAGCAGCTCCACCACGGCCACGTGGCCGTTCCTGGCGGCGTCGTGCAGCGGGGAGTCGTTCTGGTAGCCCGTGGTGTTCACCAGCGCCCGGTGCTGCAGCAGCAGCTCCACCACCTCCCTGTGCCCGTGGTTACACGCCTCGTGCTGCGTGGGGAAAGCCACAGGGGAGACTCAGGTGAGGCAGAACTCACAAAGTCACAGCAGGACTCCTCTCCTGGCAGCTCGGACACTCTCAAGCACTCCGCAGATGGCCGGGGAAGAGGATGCAAGGCTACTGCATCACATTCCTGACAGGAATTTACCTGGGAACCCAGCACTGACAAAAAGCCCCGAGAAGAACTGAACAAAGGCCAACTGTGTGCAAATTAGACAGTAGGGAACAAAACTCTCCAGATTACAGGCTATCAGGAATATTCTGCAGGAGAGGAAGAAGTCATGGTTGAAAAGAACCTTTTGTTTATTTTCTGTAATTCAATCGAGCAATTTTTTCACTCCACTACTTGATATATTTCCAAACCACTGAGGACATTAGGAACCCATTAAATACAAACACTGTTTTGAATTGATCATTTTCGAGTTACCCTAGCTGTATTTTCTGCATTTGCAGAGTCACAGGCTGATGGATTTCGTGGCCAGCCTTACACCCCAGCAAAGGAGAAGGACACCTGGGCAGGTTGGTCAGCGGCTGCTGATGAATTCTTTTTACCTTGTCTATCATCACTCCTTCACTTTGCATAATTCTGTCACCTAAATGTGTGTGAAGGGAACTAAAATATCAGAGAGGAATGGAGGGATGAAGTGAGATCTGATTAGATGACAGAAAGAAGCCTTCAACACTCACCAGTGGTGTCCAGCCAGCATTATCTTTGACATTGGGATCTGCCCCGTTCTTCAGCAGCTGCTCCACAGCTGCTAAGTCACCCTACACAGGGAAAAAACAGAGTTATGAAAAAGTAATGAAGAAAATACAGAGATACAATACAAATTTGAGAGAGGCCCAATTATAAATTTAGCTGCAATAAAAATGTAATGATATAAGCCTTCCATGTAGATATTGTCAGGAGAACAAAAGCTCTACTGATCTGGAGACCACAGTTAATTATTGCTTAGAACCACCCACACATTTTACACAAATACATATTTCTAGATAAAAACTATACATGTAACAGAGTTAATTCAAAATAAATTGAAAAGTTTGTGCTAATTGCAATCTATCCACTACAGTCAAACTGCAAGGATTAAAGTCAGGAACATTTATTGAGAATTTTCTTGTCCTTCAGACTGTATTTTTTTCAAGCTAATCTAAATAACTGTCTGAAAACATAGATGAAATAAATTAATAAGCCTGACAAGCTTCTAGAAATTGGTTTTCCAAGAAAGGAAGAGTTTTATTTAACACAGCAATTACTACTTTATGTTGAATCTCTCTGACACTTTCTCTGTCAGTTATCTAGCAAAATAGTTTTAATTTGCTTTTTGGAAAAATGCTATGTTCAGCTTTCACTGTAAGCAAGGAGGTGTGGAAAGGGTGGAAACTGATGCAGAGCCTAAGGAAAAGAGGCTGAATAGAGATGAGGCAAAGGAAGCAAAAGGGCAGAATTTGTGAATCAGAGGTTTTGACACCCTGAAAAGCAAAGCTGGTAATAAGACTGGAGCATATGCAGATGCAGCTATAAATAGGTAAGAAGTTGCCTGTGGAAGCTGAGGCAAGGAGATCTCTGCAGTGCAGGCCTCAATTCTTATTATTTTAGGCAAAATAAAGTGTTTCAAGACAGCTGCTGACACTTTGCCTAGACCAGGGTACTGAGATTCCAAACAAAGAGACTATTAATATACAAACTGGTACACAGCTCTTGCTGAGGCCAAATATACAATATAAAAAAAGATCTGGAAGAAAGAAATTTAATCCATTATATATATCAAGTTCAATGCCTTTAAGTAGTGGAAAGTCAAGGAATGTCTAGGTGCTACTCACAGCAAGCCTTGGAAAAGGTGAGCGATTATACTAAGCTTTAAATACAATAAAAACAAACTTAATCCGATTTTGCTACTAAAAAACTCTTTGGAAAAACAAAATAGCTTCAATCTTTACTCTTTAAGTTAGAAAAAATATTAAGACAGACTGCTCTGCAAAAATAAATCCAGCAAGCAACAACTGTAAACTCAAAATTCATCAAAATAAATGCTGAGACTCACTGGCTTTACAACCATCAAGCAAATTAACACATCAGAGATAAATTTCATGCGTTATATTCACAATCTGGATGTCCCAGCAAAATGTTACCTTTCAAAGCAATTAAAGGATTGTAGCAGCAGCATATTCTTTATGGTTGCAAGGTAACAGACATACATCAAACCTGAGGAGTTATTCAGAGACAGCCAAGACAGCGCTCAGCATTAAGATCCTTCCCGACAGAGAGAACACACAATTATCTATAATGAGCGAGAGCTGAGCTTATCATTTAAAGTTCAGTTTGCAAACATGTACTGCAAAGGGTTTGACATTTCAGGAGTACTGCTTTAAAGCAGGAAGCACAGCTAATAATTTGTGTGGGCATCAGATACTATCACAGCTTTTCAGATCACTTATGTGAGCATTGATTTGTAGAACATCGCTGTGGCTTCATCAAAGGAAATGTTGCTGGTGTGGACACCAGGACTGACAACATCCTCTGACTTAAATCCAGGCCCCATGTCAAAATTAGAAAATTGGTGTTTTGCTGCTTACAGAAGATAAATATTGTCATCATGTCATCTGCAAATGGAACCTGCTTCCTACAAGCAGCACCGAGCACTGAGAGTGACAGCAAGGAGGGAAAGCTGTCATGAGCTGTGCAGTGGCTGGATGGGCACTGCCAATCAGGACTGCAAGAGGTGTTAACAGAACAGAGCCAGGGGAATGTGCCTTTTGTGTCCTCAGAGGCTCTTCAGTCAGTCACCATGAGGTGAACATTTGGCTAAAAAAAGAAGACAACGAAATTTCAAGTGGCAGATCATTAATGGACATGTTATGAAGTGCCTCCTGGAAGCAGGACCACAATCACAGAATCATTTTGGTTGGAGAAGACCTATGAGAACATCAAGCCCAACCACAGGTGCCTCTGCCATTTGCCTGGATCTTCCAGAGGCTGATAGCAGGTTTAGATAACAAGCCAAATAACTGTGATCCAAGAGTAAAACACTAAGTGGCTTGGTTATTTTTCACATTGGCCACTTCTATCAAAGTTGATGGAATTACTAACATTTATAAGCTAATAAATGCTTTGCTAAACTCTAAACAAGAAAGAGTAAGGTCCATGGAGGTGCAAATCTCAGACACAAATATGTCAATTCCACGTCTTCCCTCCACAAGAGAGCGGAAGAAACCACACCTATTAGTATGGAATGACTAATTCCAACATGCTGCATAAAGATGTGCTTTGACTAATGCTGAAATTAATTTTGCACATTTAGCTCCTTGAGTATATTTGATGCAGCAGGAAAATCACCAGTCTGCACCAAGAAGCCATAACCAGGGGACACAAGGAGAGACCCTTTTAGCAACAGAGGGGAAACGTTAAGTGGAGACACTTCCTGCTCAGAAAGGGAGAACAAGGCAAACACCAGGTAGAAAAATGCTCCCACCATTAAGAATTCACAGGCAAGTGTTTATTTTGAAATCCAATTATCAATGAAGGATTACATCCAGCTCTTGAAGAGGCAGGAGCTACTGCAGAACGCAGAATTATCCATTCGGAAGAAACATAGCTCAGGACATTTCACGCTCATAACAAAGCTCAGCTGTAGTGACAAGGCAGTGAAGCCACGCGTTTGCTCCTCCTCGGCACCGCAGCTCCCGGCGCTGGGGAAACCGGAGAAGCAGGAAAGGCACTGAGGCCATCTGTTGGCAGAGCTGGAGCCGGCAGTGGATTAGACAGAGGGGAGCTTTACAGGGCTTTAGCACTTCCTCCTCCCAAGGAGTATGTAGTTCCTGCGGCCACAGCTGGCATAAGACCATCTACTTGGCTTACACAAGGTCGTTGGAGGCTTTTCTTCCTTTTCTCTCAAGTCCTGAATTTAATACATATGGTTAAGAACTGCAAGTATCCTTTTAGTCCTATTTTGTAGGGTTTTTTGTTCCATTTTGCCCTTTACAATTTCCATTAAGGAAATTGTCAAGGTATTTTTCAATGAAAAGTCAAATTACTAAATAAATGAAAACATATTCTACCAGAAAACATATTCTACCAGTTAATGAGAGAGATGCAACAAATTAGGACAGTACATGAAGATGAAGCTAAAAAGCTGTACTCCTTCAACCAAATATTTCATCTTCTATTTACAAATTTAACAGAGCAACTTCAATCTTTGGGTCAAACAAATGAACCAAAAAGACCCCCTTTCAAACACAATGCCATTTGCTTGTTTAAGCTGTGGGGGAACTAGATTATTTACAACTCATGAATGGTCAAGGAGGACAAATATGAATGAAAGAGCTTATATGAATTATGAACTCTTTCCAGGATCCTGCAAGTTTCTCACCTCAAAACCCTCCAGATGAATTCCCTACACAGCAGACTGTTCCCTAATAACAAACACACAAGAAGCTATGCTTAACCTTTAATAAAGAGAAAAGATGCAAGAAGTTACCCAGCCTCAGTAACAAGACAAGTAACAACCAAGCATTATTGAAAAAGAAATGGTAATTTGTTTCCAGGCTTCCACATCAGCACTTGGGAAGATGGATTGCTTTGACTGGGGGCCAGTTTCCATATTCTCAAGTCCTGCATTTGAAACCATTGCACTGTTTCATATTTGCCTTGACCTCCTCTCTCCAGGAGGGGAGATATTCTTCTGGGACCCGTCTCTCAACCATGACACAGACAGATCCAGTACCAAAAGCAAGGAAGTGCACAGCTGACTAGGGCAGACACCTGAAAACAAGATTTAAAACCATCCTGATGTCTGCCATCACATGCTCACAAAACCACAACATATTCTCCTGCTCTCCTTCCTGACATGTCATTAACTGGTACCAAAGCAATGAAAGGAGTACTCTCACAGGCTCAGAAGGAATTATCTCACAGTTATTTCACTGTGTTAATTATGATGACCATGAAGAGTCCAGCACAGCAGGCTAGCCATGGGTGAAGCCATTCTGTGAGCCCTCCTGAGAGTGCAAGGAGGGAAAGCCACCATGAGCTGGCAAAACTAAAGGGTCCCTGGAACAGGAGGTAAACAAAACTGGTCCAAACACACCAGCTCTCTCCTCCAACTCAGTAGATGCTCTGCATAGAGGCAAATTCTTCTTTCCTCAGAGGAGGGACAACTCCTTATTTCCTTCTAACTTGAAGCATCACAAGCCTTCTCCCAGCTATTTCCCATCCACTCCTGGTAACAGCATGGCTGTTTGCCAAGGTCCCCTGTCACTCTCTTGTGCTGCAGCTCCCTGTCCCTCTCCCAGGAATCCATGGTGGCACAAGTGGCCCCACCACTTCCCTCAGCAAAGCAGGAGAAGCACAGGCACCACCCAGACCTGACATGCAGTGCCAAGGCACTGGGGGGGTTCCTCTCTCCACAGCAGATTTAGGACTCTGCACTAACTCGTTAAGTGGTGCTGTGATTTAATTGCCATGGAAAAACTGGTCCTGGGAACAATTTGTTCTCTTACTGTAAAAAAATTCCCATGTGGAAGGGCTGTAGATGGGGCAACTTCCCACTAGTTTAGAATATTCTGAGTTGAATAGGTCACATTCTGCATTTTAACTAATTGGGATTTCCCCCTTTAATGACTATGAAGATAAACATGACTGCTGGTTGCTACAGGAATAGTCACATTTATTTTCATTGATTAGTTTAACTCAACATTAAGTTCATCCACACTAGAACCTTTCCTGAGAACCATTTTGATTTCAGTGAAATAATAACTAGTAGTAGTAGTAGTCGTAAATGGGGACAATCCTTCAGAATCATTATAAACAGCACAACACTCTCAGTTTTCATGCCTGTTGTTTATGATCTCTTTTAAATAAGAAAAAAGGATAATTCAATTAACTTTAATTAAATTCTGGGTATTAGACCCTAACAGCTAATGAAAATAATACAGATTTGTTTTTATAAATAATGAAGTCCCAGAGAATTAGACTCCATTTTATTTAAGGGGAGGGTGGCAGCTGCAAGTCAGTTTCCCTTCACACACATGGAAAAACGTTACTGGCTGTGAAAACAGCAAGAAAAAAAAATGCCCATAAAACAAAACTGGAAGAGAAATGCTTCTTTCAGGGAAAAAAAAAATTCACAACTAATTTGAAGAAAAAAAAAAAAAAAACACTAACAACCAAACCCAAACCAACAAATCTAAATCCCACACTGAAAATATACAAAGAGGATAAAGCCTGGTATTTTCAAGACCAGTCTGATAAAATACTTTTATCAGTTCATACAGGGTTCCTGCAAGTTAAAAGATCATAACCAAGGGATCACTTCCCTTGTGTTATTTTAGTTCCTTTTCAAAGCAAACTCTGGGATCACCCTGAAGCCCTACCTAGCTACACAAGCCTTTGCTAATGAGCACCTCAATGAATATGGAGCTGCTGGATAAAAACCACAGCAGAACTAATGAGGAACAGAAGCCATTTCCCACTTTAGCTCAATAATTATAAACATCAAAAGACAACACCAAAAGGAACTCACACACAGGACTGAAAAAGCCCATCCCAGAGCCCACACTCCAGCTGGAAGTCAGCTTTTCATTGGCTGTACCAGCACCAGAAAGGAGTGCCAGCAACACCACTGAACTTCAATAATCAAAACATGCTTATCCTTTTTGTCTACAGCATCAACTGCTTAATTTTTCATTTACCATCAAAATGCTTTGCAATCAAACCTTACTGGCATATCACCAATATGCCAATACTCCAAGTCTCAACAAGCTGCAAGGATGCTGTTTCCTGAGATGAAATACCTGCATTCCAAAGAAGCATCAGGCATACTGCTGAAACCATACCTGTATGAAAACTTGTCAGGGCAGATGCATTTTTTTTCAGAACCAGTCAGTCATGACTGCATTCATTACAAATTCCCAGAAAATCAAGGAAGGGTAATTTGTAAACAGTGTTTTAATAAAGAGGAATATGCAGGACTTATGACAAGAGGTAACAAGAGATTGCTCCTTCAAAGCTCTTGAGTCCTGTGAGGACAACATTTCATTTTCTTCCCCCTAATTCCATATTAATGACATCAAATATGAGATGTGAACTCGACTCAGCTCACCTGACACTTCCATTTAAAAAGGTCTCGTGCAGCAGGAGTGGCTTATTAGAATGCTTTTGAAAGAGGACAGTTATTTATCAAGAACAGCCTGTGTCTCACCAGACAGAAAAGCTGCATAAATGTCAGGTGCTTACAGAGGAATCAATTCTTCCAGCATATGCAGTTTAATAACCACACAGCATTTGTATTTTATGATTTAGCACAAAGTACACTTAAATTGCCAGACTACAAACTCTCTGAAATGCCCTCTCAGAAGGGAGCTGCCATGAGTGCATCTGATGAGTGGGACACGTTTTACCAGCTCTTACAGAGTCATGGGCAAGGACAGCCCCTGCAAAGAGCAAAGCCATGAAGTTCCACCACGCCAGGAACTGGTTAAGATATTAACAGCATGATGAGTGATAGCTGTCATTCCAAGAGTAATACTGATAAAACTGAGAACACCCCAATTCTGTCCCTTCCTTCCAGAGCATACAGCTCAGCATGGGAATCACAGAGTGCAGCACCTCATCCTTGTCCCCCTTGAGCCAACACTTGTATCAGGTGGTGGATCTCAACACTTACATAATGTTAACTAATGCTTCACGGAGTTATCTTCATGTACATAACTCAGATCTTGTCCTGGTTGAGTTACCAGCTCAGACTGAACTGATCAAGGTCACTCAGTAAGATCTGAAATACTTCCTAAACTCCTTGTGACAAATCAGAGACAGCTTTCTGGCACACAAGGCCAAAACATTTAAATGCTTATCACTTCCTAGAACTCACAGGTATAACTGACACTGTAATGCTTTGAGTCTCCAAGTACAATCATCTTTGATCATTCAAACAGTCATTTCTTTATGAAAACAGAGAATCAGGTTGGAAATTTCCCAATAAACCTAGAAGAAAAAGAGCACAAAATGAGATTTCCCTCCCCAAAATAAGATGCTCTGAAGTAACTGGTTTCCAAAATATTTTTAGAACAACATTGTCTTTTTAAACCTCTGCTTAAAGCTGAACTAGAAGGTGATGGTCCTACCTTGATGGAAGCAACATGGAGCAAAGTCTCTCCCTTGTGATTTCTTCTGGCAATTGTGTTGACACCAGGGGATTTCAACACAGAAGGACTGAGTGGTGTTGCTACTTGACTGCAAGTCTTGGAAGTGGATGGGGTAGAGGGAGATTCTGAAAGTGAAGGACTGTTTATCACTTGAAGGGCTGCAGATCTTCTTGTCTTCATTCCACTGTCAGCGAGTTTGGATGCAGAGGAAGAAATCTGAGTTGGTGTCTGTTCAGTGGCTGGTGAGATGGGGGAGCCCTGCAGTGACTCCTCTAAGCCATCAGCCTGCCTGCCTGACTTCCCAGGAATGCCCCTCTCACTTCTCCTTGCTCTTTTAGACTGAGGAGTACCCTGAAGTCTGCACTGCTCCCTTCCACGTTTCAAAGGTGTAACTTCATTTGCTATTGACAGCAATGCCTCTGCAGCACCATCTTGTTCCTCGCTATCTCGTGCAGAGCACACACCCTCACTGTTATCTTCCTTCTCTGGGGATTCTACCTGTGGTAGAACTTCCACATCTTCTGTATTACTGCTGGAGTCAGCTTCCTTTGCAGACTCCTGCTGAGGTCTTTCTTCAGGACTCTCTGGTTCCTGAGTGCACAGCACTACTGGCTGACTGCAGATGGTCACACACTTTTCCTTGGGAGTCTTCTCAGCTTTTTTCTGCTCAGGTTTCTCCAAGCTCCATTCTTTGTTAATGTCTGCTAGATGTTTCTTCTTCATCTTCTTAATCTGTCTTTGAGTTGGTCTTTTTGTTGGCTTGGAGGGCTTTTCGTGAGGAGGGGAAGGAAAGAAATCATAAACTGAAGATGTGTCTTGACCAAGGTCATTGCTTTTAGTCCCAGCCTGACTCCTGTTCACAATACATCGAATCTTCCTGCTTCTTGGGCTGAACCACATTTTTATCTGTTCCTTCTTGCTCTTTTTTTCCAACTCTGAGTCAGGGGGTGTGGATGTATCCTCTGCTGAATCTAAGTGCATGAGGAGAGGGTAAAAATAATTATGGAGTATTCTTCAGAACCTCACAAAGCAAAAATAGATCATAACAACAACTACAAGAATCAATGAAGTGTTACGAAATACAATCTCTGAGTGCCTTCATTTCTTCTGAGAGACACACATGGTGACTTCAGAAGCCCTGGCCAGGCCACATGCCACTGTGGAGCTCAGAGATCCCTGTGCAGCAACAGCTATCCATCAGGCAAGTGAGCATCCTGGCAGAGAAACTCCTTCAGCAGCCTGCGTTCACAACGCAGCAGAGTTCTGCCCAGGACAGAAAAGGACAGAAGTTGGTTTTCTCACTGAGTTTTCCTTGGAAGTTGGTTTAACAAAGAGGCATGTGCACACACAAAAGAGCACAGAAACAATTTTCTAAAGAGATATTACAGTTCATCTGAAGATGGAAAGGAAAAACAGCTGTAAGCAAGCAAAAACAATATCCTTATAAAAATGTCAAACATTCCTGAGAAATTTTGACTGATTCCACAGCTATAGCAGATGAACCAGAGGAATATATATAGAAAATCTGTAAGCAATTGTGTCCTGTCAATTGATTCTTTATCCCTGGGTAGTAAATAATTTCAAGGAAGCTAAGCATTTTGATGATCTCAAACATTTCTTTAAAAATATGCAGTGGAGCAATTTTATAAATCAAATTACACAGCACATTAGAAATCAATGACCAGGATGACAGAGGAATATCCTGTACTCCCAGCACATGAAATAACAGTTGAGAACAAGGACTGAGGACATAAATATTGTCTTCAATGGCTTAAGAATAAATTAAGGAGTATAAAGTGACCTCAAAGTTAGATACTAATTTAATTTGACAGGGTTTTTTTTGACACAAAAGAACCATGGCAAATTTTTTACCAATTCCTTCATTCTGAACTGGTGTTATTTTAGGTTACTTGGACAAGTCCTCCAAAGTAAATGCACAACTCATTCTTCCTGTTGCCTCAAACCTCAGGGACTACCACTCACAAAAGTCTTGGTGATTTATAGCAATCAAACACAAAACCAATATGAATTTTGTTTTGAAGCAGCACTAAGACCAAGATTAGAAGGGAGGGGAGGGTTTTAAGCATTCTTGAAATAAACAATACAAAGTCCCAATTATTAAAAGTGACAGACACTCACTGCTACAATCTATCACTTTCACTTCAGTGCATTAAGTTTCTATGGCTAATTTATTATCTCCATGCCTTCTCTTCTATTTTTGGTGTTAGTAACTACAGCCCGTTTTTCAGAGCAAGCTGGGATAAACTCATAGCAGCAAACACGCTGGTTCCAATCCCTTAGTCACCAAAAAGTGCTTTTGAAGCTCCACTTAAAAAGAGATCCATGTAGCTAGTAATTCAATACTAAAACAGACATTCACAGTTGTCTTTAAAGCAATATTGCAAAGTTAAATGTTTCCTTAATCTTGATTTCAATTACCCTACTTACCCCTCAAATTAAATCCTGTTACATATTAGATTTAGCTAGAGGAATATGTAAGCCATCAGACCAAAAGTGTCATTAAGAATACAGCTTGAGGCTAGTTAATCAATCATTTAGGCATCTAACAATAATCAAGTACACAACTGCAGCTATTTGGTTTTCCTCTAAGGCTGGGCTTGGTGCAAACAGGAAAAAAAGGACTGAAATCCAGACTGAAATCTCACAACTAGCTAGCCTTGAGAACATATCCAAACTCATTCTGACAATAGCATCTAAAAAAAGGAAGAGCTTGATTGCAAGCAGATGCAAAATATAAAACACAAGTTACTATTTACTCATCCTGCCTTCAGTGTTTACACAAACTAGCAGATCTCCTTGTAAAATATTTACCTTGCTAAAAGCATCAGTCATAAGAGAAAGAATAAAATCAGCTTGCAGAAGTAATTTGTGCAACAATTTTATGATGGCCAGAATTCTTTTTGATGTGTACAGCACAGCAAGACTTTAAAGTCCAAGTGACAAATTCAATCAAAGGCACTGTCCGTCAGAAGTATGATCTAAAGCAGCAGAACACAATGAAGCATTTACACTGGGTGTACCACTTCTGGCAGCAGGAAAGCCTGTGAAAAATCCACCACAAGGCTTCCTGAACTGATCTGTTCATTGCTGGTTGCTCAGCAGGGACTTACTGGTCAGGTTATTAAAAACCTGCTGGAAATATAACATGCTAAATAAATACTTCCCAAAGAGCGTTTTTCCTCACCTGCAACGACTTGAGGTGTAATAGAGCATGCTGCATGCTCTAGACCAGGGAGGCACTCAATGGGACATGATTAAAAAGTGCCCATATCCTGACAAAGAGACCCACCCCATCCAGAGGCCAGCCCTGCACAGCCAGGGGAGGAAACTGCATTTTCTGGTTTTTCTTAGACTCTACTACCCCTTCCTCCATTTCCCAAGTGTACAAGGTAGGGAGCCCAAACAACTTGGACAAATGGCCAATCTGCCTTCCCTGAAAATCAAATCTTTTGATGGACCAAGAGCTGCGAGAGAGAGAAATAAAGAGGGGAGACCCAGAGCCAAGAAGCTGAAAGGAAGTTCTTATGATTTAATAAGTAAATGTTAATTTATATAAAGAGGGTATTATCTGGTGGCTAAGTTCATTCAGTTAAAGTACCTTCAGAGAAAATTGCTCACAATAAAATCAATCCCAATGAATTCTCTGCTGTCTCTGAGTTTGAAGCCAGAGCTAGGATCTCAACAGGATTGAAAAAAATTACTATTATGATTTTGATTTAATTATATTTTTAATAACTAAGTATCCTCACAAAAATTTTCAGAGGCATTTAGACAAGGTAAATCAGTAGAGCATTCCTTACTAATCCTAGATTTTAAGCACCTGCAATAGCATAAAGAGCATTCACAATAACAGTATTAGAATCAGCCTATAATAAATGCAGTAAATTTAGTCTCCATTACCTATTAAACGTGACATTCAGATACACAATGTAGTAACTGAATTATTTCTAAATTAGAGTTATTTGCACATAATAAGCCTAAGTTCCTCAATGCTGACATCCAATAGAGTAGGATTTCTTAAGTGCTAAAAGGGTTGAGTACACAAAAATACCAGGAGATAGTCAGTGCCTTGCAACTAGAGCTCCATCTCCAAGTTCTGCTGTACTGCAACAGCAGGCTAGTGCAGGGGAAAAAAAGGAGCAATTAGAAAATGTGGTTTAGCTGTCATTAATCTGCATCAAAGGAATATAATGATGCACATTGTGTGCCTTTCAAATTATTCTCTATTACTGGTTTCAGAACAGAAGTTGAGAAATCTCTTTGACAAACTAGTCCCTTATTAAAAATCAAAGGGAAGAGCTTTGGAACCATCTGTGCAACATTAGTGCCTTCACTGAAGAATGATTATTTTGCAAGTTAAGTATTCAACACCGAAGGGGAAAGGGAGAAAATTCCAGCTATTCAAAACTTAATCTTTAGATGTTATGAAAAATGTCACAGCATCCATGACATGCAATGTAATCTGTTACAACAGGAGTTCCACATCCAGTTCATGTGAAACAGAGTCATGATCCTGTGAATGCTGATTGATCTCACTGACTGTCCACAGCATCAGCACCAGCTTGGCAAGCTTTGACCAACTCCTGCAAGGTGCAGCTCTGCATGACAAGAGGGGAGGAAGGCTTTCTGTTTGATGTATAAGAGTGAAGCAGACTGCTACAAAGAATAAGGTAAAATCAACCATAAATGGTTGGTGATGGTTCTGAAAATTGACAACAATCTCGTCTTTTTAAAGAACATTACACAGAAAACTCTAAGTATTTATAAACTTCTCTTTCAAAATCAAGACTGTAGATCAACAAATCTAGTGGTTTATGGACACTATGCCCATGATTCCACAAGTCCTCAGGAATTACCTGCCCATGAAGCCCATCATCCCACTAATGTGAGCTCCCAAGATGTCTTGGACACTGCAGCATTAGAGCTGAAGAGTTTGAGTGCAGACATCCCACCTGTGGTGCCTGGCAGGCAGCTTCCCTTTACCCTTAGGAAGGTACAGCACAGGGCAGCCAAAAAGTCAGGCACCTCTCCTCACCTTGCCATGGACTAAGCACATAAAACCTCTAACAAGTGAATTAATTTGGAGGCTCAGCATTTCCTATAGCTTGAATTTTCAACCTGTAATTTGCATTCTCCAGCCAGTTTCAGGTTTGTTTGTCAATTCATCTTCAGTCACGCCAGGAGTGTCATTTGCTGTGTTTCCCTCTAATTTAAAAGGGAAGTATTAGCTGTTTTGTGTAGTCTTTCCTGAATTATTTGCTGCTGCTTCTTACAATGCACATGCTGTTTGGCAGAAGCTATTTTTATCCCAATGGAATACAAAGTGAGATCCCTCTCATGTCTGTGGAACCTCAGGGTACAGGGATTTTTGTATTTGAAATATTCAGTGTGAGCTTAACCCTATCCTTTTCAGCCACAGCAGTTCCATGGGGTTTTTTAAAAAAAACACACACAACTTACTGCATGTACTAGCTCTGTCAGAGACAAAAAACTTACTAGTAGGATGCACTTGGAAATTTCAGTGTCAACAAGGATCTCCAACAAGATTTAAGAGAAGCCACAATGGTCTCAAAACAAGGCATACCCAGCAAAAGGGACATAAAACAAAAATATGGAAATATTCCTTTTTTTAACTGCTTCTCTTCCTTTTCTGCACTGAAAGATTGATTTTTCAGTCTATTTCCTTTACTGGAACATAAAGTACAATTTCTGACCTTCTAACACAAAAGAGAAGAAAATATTGTTGACAGAAGTACGGTGCTGTAAGAACAAGAAAGCAAGTCCTTAACAAGAGAAGAGGACCCATGAGTCTCCAAACTCAAACATGATTCTCTTTGGATACTTTAAGTTCAAGGCAGAACTTAATGTATCCAGACATCAATGGGAGGTGAGGGATTTGCCAGAGATGAGGGACAAAACATCCTGAAGATTTTGCTCTCAAAATCTCTACAGCTACAATATCCTGTGATTTTCAACCATGTATATATATATATTTCCAACATATAATTGCTTGTTCTTAGAGGTATGCTCATTTGCTTATGAATTCAAGCCATTCCTGCCAGTGAACTATTACCAGCTGGGGAGGATTTCCTCCTAACCTCAGTATCACACATCCAAAAGGCCACTGTGCTAATCCTTAGCACGCTGCAAAGAGTACAAGTGACAGAAAGGCATCTCCCAAATCATTTCATATAAGACACTCTTGTAAACTTCTGTTTTGTTCCTGCTTTTAAGTCAGAACAAGGGATGATAAAAGGAACATCATTTAGTTCTGTGGCCTAGCCACACCACACAGATTTCATTTTAGAAGAACTATGGGATTAAATGTACTATTCAATTTTTAGTACAGTTAAACATCAGACCAATTTCTAAGAGTTAATCCATCTCTAAGAGTTCTCCAAAACATCTAAACAGTATCAATAACGCTACCATGTTGTATTTTAAATGCTTTATTTATAGCATCACAAATAGCTCCTCTCAGAATGATTCTCTTCTGAGTGTGCTTTTAAAAGCCTTCATCACTTAACAGGTTTCCCTGAAATCCTATTTAAGCCATCATCTGTTTTCTATGCTCCACAAGATTTAATCACTATAGGATTTTATACCTATATAAAACGTATTCCATTATACTTGGACACGGGCTTCCAGCCTCATCACTTAAAATCCATTTTGGTGTCAATAAAGAGATATTCCATAAATGAATGGAGGTGCTGATGGGATTAGACATAGAAAAGGAATCTTTAACTTAGACAAACATATTAGGAAGCAACAATGAAGAAGAATTACCTGTTCTGTATCTGACAACTAAATGAATGTTTTCTAAAACTTGGTATTACATAAATGCTCCTCTCTGAGCTTGCACAAGAAACACACAATCACCTATGTTTACTTCACTGCACTTTTTCCTACTTTGACAAACAACCTAGAATTTGATAGAGATTAATTCCCAGAGTGCATTCTCTGCAATCTCCTAGCACAGTCAGCAATGACAAAACTTCACTGCAGCAGATTAGCTGATTGTTAGGGACCAGAAAATAAATGAGTTAAGACTTGCTTCTTTCCCCTTTTTAGGCAAAGAACATAGATCATTTTTCCCATGTGCAAGAACCTTGAACCCAAAACTACTGGGACAGCAGGCACAACTCAGTGCACAGCAACCCAGAGTCAGGAGAAGATATGCATTAATCCTTTACCAGGGCCCCCCTAATATAATGCAGAATATTGCACACTGGGGCTCCCATAAGACACGACAACCTGTGCCCCTGCTTTGTGCCACATGACTCAACAATCTCTCCCACTTTCATCTGATTTTGGAAAACGGATTCTAATGAATTATGGACTAACCCTCTCAGGCGGATTTCTCAGCAAAACAGATTCAAAGAACGAGCAATCCATACAGACAGTTCTCTTCAAACCAAATTTTCCCAACATGATTTGGAACAGCCTCTCAAAATTTTGAGCAGGGCTGCAGTGCTCATTCCCTGCAAAGCCTGTGAGATGAAGGGGGGTGGCCTGGACTCTGCAGCCACCAGGGAGCCGGGCCAGTCTCACCTGAGGCGTCGGTGCCCAGCAGCTGCCGCAGCTTGCTGCAGAGCTGGATCATGTTATCCAGCTGCCGGTTGATCTGCGTGTCCTGCACCCAGGCTGGCATGTGGCACACGGGGCACTCGGTGCCAACACAGTCACCCACGCAGCACCTGAAAGGCAAAGGGAGAGCCCATTATCCAGTGCAAGTCACCCACTGCATGCACCATCAGCCGTTTCGCAGCCCGGCGAGAATCTCTTAGTTGAGCACGGACAAACCGCCACAGCAAAGCCCACACGAGTTAGGCACAAACGCAGGACAGGTTTGTCATGGCAAGTGACAAGCTGAACATAAAATTAAGCAACCCACTTCCAAAGCCTTGTCAGGACAGTCATGAAAAACGCAGGGCCTCACAAGCGGACCCAAATTTTCAAAAGCTCTGCTGCTGTTTGACTCCAGGTAGCAATTAGGCTTGACTGTTAAAACTACGCTTGCTTTTACATCTGCTATTCTGCAGCCTTCCATTTTTAAACAAGTGCCAGAAAGCCAACCCATAGTAAATGACAATTTCTGCTTCTTCCTAGTCAAAATTTGCTGGATGCTGTGAAAAAGTTTCACCTGTGTGAACATTTATTTCTCTGTATGAAGTCCCATAAAGATCTCCAGGTGCTCAGAGTCATTTATCACTGCTCTCTGTCAGATGAACATGGTGGGATAGGTGGAGAAACAGATTTACTCAGTAATATTCTCCCCAAATCAGCCTAAAATCTTTTATTCTTTGATTAGGCCAGTGACAAGATCTTATGACTTGTCATCTAAACTGTAGAATTCAAGGGCCATTGCTACATTTCATCTCCCATCTATCCTATAAAATAGAGGTTATAGTTCCACACAGCCAAAACTGAATCAATTTGAACAGTCTCAGTTACCTGACCACTTCTCATGGAAAAATTGCTGCCGGGTGTGTTTTAAACAGGCAGAGACCCTTGTGGCTGAAGCACTGCTGTGTCTGGCAGACTGAAGCACAACTCTTGGCTCCAACATATCCTAAAAGACATTTGACAAATCCCTTGGGAGCAAAGGGAAGGGCCAACCAGGTCTTCTTCTCTAGGGAAGCTGGCCTCAGGCTCCCCACCACTGTAAATGACACCCAAAGGAAATGCAAAATGACTTTCATACCACAACATCTCTTAATTACATGCAGCTGTTGGGGTTTTGTAGTGAAATGATAATGACTGCAGGTAACCTAGCACAGCTCCCCCAACAAAACTGCAGAAACTGATCTTGATAAATACCCCTGTCCATGACAAAACCACTGTGAGGGAGAACCTGTTGTTTCATGTGTGACCTGAGCACTGCAGTTCATTCCTTTGAGATCTTTCACTCCATATTTCAGGAGCCAGCTCCAACCACTCGCCCCCATCCTCCCCAGGTGGATTACTGTCTGTTAATAAATGTCTGTCCTCAGCAGTGGACCAGAATCAGCTCTCAACACTCAAACTTGACAGAAATTAATCCTAACAGAACCTAAACCCGGCAGAACTTAAATGTAACAAACTTCAACTTACCAGAACGTCAACCTAACATCACTTAGGTGTAACAAAACTGAAGTCCGAGCTGAGAGTGCTCCTTTAAAAGTTCCAGATAGAACAGAATTTTACTCATTTTGACTCCAGGGTTACAAAAAAGGTACTGGAAATTCAACAGTTCAACATCAATGGCCAATATGCAGGCAAACAACTGAGTTGTAACTAAAAAATAGATGCAACCTGGACTTACTGAAGAGATGATAAAGGTGTGGCAAATACATTGTGATTTTATGTAATTTAGTTTTTGAGAATAGTTCATAGTAGCTGCAAGTATTATTGAAAATATTTAATTTGCTTCTAAAGAAATTAATCTGAATTTCCTTAGGTTTCTTTTAAAAAATAGCCACTGCCCAAGACTCAGTCATCAAAGGGCAGATGAAATTGCTGCTGAAAAGTCAGGTATACAAGAGAGAAAAGATCAGGCACAACAGTAACTCAGGTAATAGCAAATAAACTCCTTTTTCTGGAGCAAGAAATAGTTGCTAATGAGTGCTTAAGACTCCGGTTAGCTGTTCTTTCCAGCCTCATCAATACAAACTGCATTGTCCTCCTGATGTTCGGAAAATTCTTTAAAAACCCCACAAAACTTTAACACAACAGTGGGTGATTTAAATCTCTCACCTAGAACACACAGGGATTATCCAAAATAAAACCACAAGGCCTTAGATGCCCAACAGCTGAACAATTACATTTATTAAACCACATGCTCATGTTTAGAAAAAATTTTTACAAGTTTCCGGAGGGTATTTTACAAAATAATCTGTAGACAGGCTGTATAAATGAAATAAATAATTTAAAATAATTCCCTCAAACAGCATAATCACAGAATTATTCCAGTTGGAAGGGGCCTTAAAGCCCATCTCATTCCACCCCCTATAATGGGCAGTGACTTTCCACTATCCCAGGTTGCTCCAAGCCCTGTCCAGCCTGGCCTTGGACACTTCCAGGGATCCAGGGGCAGCCACAGCTTCTCTGGGCACCCTGTGCCAGGGCCTGCCCACCCTCACAGGGAAGAATTCCTTCCTAATATCCAATGTAAACCTGCTCTCTTTCAGTGTGAAGTCATTCCCCCTAATTCTGTCCCTAGGTGCCCTTGTAAAAGGTCCCTCTTCAAGAATCTTCTACAGCAATTAATAGCACAGCTGGTTAAAAAAGAACACATGTCTGGAGAAAAATAAATCACCTGTGCATCCTTTAGTACAAGGATACTGGGAAAGAGGTGCTGAGGGCATCTCTCCCATAATCAGTTACTCTTTAAAGAGCCATTAAATGTTCTACTTGTATTTTACCCTTCAGGTTTCAACACTGTCAACTCCTGTAAGAAAAGTGCAGCTGAATACAGGGAGTGGATACACATCCATGAGGGAGGGAGGGTTTCTTCAGCTTTTACTGACATACTGACCATAGATTAACAGGACATAAAGCTGAGTATCTATGCTGGTTCGCAAGTAGAGGTTAGACAGGATCGTCTTCACCCTAACAAAGGTAGGATTTTATCTGACTGCTTACACCTGTGCTGTGCAGAGAAACTCTAAGATACACAGCAGACCTTTTATCTTGCCATGCTTGCATGTGCTTGCCATGAAGAGCAGTGACACACAGGGCTGCCAAAAGGTTCTCCCACCTCACCCAAAGGCAGTTCTGGGGCACAAACACCTCAGCCTCTGCCTGTATTGACAATATTGTTGTTGTCCCACGACAGGCAACGCGATCACCACCACCTCAGAAGCGCCTGGCTGGCAGAATGTTTCTAATTTAAGTCAGTTTTTTGAAGCATTCAGATTATTTGACCAACTCTAAGCAGAGGTAAGGCTGCCTATGCCAACGTGTTTGGATGCGTGTGAAAACAGCAACAGGCACAGAGGCAGAATGGAAGGAGCAAAGTCTCGGTAGAAGGCCAAGCCAACAAAGAGCACCACCCAACCCTCTGGGGCAGAGGAAAACCCCCTTGGAACAGGAAACACGAAACACCTGCCCAAGCTGCTCTTTTTGCTTCATGTGAGGCGAAAGAGAAAGGAGTTGAGGATGATGAGAACTGCAAGCTGTTTTGGAATTCTACCCCGCTACAAGCGGACAATTCCCTCCACCGCACTGAAAGCTCCCTTCACACCTGGCCAACACCCCGAAGCCTAAACCAGCACTCCCGCATGGAGTGCCCACAGGGGAACAGCAGCTCCCACAGGGGAACAGCAGCTCCCGCTCTCCTCTCCCCCTCAGCTCCCCAGAAGGACCAGAAGGCCCCAGCGGTGCCCCCCTCCCTGTCCCTCCTCCTCAGCACGGCGGCGGCGGGCGGGCCCCGGTACTCACAGGCAGAAGACGTGCTCGCACTGCCCCAGGGACACGGGCTCCCGCAGGACGCCGGCGCTGTGGGCAGAGCAAGGAGAAACGCGGCACTTTTAACACGCGCGGCCACACGGCAGGGGCCGGGGAGGAAAACGGGGGAGGGAAGGGGGAAGGAGGACATCCATTACCAGCGGGAGCAGCTCAGTGCCCTCTCCAGCCGCCCCAGCGCGGCGCGGGTGTGGGACCAGGAGAGCCCGGGCGGCGCCATGGAGGGAACGGCGGGGCCCAGGGGGCTGCCTGGGGCCGGCTGGTTGCCCGAGCGTCCGCGCAGCGCCTCCCTCATCGCTTCCCTCACCGCGGTTCCCGCATCAGCCCCGACCTCAGCCCTTCCTTCCCTCAGCGCTTCCCGCCGCCGCTCCGAATCCCCCGCCCGCCCCTACAGCGCAGGCGCGGGAGCCGCGCGCGCTCTCCGCCCTCAGCGTTTCCCGCGCTCCGGGAGCGGGGCGGGGCCGCCCGTGAGGGGAGCGCCGGGAAATGGCGGGCTGGGCGAAATTCGGGGCGGAGATCCAGCAGCACTGGGTCAGTTAGGGTGTGGCAGGAAAATTGGGTGCTAATGTCTTCGCGTGCGACTCCGTGGGTGGGAGTCTTCAGTAATTACAGGGAAAATAGGCTGTTAATGTCTTCAGGAACCACTAGGTCTGAAAGAATAGCTTGGCAGTCTTAACAGTCTTTTTGTCTCTACGAACATCAAACTGCGGAAGCTTGTTTAAACTTCTGAACTTTAGGGTAATAGGAGAAATCGCTCCGCACAACTCTCTAAGTCCATTGCAGAACCCAAAGCATCTGAACTTCCGAACTTTAGGGGTAAATGACGATACATCTTCGAGCAGCTCGAAGCCATTTCCTCATGTCCCATCCCTGTTCCCTGGGAGCACAGCCCGACCCCCCGGCTGTCCCCTCCTGTCAGGAGTTGTGCAGAGCCACAGGGTCACCCCTGAGCCTCCTTTTCTCCAGGCTGAGCCCCTTCCCAGCTCCTTCAGCCGCTCCCGGTGCTCCAGCCCCTTCCCCAGCTCCGCTACCCTTCTTCTGACCTGCTCCAGCTCCTCAACATCCGTCGTGTCCTGAAGTGCCCAGAGCTGGACACAACACCTGAGGTGTGGTCTCACCAGTGTCCAGCACTGGGGAAAAATCACTCCCCTGTTCCTGTGGCCACACTATTCCTGATACAGGCCAGGTGCCATTGGCCTTCTTGCCTACCTGGGCCCATGTTCAGCTGCTGCCTCTGGCACCTCCAGGGCCTTTCCCAGCTTTCCAGCCCCTCTGCTCCAGTGTGGAGCTGCAGGGGGTTATTGTGGCCCAAGTGCAGGACCCACTTGGCTTTCTTGAACCTCATGCTGTTGGTCTCAACCCGTCTAGATACCACACCAGCATCCAAATCGATCTTGTACCCAAACCTGATGCTCCTATGTACATCTTCCCAGTGTCTGTGTATCTATAACAAACATGTCTAACACAGCATAAATATAAATATCTGGCAGAGATACCTCACCAGTCATGGTTATTTCGGGCTTCCAGGATGGTTTTTCCCTCAGCCTGTGTGTCCTGCGGCACCCCAGCCACAGCCCAATCTCCCACTTTTGCAGCTTGATGTTTTTTAGGTGGTACCTGCACAGAGACGCAGCCCCCACCATCCCTCTACAGCGTAATTACTGGAGCACATAAAGTAGTTATAGCAGGAATTTATCACTTTCAGGTAGAAATACTCCTGGCCAAGTAAAAGATAGAGCAGGAATGCCAGGAGCAATTTATAACGGGCTTACTGACATTTCACGTGGAGAAGCTCCGCCAGTGAATAAGCATCAGGCCATAAATCTCAGAGAAAACATGATTAAAGCGAGCAAGTTATTCTTTGAGGGAACTTCATCATAAAAGGACATGGCGGCATGGAGCTGCAAAATTTGGTTTGTGACAGTTGTAGAAAACAGCCATCAGAGGGGTGTCCCAGCCTTACCCTATCTACACAGAAGGAGTTCTACTTAAACGGGTGTTAAATCAGGGCTGAAAGTATTTCTTAATAAGTTATTAATGTCTTCCAAGAGGGAGGTTCTCCAGTTTTCAAGGGTCACACTCCTCTGCTTTCGTAGCTTGTTCCCTCCATGGCTCCTAAATTGTGAATTTTATAATTTTTTTTTTCTTTTTTTAGGGAAGGCTACATATTTATCTTTTTTACTAATATGATCCAGAGGTGCAGGGAAGTGGGCTCCACACAGGATGTGGAACTGTGAAATCCCTCAGCACTTTGGAGAACGTCTGGGGCAAAGCTGACCCACCGCAGAGTGAAGCAGCACCACGCTCTCCGCACTCGTGGCGACTCGCAGTCCCTGTCGGTGAGAGAGGAATCCACGGAGGGGCTGAGGGGTCACACGGCAGCTTTGCAGGTGACACTGCCCTCACAGAACCAGCGGCAGGGCGGGATGGATGCCAGCACGCCGATCCCCACTCGCCTCGTTCCCCGGGCGCGGGGAGCGGGGCTCGGCAGCGCAGGAGCTGCACCAGCGCGCTGGGATCCGGCTGTGGGAAGTGCGGCTGTGTCTCTGTAATGGGCTGTTGTTTCCTGGCGCTCAGGGAAGCCCCGCTGCGTTAATGGCACAGCGCGGGGTCCCCTCTGCCGACAGCCCGCCAGGGAAGCGGCGCTGCGGGAAGAGCAGCAGCCGCGGAGGCGAGCCCACGTGGGAGCGCAACCAACACCGCTTTGTGTTACCTGGGAAGCGCACCTGGGAGGGACACGTGTGGCTGTCGGATGCTCGCGGGCAGCAGGCGGGCTCGGATGTGTGTCTGACAGGGTCTGGGTGCAGTGAGCTGCTTCGGGGCACAGCATCCTCCTCTCCTGTCTTGCGGGAGGGAAAGGGGCAGGCAGAGGTGCCCTGGATGTGCTGCTCAGAGAGGAGCTTATCCCCAAGCCCGGCAAGCCAGGGGACTGGCACGTCCCGTGGTGCCTCTTCCCACCCTGTGGGCATGCACCAACACAGCTGGATGCAGGAGGGGGATGACAGCAAGGGACACATCTACACACTCACTCCTTTCCTTGGGCTGCTGGGGGTGGAGCTGGGACAGGGATGTGCTCCCTCACATCGCCAAAACCAGGATAAACTCACAAAATAAGCTCAGCCTGTCTTTTTTCCCTTAAGAATGAAGAGTTGCCAGGTGCGGCCTTAACTCCCTGTTACTTGGCTCATCCTGTGCTCCAAAAACCCAGCTCCCAGCAGCTCCCAGTGCACCAGGGTCCCTGAAAGATGGCAAAAGGCCTCACTGCTGAGATGAAACTTTAACCCAATTTGAAGCATTCGGAGCAAATTACCAACAACCCTTGATCCACAGATCTCTTGAGTCAACCTGGCATTTATGTTCACAAAATATGAGATGCCGATACGTACTGTATAGCACAGTACAGCAGATAAGTGCCTCCTCTTCCTTTCCTCCAGCTGAAATATGTTTCGTGTCTCTCTCAATAAATCCAGAGATGCAATAGTTTCCATTGTGCTGAGACATTATGTGGGAATTTACAAACATTTACAACTAAGTTAAACTGAGGCAAAGCACTGCCCTGGGCAGCCTGCATCTAACAAATACTAGCATTCAAGAAAGATGTAAAAGTCACGAATGATTCATTGTCCTTAATTTTATAAAGGTTAAGGAGCTGGCGCTCTTGGAAATCTAAGAAATGTCTTCTTCAGCAGTGAATTACTGCAACCAATTGGACAGTCAGAAGCAAAAGAAAATGATGGGGGGGAACGGAGGGAAGCAAGAAATATATATCTAAATTTGGTTTATGCAGTATTTAAAGTACAAGCCAAGCCATTCCAGGCAGTATAAGGCCCACACACTTTAAAATAAATTTGTTGCATGACAGAAAGCCAGTGAAAGGGTTTCAGCAGTGGTGTGAGACAGTGAGGCAGGACGTTTGGTGCGTGCAGGAATCAGCGGTTCCGCACCCCGCTGAGGCAGCGCTCATCCTCACCGCACCCCGCTGAGGCAGCGCTCATCCTCACCGTGCTGGGCTGGAAATGGGATTTCCAAACAATGCTGGGCTCTGGAGCCAAACCGTGTGCTGAAGGATGGCTCAGCTCCCTGGCTGAGGAGGAAGGGGAAAAAATCCTCGCCTACCTCGTGCTTCATTTCAAAGCATTGCCCATCTGGTAAAGACCTTTTTATGGAAATACACCGCTACCTGATATTTTATCCATTTAGTGAAGCTCCCAGCTGTTTCTCAACAAATATGCAATTATTATGTGATTCATAGTGCAATGGGAAGGAGCGTGCAGAGGGAGGCAGTTCCATTGAGTTTTGTAAATCAGTTGTTTTCCTAGGGTTTAAAAGAGCCAAAGCTCCATGAAGAGGGGATCCCTCTGCCTCATCCACCTGTATACAGAGCACATCCTGAAACCTCTGCGCCCTGCCAGGAAAGGGTGCTCAGCTCGATGTGCTGCACACCCACAGCAAGCAACAGGACGGATCCTCTTCATCAGAAGACTGCAGAAAAACCTGGAGGAGGTGCAGCCTCATCTCTGAATTCCCTCTCTTCCCAAATGTCTGAATCAGGCTTTAACAGGCTTAGTTTGCCCCTCAGGCCACCCCTCTGGGGCCAATTTTGCCCCACACCCAAAGCCCTGTGAACTCACCGTGGTGGCAGAGGCCATCATGGGCTGCAGTGCTCGTTTGACAGACATGGGGCTGCTGAGCTCATTCAGTGCAGGAATTGATTAGGGCTGTTAGACTACTAAGTTTTAATATTTTGAATATTGAGGGATTTGATCCCCGAAAGGAAATAATAATAATAATAATAATAATAATAATAAAGTTTATTACACTTTCAGACTAAGCAGCACAGTCAGCATTGCATTACATGGCATGGAATTATTCCTCGAGTCTCAATAGCAGGAACATCTGCTGGTGTTAGACATGGCATTTTTAATTAAAGGCAGCAGCAGAGTAGCCTGTGGTTCATTGGTTCTGCTTTCACTGTGAGAATTGCTAAATCCAAAGGGCACTTGTACAAAAGATTTGGTCAGAGTACAAGCTCTGGGCCCAGCACTGCAGAAGCACAAGTGGAAAAGCAACAGAGGTGACAGGTAATTTCCACCTGCCCATCGCCCGGCAGGAGATCTCTGTCAATGCCCACATGGGTCAAAACTGTGGGGGATTTTAGAAAATTTAAATTACCATTCTGATCTGACCAGAAGAGGGATCTCCTGCAGAAAGGCAAGTAACAGAGAACAGCAAAGCATGAGAAAACCCTGTGCCCAGCTGGGGACCACGTTCACACCTTTGCTGCAGTAACTGCTGATGCTCCCCTGCTCCACTGCTGGGGTACATGGACAGATGGCACTGACCCCCCTACCAAGTGGTGCCCCCCAGAGTTTTAACTTCTGAAGGAAAAAAGTCTGAACAGGGAATAATTTGCATCTGACATCAGCTGCCCTCCAAGAACTCTGGCTCTAAGCAGGTCAAGCAAGACCAAAAATCCCCATCAGTCCTGGGATATGAGGGATTTCAGCAAGGCTGGAAAATGCCCAAAGCCTCCAGCAGGGTGGATACATCCAAGACAGAGCCACCCGAAAAACAGCCTTCTTGCCCTCTTCCACCACCCCAGTGAGTCCCACTAACCTGGGTCAGGCTAGGCAGTCTGCTTTGATGGGACCCAGCCTTTCTTCAATCAAATCTGAATTTAAATCTGGGAAGTGCCAGGTCCTGACTCAGCTGGGCGGATGGGCAGAGATGAGGAGCAGAGGGAAGTTCTTGTCTCGGGCTGTGCGTGTCAGAAATGTCAGCCCCTTGGACACGTGTGGCTGCCTTCCCGCTGGCGCCGAGGGGCCAGGATTTCCCTCGGTGAGCCCCACAGATGGTGTTTGTTTGCTCAGCCACCATGAAAAAGGAAAATATTTGGTGCAATCTGCTAGCAGAGAGAGACAGACATATGGTCGGTGCGAGGCGAGCCTGGATGCTCGGGAAAGCACAGTCAAGGCTCTGCAGTGGCTTTCAGATGTTGGATTGGCCTTGAGCTGAGTGGGAGACAAGTCCAAGGAAACCACTGAAGAACCTGGGTGCAGGTTTTGTACTGCTGTGGCTTGAGCCCTCTGATTAGCCCACTTCTAATTAATCTTATTATACTATCCCTATTGCGCTAGAGTTATTATAATTAACCCAGTTTTAATTGATGCAAACATCAGCTCTGGCTCAACGCTTGGAGAGATTCACCCTGGTTTGATGTCTGCTCATCTGCCACACACAAAACACAGGTTGAAAACAACAGAGACCATTAAAGGCAATTACTTGCATTTTTAGACCCGTTGGAGTCAAAGTGCAGGTGCAACATTGCTTTTGTTCTTTTTACCTGTGACTGTTTTTAAAAGTATCATTGCAGCTTCAAGCCTAAGGGAAGTCTTTGGGCCACCCCAAAAAATCAAATTGTTTTTATTCCCCTTCCAGTTACATTTTATAAATGCAAACCATAATTGTTTGCCAGACATCAAGGCCTATTTCTTAATCAGGACTAATCTCCAGCTAAAACAGCACTGGTGACCTCCATGAGGTCAGTCAGGGATCTCCACGCCTTCAGTCAGGGCTCAGCACCTCCAGTTCCACCAGGATAAAGCAGATAACCAGGCCTGTGAGTGCTGGACTGACATTGGGAAGAAATGTGCTGTGGTTTCTTAACAACAAACCTGCCTCACATAAAAAAATACAAGTTATTTTGGGGGTAGAGAAGACACCCCCCACTTTGCCTGAGTGCTTGAGGGCAGAGACAGATGCTGTGCCCAAGCACCGAGATGAGGATCCCTGGGCAGTGAAGCTGTGTCACCACCAAATTTAGAAATGATCTGTGGAGAGGGATGGAGCCAATCTGGCACGAGCTCCACACCCAAAACACCAAGCACAGTCATGTTGGTGCCCTGCCAGCCTTGCTCTGCTGCACAAGTGTCTCAGCCCCACCTTTTAGCTTGAATAAAGTCAAATCAGGGCGAAAAATAATACATCTGTGAGGAGTACAGCTGGCATTTCTGGAGAATATGAAATATGTGAGTAATGCTCCCTTAATTTAAAATGAAATGCTCCTTCCCTGCTAAGGCTTCCTTCCAAAGGGAGAAGCAGCAGGCTTCAGCATCCCACAAACCCCATGCCTGGTGCTTTTAAAGTGTGAAAGCCAGAGCTGAGCTGCAGATAAAAAATTAAGGAAACCCGTGGAGTTACTGGAGAGATCCATGGATGCAATGCAGCAGCTGGGAAGTGCCAGCACTGTGCCCTGCACTGGGGCTGGAGGGAGGGCTGGGGGTGGCAAAACAGGTCCAGGACCTCCTGGTCTTGCTTTCCCTCTCGGTGCTGATTGACTGTATCAGCACAAGACAGATTTTGTTGGGCTGCAGCTTGGCCTGAACTGTTGGCAATCCCTCACGTGGAGAGCTCCCAGAGCGTTCTCCTGACTTGCATCCTGGCTGGAGGAAACTCAGGAACAAAAGCCACAGCACATCTGTATGTGTTTACAAGTAAAGTTATGTATTCTGTAAATAGGTGAGGATATTATTTTTTCCATACTAATCCATACTAAATCCAAATTAACATGATAGCAGCTCCTGATGATTTATGTTGTTATAGTAAATAACAGCAACTGCACTGCACTTAGCTGATGATTAATGATCCTTATTTACAGTGTGTTCAGCCCAGGTCTGCAGTTTACACTTGCAAACATCAAAGGAGAGTTCAGCTTTCCTTCTCTCCACTGTATTTTGAGGCCACGTTGTAAATCCTGTACCAGCAGCCTCGGCAGCTGCATTTTAATCCACAAATAGGATTGCCATAAACTTCCAGAAGAAACAGTGGTCTGACCTGTGAGCCATGGGGGCTGTTCCCCTCTAGAAAACAGAGGAAACCTCTGTTCCCCTCTGGAAACCCTCTGGGAGCAGGTCTGGCTTCTCCAGCCTCTGCAGGGAAGAGAGCCAAACTGTGACAGTGGATGACACCATTGCACCCTCTCCTCTGGGTTGTCAGGGGCTGTCACTCAAATGTACCTGCTGCAAGCACAACCCCTGTTTTTGTGCTCTGGTTTTGCTGTAATGCCTCCTCTTGATCCACCTGAGGCAAGCAGGAAGGTTTGTGAGCCCCTCTGCCCTCCCAGAGCCAGTGCACACCCCCAGCCCTGCACCCACACTGCCCCACGCTGCCGCTGGGACGCCCCAGCCCTCAGCCTTCCAAACCTTTTGGACAGGCTCCTTTCTCCTGCCCCACTTTGCAAGCAGGCCCCTGGGGCTGGGAGAGCCCTGGCACAGAGCCTCCTGTTTTCACTAGAGGGGCGCTGAGCACCTCTGCATGTCACAGCCTGGCTGGACAGGAAAGCAGCTTCCCCCATCCTAAGGTGATTTCAAGGACTTGTATAACCACATAGGCTGGAGTGCTCCCTTACACAGCCCCAGCCAGCTCACCCCCTAACTCCTGCTTGAGCCAGAGCTCAAGAATGCCAAAGGGGCTGGGAGGGAAGTATGGCACAGCAGCTTTGATTTATCAGGATGAGGCTGGTGACTAATACAGGAGCTTAGCAGACCACGGGGGACACTTTCCTCTCCATGTCACTTGCTGGGAGAAATAGTACTATATTATTCACAGGGGTACTATATTAGCATCACATATGAGCTGATTTCAAGCCCTGAAATCACCCCATAGGATATTCACAGTGGAAAAATGACCCCTTACAACATCAAGTCTCTCCAAGGGAGCTGTGAAGGTTTCTTGCTGTCACGGGTCACTGACATTCACCCAGGAATGGCATTTTCCTGTAGGCCAGCAGAGTTATGTGGTTCTGGCACACGGGATTCCCAGAATGGTTGAAATATGAACTCGGTCTGAAGCTGCATCCCTCTGCTCTGCTGCCTCCACTGTCAGGAAAGGCAGGGCAGCAGGCATGGAGCAAACCAACCCGTTCCCTCATCCCCTGCAGGCGTCTGGGGGCACAGCCCTAGCTGCAGGACCTTTAAAGGCTACACATGCTTGTACATTGCCTGGTCTTCAGCCCAAATCCTCCCAGTGAAGGTCCCCATTGCTGCAATGGCATGGGGGCATTGAAATTGGGCCCTAATCCTGCCCAATTTCACACATCTCAGTTTATAACCCAACCCTGATGAGCAGGAGGGTCCCTCAAATGGGCAGCCAGGGTGGTTTATAACAAACACCCCAGCTTTGCCTTTGCTGCCATCCACCAACATGTGGCAGAGAGCTGATTGTGGGGGGGGAAAGCCCCTTGCTGAGTGTGTAAGAGGATGGTCAAATGCTGAATTGCACAAAGCTGGGGGGGGGGAGGAGAAGCCTCACTGCCCATGCCCCGGGATGTTCACACAGGGCGTTGCCGCAGCGTGAGCACCAGGAGGAATCGCTCCCTTTGCGGCCCTGCGCTCCTCAGAGAGGCTTTAATAGCTCTGGGGAGGCTCTGGAGGCTCATAAAAAATGAACAAAGAAGTCAGGCTGAGCAGTGGCTCTCTTCCTCTTTATTGCAAGCCCAGAGCTGCCCTTGCCTGGCTGATCAGGTATGGCTCCGATTCCCCAGGTTCCTGGAGCAGAACGGATTTGGCTGCACCACAGCTGCTTTGCAGTGATGGATGGGAATGGTTATAATTGTTCATCTGATTAAGCCTATGCTCTCAACTTTTCCTTGTTTTACTGACATTGAAGGTACTTAAAGAAACACCTGAGGGGGAGCACGTGAAGATGGATGAAGCACCTGCTTCCGTGCACCTCTCAGAATCGATCCCAGGGCTCCACGTGGTGCAAGCTGATGTGAGTTTGCATTAAAAGGGGGTACTGGGTTATCAACACATGCCAGCCCTCAGGCTTCGTGGTACAATGGGCAAAGGAGAGTCTCCTTCAGCTTTATTTTCTCTCTTTGACAGGATTTTAAATAAGAATCTGGGGGAGCAAGGCGTGGCTGCACACCCTGCTGCTGTCCAGAGCAGCCTGACTACAGGCTTTGACAGGGACTTCAGCTAAGGCTCCAGACCCAGGACCATACTCTAGACTCACAGCTGGCTGCTTTGGGGATGGCATTATGCTCAAGGTTAAAGTTCTTTTACCTCATGTAACTCCACAGAGATGGCCGAGGGACAGCTAGAAGTGCTCTGGTGTTTCTAGCAATTCCTAATGTTTGCATTGCTAATTTTTTAATAAGTTTTCTTATCAAAGTCAACTCTGTTGCTTTAACTTTCACTGTTCCTGGAGGCAGGGTACATTCTGGCACTGCAAGAGAGAAATGCCATGTACAAAAAAGTGTGGAAAATATCTTACCTTTTAGAAGCACCTGGATCTTAATTGTTTTCCAGCAATTGTCTGTTGGAGAAAATTGCTCTTACAAAGCTGAAAAAGGTTCCTGTGTTTCTCCCCTTTCCCAAGGGAGAAGCAGGTCACTGTTGGTGACGCAAACCCATGTGTACCTCCTCTGGGACCTCATGGATATGGGTCACCAGGCAGGCTTCAGCTCTGTGCTGCTGGCCCTCTCAGCACGTGTCTGTTTGGAACTGCACTGGTGTAATTAAAGGTACACTACTAATTGGATGCACAACCCTAAGGGGACTCCTTTAATTGCATTTCAATCTGGTTGGTATCATTTTAACTTAAATTCATTGCTGTCTTGTGCAGGAATAACCCAGCTGGGTCTGGTTATGGAGAGGCAGATCATTCTGCTTCCTCTTCCCTGTCACATGCTAGATGTGCTTCAATTTGTTTGTCTGTGGCTGGGAAAAAGTGCACATTCAAGCAGAGGGCTGGGCAAAAACCCTTCCCCTGACAACCAGGACATGGAGAGTAGAGGGCTGAGAGTTCACCTTGAGCTGCTAATGGAGGTAAGAGCCTCAAATGTTACCCTGTCTTCACTTGGATTTCATCTCACGTGCGTTACCATAAATTGTCGTGGCCATCCTTTGTTTTTTTCTTTCTCAGCAAAGGCAGTGAAGGCCTGAACTCTTTCCAAGAGATGCTTCATTTCTATCCAACTTGCTGGTCTAGTGAAAGCCTCACTGCTTAAAACAAAGCACCTCCATGAGTCTCGAGGCTGGGGAGATGGTGGGGTTGTTGCTCGGAGCCTTACAGCTCGTGGGAGCGCTGCCATTTCCCTGTCTCACCCCCCGCACGGGCCCTCAGGATAGCTCTTCCTGCTGGATGCCTTGTTTCCAGAAGGGTCTTCCAGCAGCAATGAGCAATGAAGTGGGGGCTGCATCCCCCAGGATGAGCACTTGGGAGAGGGAACTGGTTCCAAGGGTTGCTCCAGGGGTTGCAGGCACAAGGATCTGTGTCCTTCATCCCGGGCTCAACCAGTGGGACTCTTCCACTCTGGCACGTGCCACCATCCACGTGCTGCAGGATTGTACCCTGACATGGGGCAGCCTCCAGCCCCAAAACTCTGATACTCCCTGGGGTGATCTTGTGCATTCTACAGATACTTTGAGGAGTCAGGTCTGGCCCAAAATGGACTGCACTTGCCATTCTGCTCCCCATCGTGCTCCCTCCTTCCCAGTGCTGTGTATGTGAGTAGCATGAGGAGCAGAGCCAACAGCAAGAGCTGGCTGTGTCCCTTACTAATGTTGTTCTTATTATTTCAGTGCCATCTTCCTTCTTTCCATTCTCTCCCTGAACAACTAAATTAATTAGTGTGATTTTTTTTTTTATTTAAATACTGCTATGGAATAATAATTCTGGTGAATTCAATCTTTTTTTTTGTCATTCCCCACTGCTGCTTTTCTGTGTTGTGCTCACTTTTAATATGCTGTTGATACTTTGTTAAAGCTATGCAAGATCACAGCTGTTGTCCACAAAAAAACCCCAGTAAAATCATGCTATGTGCTGCTGCCATCCAAAACCCATTTTTCTTTCTCCACCAGCTCACAAAATAACCCTTCCACTATTAACTGAAGAGACAGATATTTTTCTTGGCTTGTAAAAAGCTTCCCAGCAACTTCAGTGAAGCTGCAGCAATGGAAGGAAGCTGATGCTCCTACAACAGGCTAAGCCCCATCCTGAGCCTGTTATGAGGATGGATCCCACAAATTCTGGATCCCAGGAGTGACTCCTCACAGTCTTTGGGCACCACCAGCCCCTAAACTTTAGCAGTCACTGAATTTTGTTTACCTGGATGTGTTCGTCTGAGCTGTAAACAGGTTTTCTGAACTCACCCAGTAACAAAACCACTCCTGCAGCTCTCATGAAAGGACCAAAAAATCCCATTAGAGACCTTGATTTTATATTTACAATATTTTACTTAACACTGGCTCCTCTGGACAGTTTTCCTCAGCCCCTGCCAGACCCTTTCTGACCCTGCCAAACCAGCTCTCATTGGCCATTTGCACCCAGAGTGGAGCTAAGGAAGGATCAGGCTGGAGCAGCACCGTGCTCCCATCAACAGCACAAAGTGATAAATGAAGGAGAGCCAGGATGGAGATTTGAATCACTGTCTCCAAGTCCACAACTCAAATTACAAACCCGACTTCCATCAGCCTGGCAATGCACACAACCAATTCTGCAATTCCTGCTCGACTCCCAGGCCCCGGCCCTGCTTAGGGACTGCACTGCCTCTCCCTTGTGTTAAATGCATCTTAAATGGAGCGGGGCGAGGCCGGTTCCAGTTAACGCCCCGGGCTGTGTGACCGCGCTGGGAGGGCTCGCCCTGGCGCTGCTGCCTCCTCGGGGGATATTGGGGTGACTGAGTGACGCTGCATTAAAGGAGGAAGATGAAAAGCTTGTTTCTCCTGGAGTACACACTCATCTCTGGCTCCCGGAGAGGTGATGTGCCGTGGTACACAGCGCTCGAGGGCAGCAATCTCAGCTCCCTGCTCAGGCCAGAGGAAGGAGGCAGCCTGGTGGCCCATTTTGGAAGCCGAGTCATGTAAAGCCAAGATTTCTGAGGGGATTCCGAGAGGGCTGGCAGTGGGGGGCACCCAGTATGACACCCATCCTTCCCCTGCCCTGCAGACCCTGCTCAAAACCTTTCAGATTCTCATCAGTGGTTTCTCAGTCAGTGCTCCACATTCCTGGCCACCCCTGGAACCTGCTCAGGGAGACAAAGAGATGATGGGAAGCGTGGAGCTGGTGTTCAGAGGCAGGAGAGTGCTGGCTTCCAAGGTTTTTGCTTTGGAATTGAGCTTGGAGCATGTCCTACCTCTGAAAGGGACAGGATGGATGTGAGGCTCTGCAGGGAATGGGGATGTTTGTAATGTGGCACGAATGGTAATCCAGCCCCTGGTGACGTTATACACAGCCTCCCTGCCAGATGCTTCCAGCCCCCAAACGGATGTAACTGCTTCTCCAGGGGCCTCAGTTAAATTCCCCCAGTCTATAAACTCTGGCTTGCTTGGACCAATACCCACAGACTTGATTGCAAGAGCAGATGGTTTATTTTTACCTGCCAGTGAGAACGGGGAGTGTAGATCACGGCCGTGACACATTTCACATGGAGCAGATGTTTCTATTAATGCCAGAATTGGGTGGGAATTCAAAGGATGCTTTTGGCTTTTTTTCTCCTCAAAACTCTATTTTACACAATTAAATTGCAACTTGCTGAAGTATTCCAATGAATCACTTCCTTTTTTTTTTTTTTCCTGTTTGATTAGTAGGCTCTAAAGGGACAAAAGAATAGTTTTGTATCAGTCTCCCTCAATTACATGTAAAGTACATCTGGACAGAGTCTGAAGATCCATCTTTCACTGGCAGTTGCAAAGCCATCGACATAATAAAATAATACTCTGATTGGTATTACAAGGCTGCATTTAAATCATTGGCATTCATGCTCCAAGTCCTTTACAGGGAGCACAAGCCCTCCATTAGAGGAAAGCTTAATTTTATACTGTGATCTGTGTAAGATGTGCAATGAAAATGAGAAAAAAGAGCTTTTGCAGAGCTGGAGACATAATAATAGAAGCTACAATGGATGTCTGGGCAGCTTTTTCAGTCACTTATAAACTGCAGGTGTCAAATGCATTCTGGAAAGAAGCTGAATCCCAGTTTTAATTACAGTCAGCAGGTTGAGGCATAATTCAAGGCTCTATAATACTTTCAATCCATAATAAAAGTCCTCCTGCTATCAGTAAGAAGTTTACACCAAGACCAAGGAGAGGACATGACCTCCTTGCAGCAGCTAAACCTTGAACTTCACTATCCCACTGAGTATCAAGGATGTTTGGGATTGTACAAAGTGCCTACTCCTTGCATGATTCTTACAGCAAACCTTGGCATCACAAAGGAGCTGAACCATGAGTCAAATTCATGGTCAGGGTCACAAAGATGTGTCATTGCAGCTTTCATCAAAGGTTCCTTTGACTCAAATTAGTTTGGGGGAAGAAAACAAAAAAAAAAAAA